>CAWUHW010000001.1:3457343-3913928 GCA_963922195.1 Panagrolaimus sp. PS1159 | reverse complement strand
TGTTTTCGACGGCTTCATTGAAGGAAACAACTATATTATTGATGTATAGAATGATCAAAAAATTACAGCATACCAAAAAATTGAATTTGCTTTGTGATAATCTTTATGTCTTTCATAAACTTTAATTGATGGAGAATGAACTGTTGTTCTACTATAATATGTTTACCTCATATTCTGCTAATTGATAAATGCGTTGCTTTCATAAAAGAAAAATCTCCATTCCACCCGGGATGTGTTTGCTTGAGGTAAATATTTCCAATACACATATCTTTCCACCTTTAAACTCAAAATACCATCTAATAACACCTATGAGCAAAACATCCAAAGCAATCCATATATCTGGTATCAACGCAGATACTACAACAAGAGAAATTCCCAAAAACTCCGATAAGAAAACATGTAACCATCCAAATGTTTATTGTTAACAAATATAAAAATTACAATAACAAAAACAGTAAAAAGTTGATGATCCATAGAGCAGCTATAGAATTGAAATAATTTCCTCATCATTACCAGAACAAGCATTGATCCATCAGCGATTACCTATAAAAAAGCATATTAGATTGAACAAACATACCTTCGATTATCGGCTCCAGCTGCAGCTCCAACAATTTTCTAGAACAGCTAAAAAAGACAAATTATAAACCTAAAAAAGCATATATAACCACCAATGGTGTTTCGTCCTTTAGTTTGGACACCATTGGTAAACGAAAAAGATGGCCATATGTGGGGACTGACTGGACTCTTCAGCAAACACCAGTCCCCCGGCCAAACAAACCACCCTATCTCCAACACACTATTATTCCAAGCCATCCATGTGGCACCAGCAACACCATTCAAAGCCATCCATCTGGCACCAGCAACATCATTTGAAGCCATTCATGTGGCACCAGCAACACCATCGATCCATGCACCACGAAACAATCGACCTATAAATATATGAAATTAGTACCGTTAAAAACAAAAAATGAAACTAAACTAACCTGCATTAGCTAAACTCACCTTCTATTCGCTGCTCCCAAGATCATTTATGGAGATAGTAGTCTAAAAAAGCTAAAAAATATATATGCAAAGAAAAAAAAACGTTAAAAACACTTTTTTAGCGACAAAAATGATAAAAAAAAACATAATCATTAGCATAAATACATGTAACACGCGGTAAAAAAACAAGTTACAATAAAAAATTAAAATTAAACGTAATATTCGTTGATATTTAATCAAAAAAATATATTTACAAAAGTATTAGATAATTATCAATATTTTTTTTAGTATTAAAAAAAATTAAACCCGAAGAAAAAAGGTTCTCGAACGGAAAACCCTGATTTTCAATTTCTCACGTTTTGGCGGTTTTTTTCAAAAAATATTTCGCAATGCATCAAGTTACGAATCTCCTTTAATGTAATAAAAATTAAATCACATTTCATTTGTAAAACGGTTGTTTAAAACACAAATTTAAAAAAAAAAAGAAAAAGGGATGTTTTTGTTTTTAACTCGGATAATAAATCGACAAAGCTTTATTTTATTGCTGAAATATAATTGATTTATATTGATATTTAATGTCATTTTTTTTCAGAAGGATAAGCTTGCTTTTTCTTTTTTTTTGAAGTTATGTTCCCTTGATAGTAACGTTACTATCAAAGGATAGCAACAAAAAAAAATAAACTCAAATGTTTTTGTTATTATCAAAAAAAATTTCACCAAATATAACTTTTTGCAAATTTGAAAATTTTCGAGATTTACAGGATAATTTTGAAAGGGTTTTACCATTTCTGAAACACCCGTTCAAAAACTTCCTTTTTTTGCCTTAAAAAGGTGGCATAATTCACATTTGTTGATTTTTGCTTTTATACTTGTTTCACACTTTTTCACTTTCAAAACGAACACAATGTTGCACAACGATAGATTTCAAAGAGAGAAAAAGTATTTACTTTGCTTTTTTTTGATATATAGTTAAATTATGATAGGTGAACTTCTTTAGAAGCTTCTTAACATCTTATATCTGTGAAATATGAACAAAGAAATCATAGGTAATTCAAAGATTTTCTGCGTAAAAAAATTTTTACATTTGTCAATTTTAAGAAAAACAAGAGTTTTTAAGATTAATTTTTTTTTAAAAATTTGTGTTTTAAACAACCGTTTTACAAATGAAATGTTATTTAATTTTTATTACATTAACATTTAAAAATTATTTTTATCATTGAACAATTGCTGAATCAGGGTGAAACCTTTTTCATCTTTAAGAAAACTTTTAATAAAATAACAATATTGCAAAAAAGGCAAAAGTTTAACAGTCATGCACTTTCAAAAAAAAAGGACTTTATACAGCAAAATTATCAAATGACCTCTTTTGGCATTTTATTTTAAGCTTAAAAAATTTCATATAAAAGCAAAAAACAAAATTTAGTTTACCATCAAAAATTTCTTCATTGCTTTCAACAACAAGCTCCATCAGCCGTCTTTGAGCATCAACGCACAATGTCCCACTTTGAAGTATTAGCAGGAAACAAGGTTATGGTACTTGGAAAGCCATTAACTGCAAAAGATGTCGCTGAAACATTGTCATTAGGGATGAAGAAAAAAACTGAACCCTTTACTGTAATGAGTTTAAAGAAAGTTGTTGAAAGATATCGTGAATGGGAATGTGAAATGCCTGGAATAAAGCCATATTATGCTGTAAAGTGTAATGATAATATTGTACTTCTTAAAGTTCTTGCAAATCTTGGAGCAGGATTTGATTGTGCAACAAAAGCAGAAATTGATATGATTATTAATGAAAATATTGCGACTGCAGAAGATATAATATATGCACATCCAATTAAAACTCCTGAATTTCTTAAACATGCATATAATCTTGGTGTTCCACGTGCAACATTTGATTCAAAAGAAGAGTTATGTAAAATGAAAGCATTATCACCTGAAATGGAAGGAATTCTTCGAATTTCATGTTGTGATAAAACTGCTGAACGACAATTAAAGCATAAATTTGGTTGTGATCCTACAAAGGATGTTACAAGACTTTTAATTAAAGCAAAAGAGCTTGGAATAAATGTTGTTGGAGTTTCTGTACATGTTGGAAGTCGATGCTGTGATCCAAGTGCATATGAAAGAGCAATAATACATATGAGACAAATCTTTGATGAAGGAATTTTAATTGGACATCCAATGAAAGTTGTTGATCTTGGAGGTGGATTCCCTGGAATATATAATGAAAAAATTAGTCTTGCAAAAGTATAAACTTTGTTCATATATTTTATATCTAACAATTATGTATTTACATTTATAGATTGGAAAATGTGTTATGGCAGCACTACAAAAGTATTTCCCTGAAAAAGAAAAATATGAATTTATTGCTGAGCCTGGACGATATTTTGCAACAACACCATTTTCAACTGCAGCAAAAATTTTTGGTAGAATTGAAGTTCCTGCCAATCGAATTACAGATAATGGTAATAATTGATATATTATATGTATCTTTAAAAAACATTTATTTTTTTAGAAAATGATGCAAATAAAATTGGATATATGTATTATATCAATGATGGAACATATATGACATTTTCATGTAAACATTTTGATGGTATTCATCCTGTTGGACAACCCCTTACAAATGAAAATAATACAAATGAAGAGCTTTTTCCTGCAACAATTTGGGGTCCAACATGTGATAGCGCAGATCTTGTTGAATCTTTAACATATCATCGCAAGCTAAATATTGGTGAATGGCTTTTTTGGGATGAAATTGGCGCATATTCTATTTCCACCGTTGTCGAATTTAATGGATTTCCAAAAGCTAAAATTTATTATTTTGCTGATGATGAAACAATGTAAAAAAGTTTTTTAAATAAAAAAATTATATTTAACAATTTTTTTTCAGGAAAACAATTAAAAATGGTGAAACAAAAATTATTTCAAATCTTAATTGAGAGTAAAATTCGTTTGTATATTGTTTTGTAAATTTGAATTTTTTGTATCTTATTTATTTATAATTTAATAAAAAGAATTTTTAATCTGATAATTGAAATTAAACAAGATTATAAAGTACCGTAATATAAAATGAGAACATGTAACAATGTATTAAATTTGAAAAAACATTAAAAAGCCAATAATGATTCTTTTTATTTTTTTCGATTTGTATTAATAATTGCATCTTCTAACATTTTAAAGCAAACATGTTCATTTTTATCAAAACCAAGAATCATAAACTTTTCAGTATTCGTTTCTTGGATAACAGCAGAATTTTCACTAACTTAAAATACAGAGTTTGTGTTTTTCTCTTAAAAAGTCATTAATAACTTACTGCTTTTATTATTCCAATTAAAATGAATACAATATGAAGCTTTAGAAGTTTTTGAATCATTGATTACAAAATATTTACGAATTATACAACAAATTTTTTCTTTTGCAGATTTTCGAATATAAAATTCCATATATTCATCAAATGTTGTAAGACTTCGAAAGAGTCCATGTTTAAATATAATATTATGAGTAGAATTTGATGAAATTAGTTTATATTTGAGTTCAAAGAATACCATGAATTTCAGACAAATTTCAAAATATCCATCAATATTTGATAAAACAATACATTTATATTTGAAGGTACTTTCTTTACAAATAATTACTGAAAAATTAATCAATTTTTAATAATTGTACAAAAAAAGACAGACATTCAACAATGAAGTATATAATATGTATGATACAGCGCAGCAAATTGGTCAAAATCATCGAGAGCAATGTCCTTATAAAAATCTACAGTATGAATTTAAAAATATTGCCAGATTAGGAGGGGGATTCTCTTATTTTCCCTTTACAAGTATTGATTAAAGACGCTTTTTTTGATATCATGATGACTTCCAATGTAAAATTTAGTTTTTTTGCTATTTTCAAGTGCAACTGCTTTCATTTACTGCTATGCGATGCGTCAACAAGGTGCTACTGTATTGCTACTACACTTTTAAAAACTACTACTTTTAATGAACAAAATTATCGTTTATTAAATGTTTGTCGATTTTCTTTGGATACTTTTCTTGCTGCTACAGTTCCACTACCAGCAAGTGCAACTGCTACTTCATTGCTTCGGGTTTCAACACAAGCTGTATGATTGAAAATGGCGTTGTTAAGTTTTTTATTTTTATCCCATGAGGGTCATTCGATTTCTAGGATGGCATTCAAAAAAAGCTTTGTATCTGATATAATAACCAAGAACGGATATCCAAGTTGGAGAACCATGTAAACGATTCTCCAACTCAGATATCCCAGTTGAAGAACAAAGGTATACAATTCCCTAACTTGAACACAACATTTAAATAATAAAAAATACTCACCACTTTCAGGAGTATCAACAAATCTAATATCTTTAACACTTTCTTTAACATATGTAAATTCAATTGAATAAGTTTGTGTTTCTTCATTTCCTTTGATGCTTAAAATAAATGAAGAACCATTTGAAAGATAATATTCTTTTAAAAAGTTTGATGTTGAAAGGATGCATGTTTTAAGTTCAACAAATTGTGGATTAATATTCTTATCATTTGATGACGATTCCATTTTCTTGAGATTATTCTAAAAAAATTAGATGTTAGAAATGCAACAAAAAAAATATAAATTGGAAGGATTGTTTTTTTCGCAGGCCAAAAAAAGAAGACAAATCTTGCATGCAGTGCAACATGCGTGTCAAACAATGCCACAAAAATTAAAGATTTTTGAAAGCTAATTTTTCTCTTTTTTTAATCATGTAAAGGATCCTTTTATGCTTGTTTTAAAGGGACGGTTTGATATATTTTTTATTTTAACGTTGTTTCTTTAAAATGGCATAAACCTGAAAATCAGGAAAATGAACAATAGAAAAAAACCCTGATTGTCAGGTTCATTCAATTTCGATAAAAACGTTTAAAATGACAAATTTATCAAGACCTCCGCATTATTAATTACGGGAAAAAAGATTCTACCGCGGCCCTGATTAGCCACTATTTTTGTTAATAGATAACAAAAATCAAAAAAGAATAAAAAATCTGATGCAACCAAAGCAGACATGAGAAGCTTCCACTGTTTGGCGGCCTGACGTAGAACGCTACATTTTTATCCTGCTTCTGAATTTTATTTTTTTCTTGTTTTTCCTTTAAAAAAGGGCGTCAAAAAAAGGATATCAGCATTTAAATAAAAAATAATGAAATAAAAATCCTTATCAGTGCTGATAATGCGATTTTGGCGAAGTGCATCAGGCCGCTATTCTCATGCCTGATTAAAAAGAACACAAAAAAGTCATTAAATCTTTATTGAATGAATACACATATATAATTGATACATACAAAATAAGATATGCTGTTTTTTTTTCAGAAGAGTAAAGAAAGAATGGTTCATTTTTGTTCAGCTTGTGATTTGACATTTGTACCATGAACATTCAAAACACCAGAGCGAAGAAGTTCCTAAAATATTAATTAATAATTAAACAATGTTTAGAATGCTATATAAATGTAAACTTACAACTTCATCTTTAATTGGAAAATCGACAACTGGTGCAGTAACCTTTGATGGTGGTGGTGGAGGTGTTGGTGGAGGATTTGTAGATCTGATATTGTCAGCAGTTGCAGGATCAAATGTTACATGTCCAGGAGCATTATTATTTCTTGTAGCATCATTTGCTAAAATACCACGTGGAGCAGACATTCTTTGTTATTGTTATTATTCTTGTGTTTTGATTGATTGAGAAGATGCAATTTCAACGTGGACGACAGAAAAACGACGAATGCAATGAATTTAACAAAATGAATGAAGAATGAAGTAAAAAAAAACATTGTTACAAAAGTGTCTAAACAAACTTTTTTTGAAAATAAAAATGCAAATTTAGAAGTGCATGAAATTTTAAAAAATTTCTCTCGACACGAAAGAAAATCTTATTTTTTCTTCACAATTTGTTGTTGAAAAATGTTTCTTCGTAAGCCTACATGAAATGAGAAAATTAGTAAAACAAATTTCTCAAGTTGAGAATCTCATCAGATCATTTAAATTCAAAAAATTTCAATTGCTTTCGAGTAAAAAATAGAAATATTTTGTGATAATTTTTGCAACAATTATTTAAAATTTTACAATTATTCAAAATTAGAAAACTCTCTACTAAAATTGCCAAACTTTTAAATTGTTTGAAATCGCTGTTTTCCTCTAAACATTTTGTTTTTTTTACTACGTTTACGTTTTTATTAATTATGCATCTGGAAATATCGGTTTTTATACAGTATTTAATCATTTCGGGAAAAAATGTGACATTTGTGACATGTTTATTTACTTTTTAAGCAAGACTCAAAAAAACAATTTTTAAAATTTATATTTTGTTTTGAAATATGTTTGATTATTGTAGATAATTATCGTTCTAGATGTCAATGACTTTCCCAGGATTCATAATATTATTTGGATCTAATGTTTTTTTAAAAGTTTGTAAAAGCTTATATCCAATAGGACCCAATTCTTTTTTCAAATATTTTTTCTTGCCAATTCCAATACCATGTTCACCAGAACATGTTCCACCAGCTTCAAGTGCTCTTCTAAAAAGCATAAACTACATACAGTAGCGTTCAAAAGTTTTGAGACAAAGTTATTTTTGCGCAGAAATTTTTTGGGTGATGTATATTTTTTGACCCCTATACATTTTTTGAAGCTCTATATGTGGGCATTTTATTACCGTGACATAACACTGCCGGGAGCTTCTCACAACGAAAAGATATGCCACGAAATTCAAAAATCCAGTGAACAAAAGTTTTGAGACAACTTTTTAAAAAATCGGCAAAATGTTTCTAGGCGTCGTAAAATGTTCTGCGGGTGATTTTTCAATTGATGTTATGGGTATATTTATGGGGCCCAGTGCCCTAAATATGTTAAATATTGATGTTAAAAATGTAATACAACTGTTTTAACATAAAAAATAGCTGAAATAACAATTTTTTCCAAGAGAAAAAACTTTGTCTCAAAACTTTTGAACACCAAATTTTTTTTAAAAATTCGAAATTTTTCGTGAGAGAACTCTGAGGGCTTAAGGATGTGTTTTTTCGATAGGCCATGGATAGGGCTTCAAAACATGGTAGGGGTTCACAAAACTCCTCTGCATAAAAAAAAATATCGTGAAAAAACGTTTTGTCTCAAAACTTTTGAACGCTACTGTAAATTAAAAATTGAAAACAAACTTTACTAATCTATCAGAAAACTTTGAAATGCGTTCCATTTCTTCAAAATTTTCAGGATTCACAGAAAAGAAACAATGAAATCCGCCTTCAGCGATTGGGCCAAGAATTGGAGCTAAAATTAAACAATTTATTTTAAAAGTGGATTTCATAAATCCCCAAATTACAATGTAAACCAAGTTCTTTTAAATCTTTTTGAGTTTCCAAAATTACACTGTAAAGCTTTGAAATTGGAACACAAATATCAGTTGAAAAACCTTTTTCTCCAACATTTGATTTTACAATTGCATAATATGCATTATGTCGAGCTGCCCAAAGATTATGTATATCCGTTTTACTTTTTGACCATTTAAATTGTTGTCCATGATTAAATAAACAAATTTCTTCTGCAAAAAAAATCATGTAAATTTTGATAGAATTAAAAGGAAAAACAAAAACCTGTGGCAGTTGATTGCTCTTCGATATCCCTCTCAGATGAACCATGAAATTCTAAAATCAGTGTTGGTTTTTCTTCAAATTGAATTTCGTTTGCTTTTTTATTAAATTTATTACAAGCTTTTATTTGTTCAGAATCCAAAAATTCTATTCTTGCAATTGAAATTCCTAATTTTCGAATGCTTATTACTGCATTTATTGCATCTTTAATATCTGGAAATCCACAAATTGCTGCACTAACATTCATTGGACGAATATGCAATTTTTAGCATGCAGAAGTAATAATTCCTAGAATACCTTCATTGCCAACAAATAATTCTGTTAAATTTAAACCAGCAGAAGATTTTGAAGGATGGGCATGTTTTCCTCGAGTATTTAAAATTAAACCATCTGGAAGCACAACTTCAAGGTTTTTAACATTTGTTTTTATTGTTCCATAACGAAGTGAAGTGGTCCCAGATGCACAGGTTGCAATCATTCCACCAATAGATGCATCAGTTCCAGGATCTATAAAATTAAAAAATAAATCTTTTTCAAGGCATTACCCCATTTCAGAAATTAGTGAAATTATAGATATTTGTTCCATCTTAAAACCTTACCAACACAAAAAAACAGTCCACTATCTCGAATTGTTTCATTCAACCGTTTTCTTGTAATTCCAGCTTCAACAAAACAATCAAAATCATCTTCATTTATTTCTAATATTTTATTCATCTCTTTTAAATCTATCGTAATTCCACCATTAATTGGCACAATTCCACCTTCTAAACCTGTTCCACTTCCATATGGAATTATCGGAATTTTATTTTCATTACAAATTTTTACTATTGTTGAAACTTCTTCAACGCTTTTAGGAAATGTTACAATATCAGGTAACTTTGATCTGGAATTTATTTTTTTATATTTAAACTTTTTAAAAAACGCAGAACAAACTTATGATGACATTCATCATGGCTATGCTGATCTCGAACAGATTCCAAAATATTAACAGAATTTTTTCCAAGGATTGATTCTAATCGAGGAATTAAAGACAAACATTTCTGAAATTTTTAATGTTTTTAAGGAGCCCTAAATTCCAAAATTACAGTAACTCAAATGTTGTGTTACAATATCTTTTTTGGGTTACTGTAATTTAAAGCGAACAATTAAGGAAAACAATTTTATGTCTAAAAAAGTGCATAAAATAGAGTATTTTCAAAAACGAACACAACTTTTAAAACTTTAATTTATTATTAAAAGTTTTCCAAAACATCAAAATTTTTTTTGCAGATAATCAAATTTTTTTAAGTAACGTTTTTTTCTTTGGAGTTTTATTTTTTGACAAAAAAAACATCAAAAAACCATTCCCCAAATATTAAAAATCTTACCTGAGAAACAGAAGATTGAAAACAAATTCGAGAAAAAAACATAGACAAAACTTGCACATAAAAAAACGTGAAAAACTGAAAAAAATTTTTGCCTTTGATTAATAATAAAAAAATGCGACTGAAAAAAACATTTTTTAAAGCAATTTATTTTTTTTAAACAACAAACTACACGTAAAATAATTTTTTAAAGATAAAACTACAAGAATTTAAACTTTGAAACTTTTTAATGATTCATGTTATTGGAATATATCATAAATCTTTTCTAACAAAAAACAACAAAATATTTTTAAACATACACCATTTTTGCGAAAAAAATTAATCAATATATTTTTGACATATAAAACTAAAATTTCCACAAATTTCCAAAGTTGTTTGATTTTTTTCACCATCAATAATCTTTGCTTTTAAACTTGTCACATCAAGATCAAAGGGAACATAAAAATCAGCAATTCTTTTTTCTCCATGAATAAATAATAATAAATGATCAGAATTTGCTTGAAGAATTAGTGATGTAGCTTTAATAATTTCATTTATTCTGATAATTGCTTTAAAAAGTTTTCCATTTTCAATCCAAATTGATACATTTTCATGTTGATATGTGCTCAAAGGATCTTTGGAATCTGTAAGATCAATAATTCGTTTTCGTTCTTCCTTTTCTTGAAAATTTTCAGGAAATTTTGGAATTTTATGTGATTCAATTATACCAAAAACTTTTTTATTTTGAAGAATAATTTGTGTTGAACGAGTGATACGAACTTGATGAACAGCTTCAATTTTAGTGATGGCAGCAATAATTGTTAATTGTTGGTAAAATTTTGATTTTGAAAATTTTTTATGATAAAAATCAGAATTTATTACAACATCAAACTAAAAAAAGTGTTTATTAAATAAGAAATATAAGCAAAAACCTACCTTTAAAGCATTTTGACCACTTTTATCTTTAATACAATCTAAATCACCAAGCGATAGAGGAATTCTACAAACAGTTTCATCAACTTTCATTAAAGCTGCCAATTCTGCCTAAACAAAGAAATAGTAGAACTTGTTTAAAAAAAGATACGGTACATTTAGCGATATAACTTACCTCATTTTCAATATTTTCTGGTGGTGGAATTTCAATACAATGTGCAATATTTAAAAAGCATTTTTGTTCTTCATCATGAGAGAATTGTAATCTTGCCTAAAATTATTAGAAAAAAAGTGCAAAAATTAGAAAAAAAAGTGCAAAAAAAGAAACAAACCTTTTTAAATTTAATAACCATTCCAGGAGTTGGCTGAACAATATAAAAATTATCAGGATTTGTTGTTGGGTCAACAATTAATTTATTGGTTTTTAATTTATCATGCAATGTTTGAGTCATCTAAATATTAACAAATTAAATCAAACAAAAACAACAAAAAAAAGATAAAAAATCGAGAAAAAACGATAGCAAAAAAAACTTTTTAAAAAGCAATTAAAATTTTATTCGACTTTTTAACAATATGTAATACAAACAATTGACAAAAAATATATAATTCATAAAAAAATATCTATAAAACCCATAAAAGAGATAATTAATCATTTTCATTCAAGGCTAAAATTTAGGTGGCTGTTTGAATACTATCATATATGATTTTAGAATATTGCAAGAAGTGCAAAAACACAATACAGTAACATGCACGGATATGCAACAAGCAATCTTTGGCCTTCCATTTGTAAAGTAATTGAAAATAACTTTGATGAAGTTGATCCACACCAAAATGCCGCAGCTCCTGCAACACCGTAACCAATTATACCCTAAAAGATATTATTTATTAAGTGTTTAATAACAGTCTTATGACTTACATTCAAAGATAACACCGCTGCAATCATTGATAAAATAGACATTGGAAGTAAGCAATAACCAAGAACTGAAGCAGTACAAGTAAATGAAATTGTACGCTGTTCTTCAGCCATTAAATTTAACAGGCAATACATTCCAACACATCCAAGAAGTCCAATACCATAGATATAGCCAAATTGTAACTAAAAGAATATGTTTTTTTGCGGAACCAACAAATTTATATTGCTTACTTTTCCATGTAGCAATAAAGATGCACCAAACAATAAGCCGAAAACTAA
The DNA here is from genome assembly GCA_963922195.1 of Panagrolaimus sp. PS1159. Taxonomy (NCBI): domain Eukaryota; kingdom Metazoa; phylum Nematoda; class Chromadorea; order Rhabditida; family Panagrolaimidae; genus Panagrolaimus; species Panagrolaimus sp. PS1159. The sequence continues at coordinate 3,901,857 of CAWUHW010000001.1, read as the reverse complement.
AGGTCCCTAAAATATATTATTTATTAGTGTTTAAAATAGTTAAAAAAAGCTAACATACAGCAAGATCTTGATCTGCAATAACTTCAGCAGATGCCGTACCAACAGGATTTAAAACAGCAAAAGTTTTTTGTCGAATATGATCAAAATTAATTCCAAGTTCTTCAAGAAGTGGTGGCTCATTTTCATAATCATAGTCATCGGGTGCAGCAGCACCTTTTCCAATATCATGTTGTGGAATAAACATTTGTGGAGTTCCTTGATTATTACCACCATAGAAGCTTCCTTGATTAAATGATGATGAACCTATAATTATGAAATTCTAAAATGAAAGTTATAAAATTGTTTTTTACCTGGTTGCGGTGTTGTTTGTGGTTGAGAATAATCAAATTGTTGCCATCCTTGATATTCTGCTTGTCCAAACCAATTTCCTTGATCTGCCATTCTTTATTTAGTGTTAAAAATATAAGTTAAATTGTATAAATAAAAAAGTGGAATAAATTAAAGTTCAAAAAAGAAGATAAACAATGAGCTGGAAGAAAAACATTTTGTTAAAAAAATTTTTCCAACGTTGTCTTAAGTTGGCGAAATGTTCATTTATGTCAATGGGAAAAAAGCAACAAATTTTTCAAAAAGCTGCATTTTTACTTCTATACTTTAACTATTAGCAACATTATCTCCATTTTTAAATAGTTTCTATACAATGAGAGCTGTAATACAAAGGGTTACACAAGCAAGTGTTAAAATTGGTGAAGAGATTGTAAGTTTTTTCCTTTTATCTTTTTGTTGCATACTTTTATATTTTAGATATATCCCTTTTTCAGGCATCAGAAATAGGAAAAGGTCTTTGCGTTCTTGTTGGAATCACTCATGAAGATACTGCAACAGATACAGAATTTATTATTCGTAAAATATTAAATCTTCGATTATTTGATGATCCTACAAATGGTAAAAGATGGGATAAATCTGTCAAAGATTTAGGATACGATGTTCTTGTTGTTAGTCAGGTTTGTTGTTGCATCACTTTCATACACTATAGCTTATATTAATCTTTTTTATAGTTTACGCTTTATGGACTTTTAAAGGGAAATAAAATTGATTATCATCGAGCAATGGAACCAACAAAAGCAAAAGAATTTTATGAAAAATTTTATCATGATTTACAGAAAGCTTATATTCCAGAAAAGGTTAAAGTAATGACAATTAATTGAATTTTATACTGTAGTAAAACACTTTTATTTCAGGATGGTGAATTTGGTGCAATGATGTCAGTTGGAATTGTCAATGATGGACCTGTTACAATAACCATTGATAGTAAGGATAAATCAAATTAATTTTTTTCTGTTTTGTTTTTGTGAGTATTTTTTGTATAATTATTTTTCTAAATAAAAATGAGAAAAGCCAAAAATGGACAAACCGTATGTATTTTATTGAGGTGCTACCGTAACCTTATTTGGATAAGCATGGAATTAAAGTTTTTGTGGAGATGCCAGCCTTTTTACTACTATAGCTTTAATTTATTTGTATATAAAACTAGTTTAAAATAAATTAATAAACCTATATTTATGAAGAAACATTTTCTAATGATTTTTTTTTAAATTGTGTTTATTGTTGAAAACTAAAAAAATATAATAAATTCACAATTTTGAAACAGTTTGTTTTTGTTTTAAGTAAACGGTGTACTCAAATTTTCAGAATTTTTGTTTTTAAACAAATTTTACCCTTTTTTGCTAAACAAAATTTTTTTGTCGTTAACTTTTTCTAAGATTAAAGACTCAAAATAAAAACGAAGACAAGCAAAAAAAGACGTGGTTTTTTTTCTACGGGAAAAGCAAAAAGGAAGACAACAGCGACGAGCATGAAAGACAAGGATGGCATAGATGAAAAAATATATTTTTGCCATGTGTCTAACTTCACGTTTTTTCCTGCTGGCAAGCTATTTTGCTTACATCTTTTTTTCTGGGATTAAAATCAATGAAAAAAAATGTGTGAATTTGCTTTTTTTTGCCACTAGCATTTTTTTTCAAAAACCCTAAAGTAATTTGAGGAAAATATTTTAAAATTTGTTTCAAACAAATGCATTTTTCGCATGTTTTTAAACGTTTCGTTTTTTATGAGAAAAAAGAGGAGGTGAAAATGAGTTAGTAGAGTTTCAATTTCAATTTTTATAGTTTCTAAAATTATAAAATTACGAGTAATAAAATTTAGGGGTTTTATTTGTTGAAAAACAGTATCATTATAAACAAGAAATTGAGATTTGAGTTAATTTTTGTTGAAAGATAAACTGGAAAAGCCTGTTAAAAGGTGCAGAAAAAATAGATCCTGACTATCAAGTTCATGCCATTTTGAAAAAAGTTTTAAATAAAAATTATAATAAATAAATCCGCTCTCGGTTTTATCGTTGTTACATTATTTTCGGTTTATTTAAGTTTTGCAAAATCCGAGTAGGAAAACTATTTTTTAAATTGCCTTTTTTACATACATTCGTTTTAAAATTCCATGTTTCCTGTTAAATCTGCTCTGTTTAAGACTTTAATCCTAATATGGATTTTACTGTTCAACAATAATCTCCTTTTTTATACATACCTTTTTTCCACATTCTTTTTTTATGACATTATTTTTTGGATACAAATTTGATACAAAAGATTTCAAAGCTTTTACCTTTCCCTTGAAAGGATTAAAGAATATTGATTAAAATTTTGATGGATTTAACGGTGGAATTTTCATAGTAACGTTAAATGTGAAATAAAACTAGTTTTAACTTATGTTGGATGTAAAATTTGTAATTTTAAAAAACTGACCAAAATTTTGAAATTGCTAAAAGTTTTAATTTTTTAATTTTTTTTCTTTATTTAATATTTTTCTTTCAATTAATATTATTACATTGTTTGAAAACAATTATATATCTATTAACCTTGACTTTTTCTTATTTTCAATGAAGCGGAAGCGAAAAACCTGAGACTAAAATGACTGCTCAATTTTTTTATTTTTGTTTTTATTCCTCATTCATTTTTTTTCATTATTTACACTTAAAACTGACAAAAATTTTTTCAAAAAAAAGTTTAAAAAAAAATTAATTTTGCTTTTAAATAATGTATCCCGAACCAACTTTGCGAAAACGTGTTCCAAAACGAGTGCCTAAAAAATAAATAAAATTTATTTCAAATGTGTTAAAAAACTTTTTTTATTCCCAAGAACGCATTAAAAATAATTTAATTTTGTATTTTTTTATATTTAATTCGATTTTGATGGATATCTAAAAGCATGAACGGATATTCACTTTTTCCAAATGCATATCACTTTCTTATTTTATTTTTTTTATCGAAAAAAAGTTCCATTCGTTTTTTTATAAAAAGTAATGCTTTTTTAAGTGACGTTCACGAACGAAAAAGTTTCTTCATCTTTTTTTTGTGCATTAAGTAAAAAGAGAAGATGAGTAAAGTAAGTTCAAGGCTCAGTCAATTTCTCCTTTCCTCACAAAATTGTGTCTCCCCTCTCTCTCACGGTTGCGAACTTCGTAATTCTTTTTTTTTGTGTTAAAGCATTTCCATTCTTTCTTTTTTTGCTTGTTTGCATTCCGTATTTCTTTCTTCTACTTTTTTTTATTTAATATATTTTCGTTCGTTTTTAGTGTCCCCTCTCTTTTTTTTTTTTTTTTTTTTTTTTTTTCGTTCCGGTGGTTGCATTTCTTTTGAAAAAAAAACTTTTTTTATTAGCATTTTAAAATAATACTTTTTTTTCTGTAAAAACTGTCTTATAAATTAAAGGTACAATTAAAAGTTTTTTAAATATTTTTAAAACTGATGTAATTTTTTTTTAAAATCTAACATTAATGAAAATTTTAATTTTTTTGTTTGATAGTTAATTAGAGATACAGAAAACTGTATTTAATTTTGATGTTCTAAAAAACGTTTCTAAATGCTTTTGAAACCTGTACGCAAATTTCAAAATAAAACTGTTATCAACTTTTTCTATTCCCAATGATTGGAAATTTTAAAAACAAAAACGGTTAATTTTTTGAAAATTTTTAAACTATTTTTTCTTGGATTTTCACAAGAAAAATCTATTAGTCACTTCCAAACTCACTCTTTTTTTTTATAATTTCAGCTATATTTTTTTTGAAACATTTTTAATAATTGTTTTTTTTTTCACTTTTAATTTTATCCAAATTCCTTCAATTTTGTTTTTGCGAATATTTTTTCAATAATAGAAATTGTGATTCATCATTATTTAAAACAGAGATATCCATTTTTGTCCCTTTTTGCAAAACAGAACTTTTTTAAAAACTAAAACCATTTTTTATTGGGACATGACACAAAAAAACGAACTAGCCGATAAAAAAATGAGGAAAATAATTCAATGAAAAAAAAATTTAGGGGATATTTGAATTGAATTTGCTTTTTTCCAAAGCGGTTTTTTTCCTTCTGTGAAAAAAGTGGCCTTCAAAAAAAGCTTTCAGTAAGTTTTTTTTTTGTAGGAAAAAAAGGAAGAATGAAAATGTTTTTTTCTGTTCATTTATCTTGTCAATCTTTTTTTTTCTCCCTCGTTTTTTATTTCCTTTAGGCAGAGTTCTGTCATTCAAACAGAAACAATTTTTATGTGTTTAAAAACTTTTTTTAAAAAAATGACGCATTATGGAAAAATATTGAGGACATTTTTTGAGTGAACTGAGTAAAAAAATGCAGAAAATAAGTTGTTTTAAATTTTTTTTGATAACTGAAAATAAAGACAAGGTCAAAAACATTTTTATAACTGTCTTCCAAAATAAAAGCTTTTTAGCTATTTTAACTGGTTGTTTTTTGAGCTTTATCATAATTTTTTTTAAATTTAAGTTTTCAGTTTTTCAACCTTTCGAAAAGTTATTTCCTTAAAAAACGTTTGCGCATCGTTGCGTGTTTTATTTTTTTTTCATGTTTCTTCGATTTTTCTTTTTTTGCTATTTTTTGAACGACAAACTTCCTGCTGACTTTTTCCTTCCCAGTTTTTTAAAAAAATGAAAACTAAAGGCCAGAAGGCAGCAGCTGACTCCTTCTTTTTTACTTGGCTTTCTTTCTTACTTTTTCTTTGGCGGTGGTGGTAGTAGCGTTTTTGAGGCTGTCAGTCAATGAAAATTTATTTTTTATATGTCAGAAGGAAAAAATGGGGGAAAGAAAACCTTTAGGCTTGACTGAAATTTTTTTGTGACTTGGCTTTACTGGTTTATTGGTCTTCGAAAAAATTTTATTTTCACTAAAACATTTTATGTGTTTTTTGCCATTTTTAAAAGATTATTAAACTGATATTGATAAATAATTTTGTTTTTTTATGGCTGCTTTTAAAAAACAAAGAAAGTGAAAATAAAATTGAAAGGCGGAAGTGAATAATAAGCTTATTCGTTTGGAGATTTTAATTAAGTAAGATTCTATATTTCTAAAAGCTGTTTAGTTTTTTTTATTTGATTTTAGAATTGGGATTTATGACTCAAAAAATTTTGGTGGACAATAAAGGTTATTACAGAAACTGACAGCTATTGTTTTTTGTTGGGAAATTTTTACTTCAGGTTCCATATAATAAAAAAATTTAATTTAAGTTTTGAATTTGCATTTTTGCCGTTTTGACTTTAGCAAATTAAATTATTTTTTTTTATTTTACAATTATTAAACTGATATAGAATTTCTTTTATTGTAAAATACAACAAAAAAATTTTTAACCGAAAATACGACTGTATTTTTTAAAGGCAAAAATTTAACTTTTAGTTTTTAAGTTTTTAAAAGAAACGGAACTATAAAATTAAACTTTTTGTAAAAAACGATTTTGAAAAAACTGTTGATTTCTTTTTTTGGTGAATAATTCTTTTTTTTATTATGTTTTATGTTTATTAAATTTTTTTCATAAACTTTTTTGGCCATTGTTTATTGTTCATTTATTATTTATTTTCTTCTCTGATCACTTTTTTTATATCTAATCTTTGATAACTGCTGTTTTCCCAATTAAAATATATTCTACTTCTCCTTTTTTTTCTCTTTTCGATTTCATAACACTGTCGTAACTCTTACATAAGATTCAACATTTTATTGCTGTTTTATTAAACTGCTTTTTTTGAAAATGCTCCTATGTTTTTGACACATTTTTGGAAGAAGAAAGGAAGGGAAAGAAAAAGGACGACAACCGCTTTTTTTGTTGATTTGGCCTTGTTTGAAAAAAAATGAAAAGAAAGGAAAACAAGCTAGTTCTTTTTTTGGTCTTTTAAAGGACCGGTTTAATTTATCACCCAAATTTGCAATTTCTTTCTTCCGTTTTTTAGCTCTCATATGTCAAATTTAATGATTATTAAATATTTTTTTATAAAACTGTATTAAAATTTAAGAAGAGGGTAGCTATGAATTAAAAGCAACACAGAAATGGGTTTAATTATTTAAAATTGTTTTCTTTTCATGCAATGTTTAGGATTTTTAACTGAATTAACATTGTTTTCCTTTTTTTAATTTTTTATTATTCAAACACCGAATATCCTTAATTTTAAAAACTATTCAAAGGAAAACATTTTAAAAGTTATCTTTTAAAAACTGAAATATTTTTTAAACTTTTTTTAATAATCAAAATAAACGAAAATTTAACCTGAGTATTAGAAAATCTGTAGCAAAGCTTTAAAGCTTTAAAGTTATTGCTTTTAATTGTTTTGTTAATTTAAACTGATTTTATGTTCCATGATTTTTTAAAACATCCTTTAAACTTTCATTCCCATTAATTAAATTTTATTCTCTGGTTTTTATTACCCTTTTTTTATTTCCTCGTTTAAAAATGTTTTTACGCTTTTTTGAGCTTTACATTTTTTTCTGCTGTGGCAAAATTTTTAAAGTCATTCTAAAATCCATTTTTTCTCTCTTTTCCTTATTTGTCTTTGGCTCTTTTTTACTTTTACATTTTTTAAAAGAGTTTTCTCAAAACGAACCTTAAAGGCAATTTTTTTCTGTTTGCGTAATTTTCTTTCTAAAATACTTTCAAATTTTGAGTTTTAAAGAATTTTTTAACTTTTGTTTTTTGCAAAAATTTTTGTGCTATTTTTTGTTTTAAATTTTTAAATACTTTTGGAAAAAATTTTTAACAGCATTTTTGGCACTTTTAATAATTATAGAAAAAGTGCGATTTTTAGAAACTAAAAAGAAAGGCAAAAAAAGGTAACAAAATGTTAGAATAAACAATAAAGTTAATGTTAAGCTCGAATGAGTTTATTTGGAAAAAAAATGAGATGGAAAGCATAAAAAATTATATGGTATATTAAAATTAGTAAACAGAAAAGCACTTAGATAAATGAAAATGTTTTGTCTAATCTAAGTGCTTTTAAAAATAATCGATGCATAGCAAAAATATTTTTAAAAGTTTCAAAACTAAATTTATATATGATATTTCTCATTTTTTGAGTAAAAAACTATATTTTTGTACTAATGTTTCTAATTTTAATTTTCCCAAATATATAAGATACAATGAATTTAAATTTTATTTAAACTGCTTGGACTTTTTTTGCCGTTTTTGTCTTTAATATTTAAGAAAAAAATTTAATTTATGTTACTTTTACAAGACTGAAGTTTCTTTTTCTTTTCGTTTTTGGCGATGATTTTATATTATTGTTTTTTTTGTCAGTTAATTTGGGCCGCATGATTTCCTTTTTTTCTTTCTTTTGAACATTTTTAATAGGCAAACAAAATAAAAAACGTGTTTTTATTTCCCATTTTTTAATTTTTTTGGTAGTAATCGTTTAATCATTTATTGTCCCCTAAAAATTACGTGATTTCCAACTTTCTTTTATTTTTACTTTTTTTCTTATAAGTAAAAAGTATTTTCTAATAATTAAAAAGTAAAACTTTTTATTTTAATATAATTTAATAAAATTTCGCGATTTAAAACTGTAATATTTTTAAAAATTTTGGTAAAAATTTTTAACGGTAACATTTTTTTAGTAATTACTGTTGCCAGAGTTGTTTCATTTTCTTGTATATTTTTTCATATTTAAATTTAAAGAAAATTATATTTTATTTGGCAGCAATATTTTTAAATGAAATGATTAGATGACGTTCAAATTAATGAATTCATCGAGCACATTTTTAATAATTTTTTATACATTTATCGGGTCAGCTGTTTGCAGAAATCAAGGTAAGATTTTTTTGGGAAAAAAACATGGGATAAAGCTGATTAAATGGGGACAGACGATTTGATCTATTTTTCATTATTTTATGCCATTTCCAAATAAAACACATTAAAATGAAAAATTCGTCAAAAATGTATTTATAAATATAAACGCTCTTTTTGGTGCCAGTTAGCTACAGGAAAATCTGATAAAAACTAGTGCCAAAAATTTTTTTTAAAAAATTTATTAAATTACTCTTTTCGGTTTCGATACAAAAATGATCTTTGAGGAAAAAAAAATTGTACTAACTTTTGAAATTTGTGTTCGTAATAACAAATACGTCTGATGGATTTAATTTAAATTAACCATTAACTACTCCAAATTTTGATGATAAAATTAATTGCAATTAAACATTCTTTAAAGAAGAAGTTCCGACTTTAACAAAAATGTTTGTAATCGTTTTTTAAAAAATGATTGTTCTTTTTTATTCAATTGCGTTTTTTGCAAGCAGGCATTAAAAAATAACAAAAATTACCCCTTTAAACTTGTTTAAACTTAATTTTGTAAAACAGTGTAGCACCTTTAAAGGGCAAAGCTTCTACATTATGTAAATTTATGTAAATTTAAGTAATCTGTAAATTTAATCGTTCTGATAATCAGCAATTCTTTATATATAAACTAAAGAACCTAAGAAATGTTTTTTATAAAAAAATTTTTAGGTTCATCTTCAATAGAATCAGATGATGATATTGGATCAACGGCATCTGCGCTACAACAGCTTCAACAAGCGGGTTTAAATTTAACTGGTCCAATTTGGATTCCACAAAAATATAATATGTTTGTTTAATTTTATCAGCAAAACCTTTTATAACATATAATATATTTTTTGTAGAACATGTTGCCGAGGTGGTGAACCAGAAATATCTGAGCAACGATATGCAAGAAATTTATCATTTAATGTTTTGGATTATGTAATTGATGAAACAAATGGTGAAGAAACAAATTGTCGAACATTCAATGGAAAATTTTATGTTTCTCCTGCACATTTTTTGGAAGGAAATCTTCCAAGGCGAAATATTGTTACATGTAAATGTCCAAATGTTGGAGAAAATGGTGAATTGGATAAAAATTGTCGAAGACTTCCAGATTGTAAAAATAAAGGAATTCGAGCATATTCCGGTTCAAGAAAATGTTTATGCCAACGACCATTTTTTGGTGAACAATGTGAAAAACTATGTGATCAAGGACAAGCAATGAAAGATACATCTGGAAATGATTATTGTAGTTGTATACCATTTTATCAGGGTGAAGAATGTAAACAAATTGTATGCTTACATGGTGGCCGAGAAGAATCTGGTCGATGTATTTGTCCACCACAATTTCTTGGATATCATTGTGAAATTGATACCAATAAAACTGGTGGAGGAAATGGTCTAACTGGTTCAAGATTTCAAAGATTTGGTGAACAAGGTGGTGAAATGTTTACAAGAGATATTAGTGGAACAATATTTAGTCTTATTATGATTGTTGTGCTAGTTGTTTCAATGTATTTATTAATGAAGCATCGAATGCAAGTACAAACTCGATATCTTCATCGTCGACCTGATCTTCTAGGTGCATGCAATTTTCCTGTTTCACCTAGTGGAGGCCAATCATGCCTTTCAAGGAGAACAGAACTTCGTCCACCACATGATGATCCAAGGATATATCCATTTCGTCCAATTGGTACAGCTGTTATTGATGGTGCACCTCCAGCATATATTGCACCAGGACAACGAGTTCGTCGATCTCGAAATGATGTTTTGCCTGCCCTTCCTTCCTATGATGAAGCAACAAAAATGCCACCCCTAAGGCATAATATTCCTGGTGATGAAACTTCTGAAGTAATAACTCCCACAGAATTGCCATCACCAATTGATACATCTTCACATCAAATTGTTATTCCACAACGACAAACTTCTATTACTTCTTCACTTTCAACAACATCATCAAATGGTTCATGTGATTCTGAAGCCACAACAACATCTGGCTCAAATCATTCAACTACTGCAGGCGGTGGTGGTGGTGGTGGAAGAGCATGTTCAATAGAATTTAATTCAGAATCTCGTCAAGCTGTTATAAGGCAACAGCCACCTCCTCCACCAGCTCCTACAGATGGAATAAGAAATTTATCTGAACAAAATCCTCCTGCAACAACAAATGAATTAAATAGAGATACAAATGCACGAAAAAGTTTATAAAAAAATGCCATAGTTTTTATTATAGTAGAAATTATGTTATAATTAATTAATTTAGTGTACAATAGTGGAAGAGAAACAAAACAGGTGTACAATGTTTAATAAAAATGGGTGATTTGTTTTTTAAAAAATAGGTGTATATTTTGGAGTCTTTGAAAACTCCAATACTTATAATGTTCCTAATTTTAGTTTTCAATTTAACTATACAATTTTTTACGCTTAAAAAAATCACCCGTGACAAAAAACGGATATTAGTCTTTCTTTTACTTTATTTTTTTTCTTATGAAATTTTTTTAAAGCCACGAATTCCTTTGTTTTTTTTAAAACTAAGATTTTCAGGGTTCACGCCTTTTTTTGGGACATTTAATTTTTACCCGGTGTTTTTTTTTGTAAATTTGCAAAAATTTTTTTCATTGCAAATAAAATTATTTTAAAAATTGTAAAAATCCCACAAATCTTTATTTTTCTTTTGCATTTTTTATTTGTTTTTTTGTTTAATTTTTTGCTATTGTTTTTGACATTAAATAAAGCTCAATAATCTTTTCGTATTTTTTTAAGCAGTTTTGTATAAATAATAAATATTTAAAAGTTAAATGGCAAAAATTTCAGATAAAAATTTTTTAAACGATTTATTAAAAAGTAGAAAAAAACAAAAAACAATTTCAAAGATCAAAATGAAATGTGTGAAATTAAAAAAGACGAAAAATTATCATTAACATCTCATAATGAAAATAAAAAAATTTATAAACTTTGAGATCTTTTTTAAGCTTCAGGTTTACCACCAGGAACAACCATTGTAATATGATTTCCATTCAATAAAATTTGATCCAATTTTGTTACTCGTTTTCCTTCAGGTGTTGTTTCATATTCTGTAACATCTTCAAGGACCATATTAACAAAGTCATCAAAGCCAATAAGTGTTCCAACAATTTCACGTTCACCTAAAATATATGATAATACATTACTTTTATAAAAAATGATTAATAAATTGATAATACTTTTTAAAATCACCCAAATTCTTGAACCAATACATTTATCAACCAATTCAAGCGGCATCAAAGTTGATGGATTTATAGCTGTTGATGCAGTTGTTGTCATTGTTTTGTATGAATGCTACAAAAAGAAACAAATAATTAAATTTTTATCCAAAGACTATATTTATTTAATGAAAGACTAACAGTTGTACTATAATCAGGTGCCATTTGAGGCTGTCCGCTTTGTTGAAACGACGATGGTCGTTTTGAATCAAGTAATTTTTGAGATGCTTTAAACTGCTCAACTTCTGGTTTGTTTCTTTGATCTCCATTTTGTTGTCTTGGAAATTCAAAGGGATTCAGCAAAAAATTAAATAAATTACAATTTTTTTGTTTTTTATATTACTCGAGATTTTAAAGCATCGATAAAGCATCGTTCAGAAGTTTTAACTGATCCAAACTTTTCTTTTTTTAATCCTTTAATATTTTCACCATAAAATAAATCCGATGCAGTTGAATTTTTATAAGTTGAAATATGATGAGAACGGGTGCTATTTAAATTATTTCCATTCTTCCATTCTTTTTTTAAATTATTATTATCTTCATTTAAAGTTGAGCTTTTAAAAAACTTATTCCATGATTGTAATTTTTCATTTTCTTCAAAATCACCAGATACTATAAAATCTGTTGCTACAGTCATACTTAAATAACAATTTCATCTTAAAAGCCTTTTTCAATTTGCAACAGTTGCTACCGTAATCTTTGTTACAAAAAAAAATTTCAACATAAAATTAATGTTGTCGGATTTTTTTTTGAACTGCAGCAGCAATTGGTTTTACCACAATATTTATCATTATTTAGTTTGCTATAAGATTCCGCTCTGGTTAAATCTTCTTTGTACATAATTGACCGAACAGGTTCATCAGCTTTTGGCATTTTAATATCCCAAACTGGTTCTTCGAATGGTGAAACTGCGGCATATACATCATACCAAAGTGGTCGATTCTCCCATTTCATTTGTCCAGAACGAATTAAACTAGTAATACGAGAAAAAATCGGTGCTGCACGTTCAACTCGAGTTATAAAAGATGCCATTGGGTACTGTAAAAAATATTAATAAATAACTTTTTTCATCGATAAAAATATTGCATTGCAAAAAAACATGTTTAAAATTAAATCAAAGATTGAATAAAAGATTTTTGTTACTTTTAAAAAATCATTTCTTAATGCCATCTAAAAACAAAAATTCTTGAATTACTTTTACTTTTAAAAAATGGCTTTTATAAATGCAAAAAGGAAGAGAAAACAAACAGTTTATTAATTAGAAAAAACAGTTGGAAAAAATAGAATTTTCTTTTTCCCCTTACAACCTGCTAAAATACGAAAACGAGCTGTCGAAAAAAGACCGTCAGAAATAAAAAAAAGTAAGAATGATGCAACTTTATTGGTTAAATCTCACACAAAAGCCAAAAAACAAATTTTCGTAGAATATTTGACAGACATGACAGCAAGACGTAAAAGTATATTTGGTAGCAGGGTGTTGAACCAAGATTTTCAGGGTTTACGCCTTTTTTTGCGACATTTTTCTTTTTACCCGGTGTTTTATTTTCTTTTGTAGATTAGCAAAAAATTTTTCATTGCAAATGAATTTATTTTAAAAATTGTAAAAATCCCACAAATCTTTATTTTTCTTTTGCATTTTTTATTTGTTCCTTTAGATATTTATTTTTGGCATTTAATAAAGCTCAACATTTTTTTTGCATTTTTTAAACGTTCTTATTTTTTGTAAAAATAATAAATATTTAAAAACACATGTTTAGAATTTTTTTACATATACCCTTTTTTCGTTTAAAAAAACCACATATAAAAAATTAAAGAGTCTCAGAGGTGAAAATAGCACTATGCCAAAATCTGAATAACAGCACTGATATGATATTTTTTATCTTTATTTTTTTTTCTACAGATTATAACGTTAGCTATCCTTTTTTGACACTCTATTTTGAAGAAAAAACAAAAAAAAACAAGATTCAGAAGCAGGATAAAAATGTAGCGTTCTATGTCAGGCCGCCAAACCTTGGAAGCTTTTTACCTGTGTTAAAGGCAAAGTTTTCGCTGCAAACAAAAGTCTGCTAAAAATGGGATGACAAAGAAAACTAATATATATTTTTTAATCTTCCGTTTTTTTAAATCGTTTTATTATGATTCAAAACAAAAACGTATAACTTATAGATTTACATAAAAACGAAATTCAAATGTTAAGTTGACTTTATTTTCTCGAAACGTGCACGTTTCATTCACAATTTCGTTTCATAGAAAAACAATTTTTTTTTAAATTTTATCGGCGTTTTTGATTTTTATTGATTTACGTGAAAGTTGCTGCAGTAATGTCAAAAAATGTGGCACTAAAACCATTTAAACCTGGAAGCAAATTTAATGGATGGAAAATTGTTGAACCTGTTGGGGGAAGTAAGTTTTATTTTCTATAATTCTATGAAGAATATTAATTCTATTATATATTTTAGTTAGCGATAATGGTGCGGCTTATAAAGTTTTAAAAGAAAAGCTACCATATTTATTAATAATTCAAAAATGTGGTCATGATGAAATTTTAAACTATGAAATTCATGTTTTACAAGAAATGGCAAAAGTTTCTGCTCGACATATTTTACAGATTGAAGAAACGGGTCAATTTTTTGATGATTTTAGTTATGTTGTTTTGACACTTGTTGGAAAAACTTTAAATGTAAGGCATTTTTGTGATAATTTTATTTATTGGTAATATTTTTAGGATCTTCGTGAATATAATAATAAATTTTCTCGTGGTACAGCAGTTTTAATTGCAATCCAATGCTTAATAACAATTGAAAATTTTCATGGTATGTTTAAAATTTTTTTGATGAGGAATGACATATATTTCTTAAGCTTTATAGGCTGAGCTCATATATCCGCTGACATAACTGGATAATTACCGCTAAATTACTACTTTTTCTTAAGCTATTAGATGTTAAAAAAACTATAAAAATTATTTAATTTTTCAACTAAAAATCTTTTATTTTGAAAGAAATAACTTTTTTATTGCTCTAACGCACGTTGGGAAAAGTATGAACAAACACTATTTTTGAAGAGATGCTCTTTATGATTAGCTTTAAACTCTCACCAAAGCTTCTCAGAGAGATTCGCAACAACCGTTGCATTTTTAAAATTATGCGCGTATTGAATTTTTATTACAGCTTCATGAGTGTCAAAAATCGACAAAAACTCCATGTTTGGATCTCGCGATTAAAAGCAGATTTTTAAAAACCAACCTTATATTTTTAACTCTGTAGCCAAGGATTAATTCCTTAAGGTTACAAAGTTGTGGCATTAATAGCGGCTTCAAAAAATACACGTTGAAATCTTAGATTACGGTAGTTTCCCCAACGTGTATCCAACGCAACCTCGAACCATCGAGAGTAGCGTTGAAAGCAAAGTCCTGCACACCATTGCCACAAGGGGTTTGCGGTTGAAAAAATTCTTTCAGACAATTGTCTGAAAGGTTACCGAAGGTGAAATAGCCCGTACTTAAGTACGGGCTATATCACCTTCGGTAACCATATTTTATCTTTTATTTTATTTTTGTTTCAGAAAATGGATATTTTTTACGTGATATTAAACCATCAAATTTTGCAATTGGAAGATCTGAGTTTGACAAACTTCGTGAAATATATCTCAAAAACGTTTATATGGCAAAAAAGTATAAAAATCATGATGGAAATGTAAGAGATGTATTTTGGCCTGCAAAACCTCGTCTTCATCTTCGATATGCTCCAATTGCATATCATAAACAAGAAAAAATTCGATTCATTGATGAAATTGGTATGTTACTTTTTACATATCCATAATACTATATATACTTTTTTTTAGAATCATGGTTTTATACGATTGTTGAATGGACATGTGGTCAACTTCCATGGAAACATCTTAAAGTTAGTATTAATAGGTGTAAAAAAATTTTTAATGTTTGAATTTTAGGATACAAATCGTGATGAAATTCTTCGAATAAAAGAAGATTTTTTAACAAATGGTGAACAATTTTTGGATGAATGTCCACAGGAATATCATCAAATATTATTGATTATTAATGCAACTAAAAGAAAAGATTTTTTTGATAAACATATCTATGAAAAGGTAGGTTTTTTTTTGTATTATGATTGACTTCCCACGGGCTTTGATAAAAAGCGTATACTTAGGGTGTTTTGTGTTTAAACGATGTCAAATGGCTTAGGAACACTTGTAAAAGGTTTAAATCAATATCTTTGTCAATTTCGAGATGTGTCATCAAAATAAAATAGTGGAAAAACCCCTATTTTTGGCACTTTTTATGATGCCTTTCTGATATTATCATACAAAAAAAGTGGTATGCTAGAAATAACTGCCTAGAACGTCCATGACAACATTTAATCAACAAAATATTCATATCTTAGCGGCATTTAAAAATTTTCGCCCATGACAACATTTTCAATTTTCAAATGTTGTCATGGACGTTATAGGCATAAATTGGAATCTCAACAAATAAATTTTTTCTTCTCATAGACCATATACATGCATCATCCACCATGAATTTTTTTCGAGGCTGTTTTATTTCCCATTTTTTGCGTTTTTTTAAGTGAATTTGATCTTATGTGAATCGGTTATATGACACAAAATCCTATGACAAATAACGATAAAAGTGTTTTTATAGCAGTCAAAACTAGCGCTTTTGTGCTCTTTGTTATAAAAAAGCGGCCGTTTCAAGTTACGGTGTTTAAACCGAAGCTTGCATTTTCTTTCAATTATTCTGTTCAATAAATATATTATCCTCTATTTTAGATTTATTCTCTCTTATATGTAGCAACAACGAATGTTCGATTATATCCTTTTGATTGGGAAATTTGGCAAATGAAACAAAAGAAAAGAAAGGAAAAGTTTGAAAAAGTCAAAAATGTTTCAGTGAGTTTTTCTTTCCTTTGTTCATTTTTTTGCAAAATCTTTGCTTTGATGGATATATGTAATCTTCTAAATCCATGAAAAAGCTGTCTGCGGAAACAATTTTTTATAATTTAAATTATCTTTTTTTAGTCATTTACTTGGGAGATAAAAGAATCACGGTTGAATGAAATGGATTTTTCTCCAGGTGCCTGTGAAACAACAACATATAAATATATTGGTGAAAAGAAAGAAATTAAATATTTTGTTGAACTTTTTCCAAGAGGAATTCCAAATACTAAATATCAATATGGTTCATGGATTATTCTCAAACTATTTAATAATACTTTGGATACAAATGTTGAAGCAAAATATACTGTAAAAATTCCGTCTGCAAATTATACAAAGAAATGTCAACATATTTTTGAAAAGAATGAAGAATGGGAAATGAATGGTTTAAAAATTTGTGAGCTTTTTAATCCAAAAAAGAAATACATTTTTAATGGATCAATGAATTTTAAATTTGAATTTGAATTTACTGAATTTGAAAAAGAATCTGTTGAAAAAGTTGATTTTTCTGAAGATGTTTCTGAGGAAGTAAGTATTTAGCGCTTTTTCTTATACAAAGCTGAACCATTGTGTTCTCTAAGTACTAAAAAAAGTTTTGCCAAATTGAAATTTCCGTTTCGAAAAGTTCAAAATACCGAAATCGAAATTTTTCAAGGAATAGGATTTTCGATATTACTTTCCTAAATCGAAAAGTTTGAAATTTCGAAAATTGCAAAATTTAGATGTTATGCTGTACTTAAAAAATTTTGATAAAAAAGCTAATCCATTAAACTTTTTTCTGTTATAAATTTTCTATTTTACAATTGCGAAATCCCTGTTTTTTTATTTCCGACGTAATAAATATCTCGGTATTTCGATTTCGGAAGGAAAAAATATTTTGGAAAATTTCAATTTTGGCTCTTTGGATTTTGCAAAACTTTAGTACTATTTTGTTATTGGAGCTTTATAAAGTTTATTAATTTTTTAGAAAACTGTATGGATATTTCCTTTAACGTGGGATATTCCATTGAAACAACTCAAAGCTAAGTTCAAACCACATGAATGTATTAATTCTACAAATTATTTTGTTCAAAATCAATTCAAATTTTTTTTTAAAATTTTTCCAAATCTCCCAGGATATTCAATCGAAAAAGGTGCATGGATATTTTTATATTTTAAGAATTTGAATGAAGAAACTTTTATTGAAACAAAATATATTGTTTCAGTTGAAAAAGCAAAATATCAACGAGAATCTCGTCATTTTTTTAAACAATTCAATCAATGGGAAACACATAGAAATAAAATTGATGAATTATTTGATAAAAAATTATTATCTCAAAAAGAAGAATATATTCAAATAAAATTTAAAATATCATTTGCAAAAGATATTAAAGAAGATCAAGATGAAAATGATCAAATTGAAGATTTTTCAGTTCATGAATTTGATAATCTTACGTTTCTTCCTGAATCTTCTGAAGCCGATGATAATGAAACTTTGTTAACATCTGAAGCAGCACTTACTGCAAAAGATATTTATTTTCCTCCAACTGATTCATGGCTTATAAATCAATGTAATTTAATGGGAATTCAATTTTATAAAAATATTTCAAAATTTCGTCCACCAATTGATGATATTCAAAAGTTTACTATTCTAAAACCGACAGATGTTATTCATGTTGAAGGTGATGGAAAATGTGGATATCGAGCACTTAGCGTATTATTATGTGGAAATGATTGCTATCATTTATGTATTAAAAGAATGATTTGTAAAATGATTCGTGATAATATGGATCCTAAATTTGGTAAGTTTTTTTGTAAGGGGTCATGGTTCTTTGATAATCGAAATTTCGATTTTTGGAAAAGCCGAAAACGAAAAACCGAAATTTCGTTTTCGTGCTGGAGAAAATATTTGAGTTTCGCAAACGCTGTTAGGGAATTAACTAGGGTAAAGAAAAACTTATTAAAAACTCCTTCTTTGAATATTTAAATTATCTTTATCCTTTTTTTAGAAGAAATGTATATTTTTAAAGATGCACGACAAAATGCTGCACGAAAGCTTATGTTTGATCCTGAGACTGCAAGTGATGAAAGATTTTGGATGGATGATTCGGATCTTGCAGCAGCTGCAAATTTATTTGATTGCAATATTTTTGTGTTTACTCTTAGAAAAGAATGGCAATGTTTTGGACCAAAAACATTCGAAAATGGGATTATGGATAGCTTTGTCAATTTTGATTCAAATCTTCCTACACTTTTACTTGAAAATTCTGGCGGAAATCATTTTTCTCCTGTTAAAAACGTTCGTCTTAATTGGTGGTAATTGATTTTGTAAATCTGTATAATTGGTAAATGCTATAAATGTATATATAAAATTTTTTGCAAATTTTTCAAGGATTTATACAATAGGAAAAAAACAACAAAACATGCAATTTTCAGAAATCCAAACAAAAATACTGTCAATTGATAAACTTTGAGATCTTTTTTAAGCTTCAGGTTCACCACCCGGAACAAGCATTGTAATATGATTTCCATTTAATAAAATTTGATCCAATTTTGTTACTCGTTTTCCTTCAGGTGTTGTTTCATATTCTGTAACATCTTCAAGGACCATATTAACAAAGTCATCAAAGCCAATAAGTGTTCCAACAATTTCACGTTCACCTAAAATATGATAATAATAAATAACTTTTTATTTAAATTGATAATACTTTTTAAAATCACCCAAATTCTTGAACCAATACATTTATCAACCAATTCAAGCGGCATCAAAGTTGATGGATTTATAGCTGTTGATGCAGTTGTTGTCATTGTTTTGTATGAATGCTACAAAAAGAAACAAATAATTAAATTTTTATCAAAAAACACGGAAAAAGCATTTGTAATGTACAATGTAAACAAAACATAATAGCGACTACGACAGTAATAATTTATCAAACATTTTCTAACCACTTAAATAGCAAAATATTTAAGTTTTAAAAGGAAATTTATAGTTTTCTTTTTTGATTATATAAAATTCGAAGATTTAAATAAAACCTTTAATAAAAATGGAACAAAAAAATTTGGCAGAAAAAATTTTGCTAACGAGCTTCTTTTTTGGCATTCTGCGACTAACGTCTTCGTCATCTTTTTTTTGTAAGCAAATGTGAAAATCAAAATCATCAAAATTCCTCTGTAATTTTTTACATATATTAAATTCATCTTTTCATCTTTTCTCAAAATCTATCTACCACAACTATGTTAGGAACAAAGCTTCGACGTGATGATGAAGATGGTCATGAAAATTTTAAGAAGATGTGCATTTCTGAACCAAAATTATCTGGTTTCGAATTTATCCATCCCCCACTTGGAATTGATGTATGTTTCGTTAATAGTTTTTTCTGCTTTAAATAAACATTTTATAGGCAAAGACATTCGTAAAAGCTCATTTTGGTCATGATGCTAAAGCTCGTGGTATGCAATTTGCAAAAGGTACAACAACTTTAGCATTTGTTTATGAACCTGCAACTCCAAATGATCTCGGTGGAATTGTTATTGCTGTAGATTCTCGAGCATCTTCGGGTGAATATATTTGTAAGTTGTTTTGGTGTTTTTTTTTATATCATAAAGCTTCAATTTATCTTTTAGCGTCAAAATCTGTCATGAAAATTCTTGATATTAATGAACGAATGGTTTCTACAATGGCAGGCGGAGCTGCTGATTGTCAGTTTTGGTGTCGTGTTGTTGCTCAATATTGCAAGTAAGTAAAATTTACTTTAAAGAACCCCTTTTCAATCTCTTTTTAAGCCTTTTTGAACTTCGTGAAAAGCAAGAAATTACTGTAAGTGCAGCATCAAAATACTTTGCAAATCAACTTTATGGTTATCGTAATCGAGGACTTTCTATTGGTTCAATGGTTTGTGGATATGATAAACGTGGACCTGCAATTTTTCAAGTTAGTGATGATGGTACACGCCTTAAATTGCAAGTATGTTCTATTGGATCTGGTTCACTCAATGCTTATGGAGTTCTTGATACACATTATAAGCTTAAAATGACTGATGAAGAAGCTCTTAAACTTGGTCGTCGTGCAATTATGTTATCAACTTTTCGGGATTCTGGTTCTGGTGGTAATTGTAATGGTGAGTTTATTGAAACGTTTATTCTTTTTTTATTTTTAATATACTTTTAGTTTGTCATATTACTCCTAAAGGCAAAACTCGCTATCCTCCAATTGATGTTAATCAGCTTTATTATGAATTTGCTGATGAACTTAAACGAGATATTGCATATCAGCCACCAAATGATGAATGAAACAATAATTTCCGATTTTTTTTCGTTGACTATTAATTTCTTTCTGTAACTTTTTTTTGCTATTAAAGCGTTCAGAAACTGTTTAATAAATTATTATTACTTGTGAACCTTTTTTATTGAAATCTTTTTATCCTTTTTACACCATTAAAAACCTATTATATTTATTTAAAATCTGTATTTATTTAAAATCATTTTGTTTATAAATTAAAACATCAAAAAAAGATTTTATTAAACACTGTTTTTTGCTCTTTTTCTTTTCGTTTTTTTATTTCTGTACTCAAAAAAAGTTTAAACCCCCCACACGCATAAATCAAGTTTAATAATAAAAGACTTTAATCAATCAAAAATTTAAAATACTACTTTCAAATAAAAAGTTTATATTTGGTATCAAAAACAATTGTTATTTTGGAATATAAATAAAAAAAAACCTTTGATTTTTATTTTTAGGCTAAAAATCAATTTTTTTTATTATGTGTTTATTGATATTAAATTGAGTCATTGTTTTTCAAATTTTTTTGTTTTTAAAAAAAGAATATGTTGGCGACGAATTAAATAAATAGTAATAAGTAGAGGTTTAAGTTTTACAGTGTGCTTATTTTTTGAATGATGAAAAGTATTATTTTTGCGATAAAAAGCAATTTTGCGAGAAATTTAAAGAGGGTGTCAACAACAAGCCTAAAAAGTACAACATTGATTTCTGTTTTAGACTAAAAATCGAGATTTATTATCTTTCTTTGTTTTTTGCCAATTTTTTTTTTTGCAACAAATAAATATTGGTAAAATCGAAAAAACAATTTTCGAAGTGCTTTATTTTTCTATATCGCTTTATTTTATTGTAATTAAAATATGCGAAATTAGCGTGATTTCATTGTTTATGTAAGAAAATAAGAATAAAAACAACGTAACCAAATGCAGTTTTAAAAAACAAACGGAGTCTAAAGGCTTCAATTGTCAACTTCTGTTCAAAAAACAACCTGAAATTTTAAATTTGACCTGTTCTATTACCTATATTTATTTGTTGCAAAAAAGATTTGGCATTATTTTATTTCGGCAAAAAACAAAGAAACATAATAAATCTCGATTTAAATCGAACGCCAATTGCTTTTGTTTTTAGAATAAAAATATTTTAAAAAGAAGTAAACAAAAAGCTCAAAAAAGGCCATTTTTTTGCAAAAAAGTTAGCGGAAAATGAAAATGGTATAATTTTTATAATAAAATTTGTAAAAATGATTTTTACTACCATTGAGATTTAAAATTTGTTAATAGTAAATCAATAATTAACTTCGCACAAATACATTGGAGTTCAAAATAAATAGTAAAAAAGAGAAAAAATGGACTAGTACAAAATGAAGACTGAAAAATTAATTTGGTTCTCCTCAAAACAACGGAATTTTTAGATCCAGATCTAAAATTATTTAAATATTAAATTAAATAAATTTTAAAGCAAAAATAAATATTTAAATTTGCGGTAAAAAACTGAAAAAATAAAAATACTACTCTAAAGTAAAAGTTTATATTTTATTTTAGAGTTTAAAAACTTAAAAATATAAAATTCTTTTATATTTCTTTTATCACAAAAATATTTTCTAAGATAAAATTTTAGACAAAATTTCTTTTCATTTTTTTTCCTAGTCATTTATTTTTCAAAGCTTTTTTACTCTTTGTTCAAAGATATAAAAAAGTGGTATCATAAATCACCGAAAAATAAAGGTACCTCGTTTTTTTTATATATCAAAGTAGGTTTTTTATATATAAAGTTGTTGTTGCTCTTTTTTTTCAAAGAGATATTTCTCTATTGTCTTCTGCTTTTCTTTTTTTGTCACTTTAATTTTTTTTATACTGGAGCTTAGAATTTTGTAGGATCCATGTTGGCATTCTTTGTGTGCGGGATGCTTATTTTTTAATTTTTTGGCACTAAAAAGTCGGAGTTGGCACAATAATTTTAAAGCCCAATAAAAAATATAGTAAACAACGGCAGAAAATAATGATATTTTTCGAAAGAAATTTTTTTGGCAAAAATCTTATTTTTTCTACCCATTTTCCTTTTGATACATTTCTTCTTCTTTTGCTTTTGTTGAAAAAAAACAGAGACTTTCTTTTTAGCAATTAAACAAAATAAATGACTCTCTCTCTTTTTTTACCTTTTGTCTAAAAAAATCCGTGTCGTTTTTTAATTATCTTTTTTTTTGATTTCATAAAAAACGGATTTGTTTTTTTAATCAATCAATCGATTTCTTTTGGGTCCTCTGTTAATATACTTTTTTTAACAGTGGAGTTTTTTTTATATGCTTATTTAAATAATGGGGTTAAATTCAACGCTGGAGTTTTCCAAAAAGACTAAAAACACAGCGTTTAGAATTTGCTCGTCACATCGAGTTATACAAAATGTAAAGACAGAATTTTTTTATCTGACCTGGTGAAAAAGTTCTGCAGAAGGCCATTTTTAAAGCGCAACAAACAACACGCTGTGTAAAAATGGGTTACACTTTTTTTTGCTTTTTTGCCCAAACTGTTTTTAAAAAGGGGCTTTCGAAGATAACCAAAAACAAAAGAATTGGGGGTTCTTTAAACGAAAATTCTTTTTATCTGAATCAAGAAATTCTGATAAATTTTTTCTTTCGTCGCAGTTCATTCTGGCCTAAAAGATGATAATTACATAAAAATTAGTGGAATAAGTTTTATCTTTTCATATCCTTTTTTTCCTTTTTTCACCTGATTTGCCACACAGTGCCTTTTATCAAAATTTTTTTTGTTTCTACGAAAACTAAGCTTGACTTTTTTAAAAAAATTTGTTTCGTTTTGTTTTGTTTTCGCGAAATTTTGAGGTTTTTATCACTTTTGTTTCGTTTTGAAGAACTTAGTTTGGTCCAGCCCTGATTCAAAGTGCATATTTGAAATTGAGTTTTTGTTTCAAAATTTAAAATTTTCTTTAAACTTATTTTTTTAAAAAACATGCCTTTATTGACTAAACTCAACTTTTGGGTTCTTATATTTTTAACAGCTCGTATAAACTAATGTCGTTAAAATATGCAATTCCTGATTGTTTTATAGTTTTTTAAAAACGAATCATTTTTGCCACAGCTTTTTTTTATGAAATTTAATCTTTTATTATTTTACTTTTGTTTTTCACATTTTTTTCAAAAAATTACACACATGGATTTTGGCGTTTAAAAAGCGTGCATAAAGCGCGTGTTTTTCTTCGTCTTCTTCTATTGCTTCATTTCTATCGTCTTCTTCTTCTTTTTTACCCCTATGTTTTTTTTTTCTTCGATCAACCCCTTTCAAACAAAAAACACCATACTTTTTTTTGTTGTTTTTCTTTTTTAGCGCGCTACTTTTTTTTTGTTTTACACAAAACTGAAGAAAAGAAATCATAAAAGTAAACTATAGAAAGGAAGAAATAATAAAGTTTGAAATAATTCAAATTCTTTCTTTTTTTTCTTTTACATATATTTTGTTTAAAATTGTTTTATAAAAAAATTGCACAAAAATTTGTGTAACTTAGAATTTTTTCAGTGAATTGAAATTTGCCGTTTTTAAACATACATTTTTTAAAATGGAAAACATCCATAAATTTTTTCTTTTGACAATACTTGAAAATCATTGTTATTTTGTGCAGCTCCATTGAGCCTGATTTTCATGATTAGGCATAAAAAAATTTTAGTTAACGCTACTACCCTCATCTTTAAAAGTTTTATTATGAATCCGAAATAGATCATTTATTCTTATTTAATCTTATTTATATTTTTGTAGACTTTTCTAGAAGATAATATTAACCATCCTTCTTTTTTTGCTGTTGTTTAAAAGCGACAAAGTCTGGTGATTTTTATGTTGATTCATTTTTTCTGTTGTTTCGTGTTTTTTTTTCTCTGCTTGAGTGTTTTTTATCCTATTTATAAAATGAAACTGGTGTTAAATATTTTTTGTTGTTAAACTTTTTTAGTAAAATATTTTTAATTAATATCTGCAATCTATTTTAATCCCAATCGGAAATGATATCCTTAAATGGATTATACATTTTTTCGTTTATTTTCAGTGCAAATTTAAATCAGTGTTTTTTTTTCCATTTAACACTATTAGAATATTTCAACATTTGCGATTAAAAGAAAGCAACTCTTTTTCTTTTTTACAATGGCATATTTGTGCTTTTCATTTTTGCGCGTGTTTCTTTTTTGATCGAACGTTTTTCTTTTCCCTTTCTCCTTCTTTTTTTCCAGACAGACGGTTGCTTTCCCAAATAAAAGAGAGATTTGATCTCTTTAGTTTTTTAGGTCTAATTTTTTATATAAAAAACGTGAATTTATAAAAAATGGATTTTAAAATTTTTCGTAACTGTAAACTTTTGTACATATTCAAGCATTTTTTGCTTTTATATGCTCTAATTAAAAATTAGTTTTTTTTTAATTTTTAAAAAGTTTTGAGATATTTTTTTACGTCTCAATTTTTAAAGGTAGCGGGCGGTTTGATATATTTTTCATTTTTAACGTTTTTTTTCGAAATGTCATGAACCTGATAATCAGGCAAAATATTCATCCATTTGTAAAAAAAACGTTAAAATGAAAAATGTATCAAACTACCCATTTCCTTTAAGCTTCAATCCTTCAGAATCTTCCTTCCATAAATTTTTGTTTTTTTGTTCTCTGATTTTGAAAAAAATTTTGAGACAAAAGCCATCCAAAAATCAATGAAATAATTTCCCCTCTAAAATCTTAAAGACAAATATTTTTTTTCTTCATAATTTTCACGTGATAATTATTATTTCTCTTTTTCGACTGTTTAAGCTGAAATTTGATATCTCTTTTTGAACATATCGTATGTATCCGGGGTTATTTGTCTTAAAACGATAACATATTTTTCTTTTTTTTTTCAAGTTCTTAAGGTTATGTTTTAAAACCACAAAAAGAAAAAAAATACTTTACATATTTTTCTTTTTTCGATCTCAAATTTCAAAGGCTTTTTTCTCTCCTTTCTTTTTTCCTACGAAACAAATCTCATTTTTGTGATTCTTTTTTTCTTTCTTTTATCTTTGCCGACGGTAATAATCTCATTTTTCGCTTTGTGCCATCGTTTTTTTTGTTTTAAAACAAAAAGGTTTTAACTTTATTTTTTTATTAAAAATTTAAAAAATGTTTAATATTTTTTCAAAAAGTGCTTTCTTTTTTTCTTCAAAGATGAAAGATAAAACATATTTATATTTTTTCCCGGATGTTTATAGATCTTTGATCTTACAATATCTATCCTTTCTTTTTTTCGTTGAAACTTTGACGTAAGTAGTTTTTGGATTTGTTTGCTTTGGTTTTGAAGGTTACAGTAACGAAAAAAATATTGTTTTTTCAGTTATTTTTTTATGAAACTAAATCTTTAATCGATCAATCAAAGTTATGATCGTATTAAAACTCTTTTTTATATTTTAATATCCCACATTTAATTGACAAATTTATTATTGTTTTTTTTATGTGGATAAAAATCTTGTTCAAGGTTAATATCGTTTTGCAAAAAAAATTTTGATTGCATTTTTTATAAAATAATATTTGTATTTTCGCAAAATTTCTTTCTGAAAAAACTGTAATTTCAGCAGCCAGAAAAAAGTCTATTTAAGCAAATTTTTTTTCTAACTTGAACAACTTCGATGAAGGTCCCTATTTTATTTGATATGAAAATGCAAAATATTGTAAAAAGTTAAACATTTTAACGTTCATTTTTTTATAAAAACTTAAAAAGTTAAAAGCTGTCACAAAAAATTTTTTATAACTGTCAATTTTTTTGGTGATCTTCAAAAAATTCGCGCCACATTTTTTTTCTTTCATTCACTTTCTACCAAAAACATATTTCGTCAAAAAAAAGTAAAATGCCAAAAAAGGAAAAAAAGAAACGGTAACATTTTCCATTTTTCGTCTCTTTTTTAACGACCTACTTTTATTGCAACTTTTTTTTTGAATAAAAATGACTTTAAAGGAGTAAAAAAAAGAAGATGTGTCAATGTTTTCAGAGTTTTTTTTTCAAAACCGTTTTATTTGAAATGGCGTTTTCTTTAAAAAGTTTAGGCTTTTTTTCAACAGCACTTAAAAACAGAGAAGGAAATGACGTTTGAAAAAGGGGTTTTTATGCCTTTTTTTAGTTTATTTCGGTTTTATATCTTTTTTGTTTGTTATTTTTTAGTTTTAACTATAAATTTGGGATTTTTGTTAATTGGTTTTTACGTTTTTTGAGGGAATATAAAAAGTTGAAAACGGAAACCCTAAGTTTGTTTTAATTTTATTCTACGGTTTTTCAGTGAATGAAAAAAAAGTGCAGAATACAAAATTTAGTAAAAAAATCTTAAAATTTTGGTAATTGCGTAAACTTTTAGGTCAACAATGTATCACCTTTCTTTGTTTAATCCTAAATTTTTTTTGCTGCAACATAAATTAATCGCATTACAAAAGTTTAGTTTTTGAGGGGAAATCACGACCTCTTTTTTTGTGACGTTTTTTCTCCTTATTTTCTTGGTTCTTTTGATGTCTTAACGGGAACTTTGCTTACAGTGTTTATGTTTTCGCAGAAATTTTTTTAAGTTTTACTTCCACGCGATCATTGAATTTAGAATTAATCGAATTTTCATGTAAAGTTAAAGAGGTCGGATAATTTTAAATTAAAGGAGGCGCAAAGTTTGATACATTTTTAACGTTTTTTTTTCAAAAAATGGCATGAACCTGACAATTCTTTTGCCTGATTTTCAGGTTCATGCCATTTTGAAAAAACCCCTTAAAATAGAAATTAATTCGAACCCTTTACAAATTGTCAAGTTTTGCATTGAATATTTAAGCTTCGAAAAAGACAAAAAAGTGATCTTTCATCGATGTCTCCAAAACATCAAAAGATTTAATCAAGTTTGGAGGGGATATTGATCCCTTAAATACAAGCTTCAATGACCTAAACAACGATTACAGTATTCTCGAATCTGGGATTGGTTATGAGATTCTAACAAGACTTTTTTTTAAAATTTTTAATTAATACCTTCTGAAGCATATCTACCATCTCTTATATATTCACATTAACTGACTTTCCATTTGCAACAAAGATTTTTACAGCAGCATTTTTTTTCCCTAAAATTTTAACAATTTTTTTGAAATGATTGAATGTCATCTTTTTTTGTTGTTCAGCCTTTGCGTTACCAACCCCCCTTCGGTGTCATTTCTCTATGTTTTTTTAAATTTAATCGGAAGGAAGCAAGAAAAGCTTAAAAACATCGAGAACGAAATACTTTTTTTTACAATATTTGTCTTGTTTTAAATCCGTTTTACAAGCATATCAAAACTATTCTTCTTTTCTTTCTTCATTTTTCATTGAATTTTGATTTTTTTTTGTAAAAAATATTTTTTCTTTTTCGTTGCAAGCAAAAATTCGTTTTTTTTTGGTTATATAGATATATGTGGATGACGTCATACACAGCTTAACATTTGCATATATTAAATAAAAGTTATATATTCGTTTATAAACAAATTAAAGATTGGAGTTACAATAATAAAAAAAATTTATTTCTGACTAATCCTGGAAATCAGGCATTCATTTGAGTTGCAAAAGATAACAAAACCCTATCCAACGAATGCCTGATTTTCAGGTTTGGTCAAAAGATAAAGTCTTACAGCGTTATGTTTCGAAAATTTCGATTTCGAAAATCTCGAAATTCCCAATTTCGGCTTAAAAAAATATTTCGATTCCAACATTATGGATTCGGATTTTGCACAACTCTGATTATGTTGAAAATAACCACTTTAGAAAAAGAACGATTGCTTTTAAAAATAATATTTACAGTAGGGTAAAACTGTTAACGCTGGTCTCGTTTTTTGATTTTTAATTCGTTTATAATTATCATTTTGATCATTTTTATAAAATATATTTTTAGTCAAAACATTTACTTATTTTTTCCTTCTAATTTCCCAATTTTGCGCGTATTCGATTATACAAATATTTTGTAATTTGGATTACGGTAGCTTAATAATTTTTAAACCAATTACTTTTTTTTCAGGCGAAAGAACGATTGTTTTTCTTTGACTCTCTTTCGAAAGAAATCGAAAACAACAAACTTTTCTCATTTCCATCAAAAAAACAATTCACTTCAATTTATTAAAAAAAGACTTTTGGAAACTCTTTTTTTGACTCATATCAAACAAAATTTGCATACACATTTCAATTTATTTTCCTGCAACTACTTTTTATTTTATATTAACTTGTTAAATTTTTATTTTTATTCAGACACATCTTATTTTTGAGTATTTTACAGTATATTTTTTCATACATTTTGTTTAGCTTTTTTATTAATGTTTAAATGATTTATTCGGGATTCATTTTTATAAACGAATATTTCAACGAAGAATTTTAAATTGAAATTTTTTTAAAGGTCCGTTTTTAAATTTTTTT
This sequence comes from Panagrolaimus sp. PS1159, assembly GCA_963922195.1. Taxonomy (NCBI): domain Eukaryota; kingdom Metazoa; phylum Nematoda; class Chromadorea; order Rhabditida; family Panagrolaimidae; genus Panagrolaimus; species Panagrolaimus sp. PS1159. Next base: position 3,872,863 of record CAWUHW010000001.1, on the reverse strand, counting down.
AACGTTCTAATTTTGCCCTTCTTTTTTTCAGCCATTAAATGCTTGCCTATATTTTATTCAACGAAATTTAATTTTTATTATTTTTTAAAATATATTTTAATTTATATAAAAAGCTATGAATACATTTTTATTAACGGATTTATTTAATCCCCAACCATCAACTTCAAGTATTAACTCCAGCGATGACCCTTTAAATGCTGATACAGAATCATGTTCGGAAAATTTTTCAATTCCATCAGATTATGGTATTAAACTTTCCAAAACAATAATCCAATCAAGACAAAAGAAATCTTATTTTTCATTGAATTTTATTGGTATACGATTACTTTTAATGACGACAATATTATCATATTTATTTTTGCCATCAATTTCTTTACCCTCTCAAGACTTCTCTCCTCAACAACGGCATCTTATTCGAAAAGTAATATTAAAAAAGTTAGGCCTTGAAAAAATGCATGAATCTCGAGAACAGCGGGAAGCAACAAATTCTCGTTCACCAATGCCATTATATATTTGGGATTTTTATGATCAAGCTAATCAAGGTGATATTGAATTGCTACGACATTATCTTCCAAGATCTGTCAAAACTGATTTTGTAAATTCTGAATACAATGGATGGTATATTGTTTATAATTTAACTGCAACTGGCCGAAGAAAAGATAAAGAATTAATTGTTAAAGCAGATTTGAGGATTCGACTTGGAACTGAAATGCCAACCGCAGAAGAATTTCATCAACAAGAAATTATTCATGATGATGAAGAAGATGAGCCCGCACTTTTTACAACAACATGGGAAAATTTAAATATTTATGAAGTTGATTTTGATAATCGTGAAAGCCTTCGACTTCTTGATACAAGATTCTTGCCATCGGATAGTTTACGACGTGGTGATAAATGGGTTGATTTTGATGTTACCCCAGCATTGACAAGAAGGAGGAAAGAAGATAGCAATGATTTGGTAAGGGTTTCAATTGAGAGAGAATATATCTTTGAGAAAAAATTTTGGCCCCGAAGCGCTTTCTACTCACCGTCGTAGTTATCCACTCGGGATCACCAAAATTTCAAAAATTTCTTAAAAATCACAAATTTAAGCAATTTGCCTAATTTCTCGTTTTTTTAAGTTTTCGACTATACTGATTACGGATCTGATATTGAAATTTTTTTAAAAACGGCAAAAACATGCCAAAAAGTGTTTCAATTTTTCGGCAAAAAAATTTAACACTGCATTATTTTTTAGATTGAATTCTATATTAAAAGATTGGTCTCAAATGATAATACTCCAATGTCAATTGATTTGAGAGATAGTGCAGCCCTTATCATTCAAATTGAAACTCCTGAAACAGCAAATCAAAATCGTCGAAGAAAAAGAAGTACAAAAAAGAATAAAAATCGTCGACGAAAACAGCATCATAATCAACCAAAAGCAAAAAATTTATGCCGTCTTGAAAGTCTTTGGGTTGATTTTAAGCAGCTTGATTGGGATGATTGGATTATTTCACCAGGTATGTTTTTAATAGGGAAGGGGGAGGGGGTGCATGTATTTCGAAATACTAGCACCTTATTTAAAGTGGAATAAATCAGTGCTAAAGAGTTTTTTGCTTCGTATTTGTTTCAAAATTTCTAAAGAGGCACAATTTTCGTGATAGGACTTTAAAATAATTTTTAAATTCTCGGGCTTCAAGCTCATAAGTTAATTTTAAAAATTCATTAAACTAAAATATATTTTCACCTTTTTAGCTGCATATGATGCATATCAATGCCGTGGAAAATGTACAGATGCACCACCCTCAGCAAGACAAAATTATTCAAATCATGCAATTATGCAAACACTTATTCATTCATTAAATGCAACAGCAGTTCCACCACCGTGTTGTGTTCCAACTGAAATGTCCCCCCTACCAATTTTATATCGAGATGTTCATAATACAACAATTGTTCATAAATATCCTGATATGATTGTTGAAGCATGTGGATGTCATTAAAAAAACTGCTGCAAAAAATATCATAAATTATTATTTACTATTATTACTTATTTACTACTTTTGCTGTTCTTTGTTTAATGGAAAAGGGGCAGCAGGAAGTATGAAAATTATTTAAAGGTAAGAAGATTTTTTAACTAGGGAATATGAACAGTTGGGTAATTTTTATCTCAAAGGGAGCAGACGCTTTGATTCATTTTTCATTTTAACGTTGTTTTTTTTTTCAAAAATGCATGAACATGAAAATCAGGCAAAAGATATTGATCTTTATCTTTTACCTGATTTTTAAGATAAGTACCCTGATTTTCAGGTTTATGCAATTTCGAAAAAAACGTTAAAATGAAAAAATGTATCAAGCCGCCCGCCTCCATAAAAATTTTTTTGCAAAAACTTAAGCCCGGAAAACTTTTTAGCAACAAATTTCACACATTTTGAAATTGGCACAAAATCCAAATATGGCCAACCTTTGCAGCAACAATTAAAACCAAAGCTGCCAAAGAAAAATTACGATAGAAAAGAAACGATCGAAAAAAATTCAAATTTTATTTCATTTAAACTTTTTTGCATTCCTCTTCTTTTTTTAAAATTTGTGTCTGTCTAAAAAATTTTTTTTGCTAGTTTGAAATTTTTAAAAATTTATCCAAAAAAATTAATAAGCTTTTTTTTACTTTGTTTTGGATTACGGTAATTGAAAAAAGTATGCAATGAAAGAAAAACAATTATTTTTGGTTTTACTTTTTTTTGATCTCATATTTTTTTAAAAATTAAGCTTTTTTTAAAAATTAACTGTAATTTTGTTTTCTTCCATTTTTATTACTGGTTGAGAGGGGGTTAAAAAGTAATACAGCTTTTTTATGCAAATTTTTGTATCAACATTTATTTTTTTATTAGAAATATTAGATACTTTTTAGTAGTACAATTTTTATTTTCTGAAGCAATCCAGTCTTTTTTTATGAACTTTATTTTTGTCATTAAATTATTTTCAAACTAGGATTTTTTTATGACTTTTTTCAATATGGCTTCCATATATCCTTATTATTATTTGTTTTTTTTTTGATTATATCAAATTTCACTAATTTTTTATGGTAATAAATTTTTTTATTATTAAATAGAAAACATTTTTTTAAAAAAAAACAAAGAAGAAAATTTGCCGACAAAAACAAAAGGGGGGTGAAATGTATAACGATCGAGTTCTATCAATTTTGCAATATAATGCAAATAAATCTGCTCCCGGACGTGGCACCGTCCTTGTGAAAAACAATAACATTAAGACTTTTTTTAAGAAAGAAAAATTATCTTTGAAAAATGGTAAAAAACGTATTAAAGGTGAAACAGTTGTAAACGATAATAATGAAGAATCAACAAAGGGACAAACGTATGTAGAAAAGTTAAAGATGAGAAAAAATGCCAGGAAAATATTAAACCAAGAACTTTATATGGTTTGTTTTTAGCTTTTTTTTAACATCTTTTACCTGTTGTTTTATAGAAATTGGAAGAAGCTTTGCCATCATAACAAAAGGTTAAACCTCGTGGCACAATTTTGCTGACATTAAACACTTATTAAGATAAAAAAATTGAAAAAGTATGCATCCCTTGATTTTACGCTTCCCTTAAATTTTGTTTTACATCATTTAATTTAAATCAATGATAACTGTTCCTTCATCTTTTTCTTTTTCCCTATTTGAATCATCATTAACCACCTCCATAATAAACATCATCAAAAAAAATTTACCCTCAGAATAATTTCCGGCTTCATTTTTTACCGCCAAAAAAAGAAAGGAGAGCAAGGATTGTCTTTTGCGCCCATAAAAACTCCTCATTTTAATTTGTTTGGTTTTTTCTTCTCTTATCAATTTTTGCCTTTCAAATTAATTGTTTAAATGCTCGTTAGCTGATTAGAGAAGAAGAAGAAAAAACACATAAATATGGAAGGAAAAAATTTTTGATATCAAATATTCATTGTTTTAAAGAAAAAAAGTGTGAACAATGTTTGGTCGAAGTTTAATTTTTTGTTTAATTTTTTTAATTGTTGTTGATGGGACACAGCTTTTGCCAAAAACTCCTTCAAAAAATAGGCATTCAAGACTTTTAGGTTTATTGAAACGGATTAAAGTAAGTTTTTGGTTTTTGAAGGATAATAACTGTGTGTGTGTTGTTGAGTTGCAAGTGGATTTTATAACAAATATTTTTTTTTAAATTTTAAAAATTGGGGTTTGCGAAAACATGTAAACTAGTTCGGTTTCTATGTTGTGAAGTTAAAAATTAAGTGAATACTTTTAAAAAGATAAAGTTGGTTTAATTTTAAAGTTAATGAAATGGATTAAAGTGAGCTGCTTGATTAGATGTTTATATTTTTGTAAGATATAATTGTTTTGAATCGCAATTGTTGGAAATAAAAACTAATCAAATCTTGAAAAATGTTTTAAAATTTAAAAAACTGATTTTGCAAAAACTGTTCTGTAATAATATGGGGCATTTTGGCACAAAAACTATGTTTCTGGATTTCGATATTTTCTTTTTAAATTTAAGAGATAATTTTTAAATAAAAAACTTGGACTTATTAGAACCGATTAATGTGAGAAGCGGGATAAATTGAAGTTTAAAATTTTGCAAGGATTGTTTTGATATTTTAAAGAAGAAAAAATTGTCCGAATCGTAAAACGAAAATTTCAAATTTTATTAAAAAAATTATTTTACAAAATTGTATTGGAATAATTAAAATAAGATATTTTGCAGCAGAAACTGTTTGGAAATCAAATTTCTTCTATGTTGTTTTAATATAATAATTAAGTGTAAAAAACAATTTGCAGGGTCGTCATTCCTCTTCTTCTTCTGCCTCTGTTGTTGCCCTTGCTCCAGCTCCTCCACTTGATCTCTCTGCAAAAGCAGCATATAATTTTGCAGTAGATTTTGGAGTTTCTGCATCACTTTCAACCCTTCAATGCATCTATCAACAAGGATATAATGCAGTTTTTATTCAAGTTTATGGTCCTGCAAACGGTGGATCCGTTAATAATGCCGGATGCCAATCAGTTATTAATTCATATTCTGCAAATCTAGGAACTGAAATTTATATCACACCTGCAACATCTGGAAAATCTGGTCAACAACAATTTGATGAAGCTTTTAATGCAATGAAAGCATCTGGAATTAATGTTAAATCAATTTGGTTACAAGTAAATAGTATTTTTCGTAGCAGGACAAAACTATAAATTTTTTAGGTCACTTCACCAATAAATTGGCCAAACAATGTTCAAACAAATGTAAATTTAATTCAAAGTTTTATCAATCGAGCAACTGTAAGTATTTATAATAAATTAAACTGTCATCAGCATTCTCATTTTTTAGTCATATGGTATTAGATCAGGAATTTATACAAATTGGTATGATTGGCAACAAATTACTGGCGCATATACCGGTTTTCAATCGGCTCGACTTTGGTATTGGAATGCATTGGGACAAGGTCCAAATGCCGAAGCTCCAGCAAACTTTGATGATTTCCGTCCATTCAATGGGTGGAATTCACCAGCTGTTAAACAATTTGCTCTTAATGAAGCCCTTTGTGGATTAACTGTTAATCGGGATGTTTATCCACAAGGTACTAAAGCTGTTGCTGAACTTGTTAAAGAAAATGATAAACCAACTGTTGGAGGATTTGTTTAAGAAAAGAAAAACTGTAGCACTTTTTATTTAAATTTAACCTTTATTATTCATTTTTTTAAACTGTAATCAGTTTCTTTCATATTTTTTAGCACTTAATTTTTGTTTAAAGTAATAAAGCATCCTTTTCACTTTTACTTAAATCAAAAACTTTTGTTTGAATTCGTAAATATATTTTAAAATCTTTTTTTGGTAAATATCTTTGAATTTGAGCATTAAGTAATTTGACTTTTGTTGCAACAGAAATATCAACATCAAAAATGCCATAGTTTTCAATAGACTTTTGACCAAATGATTGAAGGATTCTAAAATTTTAAGGGGTTTAAAACTGTAATTTCCATAAAGGATTGATATTACATAAAATTAACTAAAACAGAAAAAATACGACATGTGTTAAAACATTTGGTTTTTACTTTTCAATCTTCAGAAACTTTAATCGAATTTTTGTTAAAACTTTTTTTTACATTTAACTTATGTATTAAACTGAATCCATTAAAAACTTACTTATTATGAAGCATTAAAACTTTTTTCATTACATGAAAATCAAAGAAATCGTTCCAAAAAATTTGAGTTTGTGTTTTGTTGAATTTTATTTGATCTGTTAAAATTTTTGTAATTTTAAAATGCTTTGTTCTAAGTGGTGTCTAAAATTTGGGATGAATATTAAAACAGTCTCTAGAAGAAAGGGGATTTAAAAAATTTAATAAAAAAGTTAATCTTTAAAGTCTTAATTTGTTTAAAACTGTGTATTCTTCACAATTAAAATTAAATAAAAAACTGATCTATTTTGTGAAGTACCTTTTGATTAAGAATTGCTTGAATTTCAATCCAATGTTTTTGTGAAATTAAATTCCGTAAATTTCCAAATTTATGTATGAATAATTTTGAGTTGCCGTTTTTGTGTTTAGCAAATATTTGATTGTACAAAATTGGAAATGGAACAATCGTTGGATGTAAACTTTCATGCAAAAAAACACGCTCAAAATCATCGTTGAAAAGTTTAAATTTTTCATGGTTTTTGTGTGCGGTTTTATCTGAAAAAATATTTTTTAAACTGGTAAGAACTTTTCCGACAAAGTTGCCAATACTGCCTTTGGGCAATCACTTACGAGTTGGCAGCTGAATTGGGCTTGAATGTTGTATATCCTGAAATAAATTTGTTTGTTTGTTTTTAACTGTGCAGAATAATTTTGTGTTGGGGGTACTTACTTTTAGATTAACTGATTTACCAAGCTCTGCTAAAACTAGACATTTTTATAGCTCTCAAAAACATAAAATTTTTACCATTTGGTTTGAACAAATTTTTGCCAAGTATCTCATTATCATTATTAGCCCTTAAACTGGAATCAATAATGGCATCTGATTTTGCCGTAGATGGAAAAATAAATACCAATTCAAGCAAAAAAAACAGCAGCCAAATTTTTTTTAAACGGCACATAACAGGTTTTTTTGACTGCTTAAAAAACGAGTTTAAAAGCAACAAAACTAAACATATTTGACAGAATTTTATTATTGATTTATTTTCCAATTAGTGGTTTATGTTCAATTTTCACACACATAACTTTGCTTTTTTGTAAAACTGATTTTGTTCAAAATCACCATAAAAAACATTATTATCACAGTCCTGTTAAAAATTTTTTTTAAATTACGAAACTGAAAGATTGTTTTAAGTTATTAAAAATTGGCCGACCAACATTTTTTTTCAAATGGAGTTTTTAAATGTTTTGATTATAAATATGTTTAGATTTGAAAATTAATTTTCATTGAAAGTTTCATACATATTTTTTGATGTTCGGTGAACATATGTTTTTATAAAAATTTAAACTGTATTTCACAAAGAAAATGAATTATTCAAATTTTTTTAATAAAATAACATATATATTAGGTTTGTGTGGTATACTCTGTTTCAAAAATTATTGGTAAAACTGTAATTCAAGACTTTATGAAACACCTACTTTTTGAATCGGAACATTTTCAATATAAAACTCTAAATTGCTCAATTAAAAATTTTTGCTTTAATTTACTAAAAACTGTATACTATCAATCAATGCTTCTAGATAAGGAAAGTTTAAAAATAATTATTTGCAAAAATGTTTTTTAAAATCGCAAAAATTTTGTTGTTGTTTTTTTTATTTTTTGCAAAAAAGGGAATTCTCTTTCTTTAAAATATAATCATAGCTACCCAATTTTGGTAAGGAAAAGGAAAAGCCGCCACCACCATCATCAAAGCACCAGGAAAGCCAACCTCCGCTTCTTTCTTTCTTTTTTGCAATTTGCAATTGGTAATAAATAAATAGTAAAAAAAAGAAATACGACATCGAAGAAGAAGTCAGAAGAAAAAAAGAAAGAAAGAATTATGTTCAAAAAATTGTTTTCTTTTTCTGGTGGAAAGGAAGAAAGCATTTAGAGTAGGAGAAGTCGAAGAAGAAGATAGGGATATAAGAAGTAAGCAAGCAAAAAAAGTAGTACATCACTTTGTTGTTAAAGTCCAACACTAGAATGGTGGATGAGAGATGTCGTTGAACAAATGAAGAATGTAATTGAAACGACGGAATTTTTATCATCGAAAGAGAAAGAAGAGAGGGAGGAATGATATGTTGCCTGCCTGCCAGCTTTTTTCTTAAATTAAAAATAAAATGCAGGAAAAAATAAATTCCTTTTTGGTGAAGAAGAAAGATGGGTGGAATGAAATTTAGAAAAAGGTTGGAAAATGACGTGTGAATTAAATATAAAACAAATTTTTGAAGGATTTTAAAGTTTGACTTCTTTCATTTCTTTTTTTCTTTTTTCTTTCTTTCATCACTTTTGTTACAGTAATTTTTTCAAGGTTATATAAAAAACTGAAGAATTCCATTTCATCGCTTAAAACATTTTTCGGTTACGGTGCATTTTAAAAACTTTTTTTCCTGCAATTAATTTGGTTTTAACTGTGAAGGTTGTTGGGAAAAAGATTTATTAAGTTATTAATTTTCTTTGATATAAAAAAGAAGTGAAAGTAAACATTTTTAACTTTTTTCGATTACAATATTGTAAAAATTTTTTTTTAATTTTAAGACTTTCAACAGAGAGTAACTAGCTGCTTTTTATGCTGTAAAAATATTTATAAAGTATTTAGTTTAATTTTAAATTAAATAAAGTATAAACCGTATTTTCAGAAATATTTTGGTTTTGGCTATGGTATCTTTTCTCTTTGTTTTTGATTAAAAATAGCAAAAAAATTTATAAATTCTTTAGATTCTTTTCCGGAATCTGACGAAATGTCGTTTTTAGATTAAGACTAACAAACTGTGTTCCATTTCCAAGATCTTTCAAAAATTTAATAATTTTGTTTTTCAAACTGAAAACGCGACTTCGATAAAGTGATTATTATTTTCTTCTTCAAAGCATTACGATATCTTAAAATTAAAAATAAAAAACTAAAAATGCTTACAATTGTCAAAAAACAATTCTGGAATTTTTGGGTTTGTAATTAATTAAAGAAAAATAATTATTTTTAACTAAAACCATGTGATTTTCCATTTTATATTTTCTTAGGAAACAAATGAATTTTTAATGTAAAACTGATACTGCTTTCAAATTTCTGTTTGATAGTTGTATAATTACTATATCATTAATAATTCGTACTAAAGCGATTGGATTCAAAATTATCAACTGAGACAAAATTTTAGTTTTCTTGTAACTATTTTTATTTTAAAATGCATGGTCTATCGTCTCTTTTACTTTCCAAAAACACAAAACTGTTCCAAAAATTTTCTCCGATCATTTGACATTCTTTTTAAGCTTTTGCGTCATTCATTTGTTTTTATTATTTTTAAAATCCTAATTATTTGTACTTTAATTTATATTTGGGATATTTCTTTATTCTTCGTAAATGTCAAACTCATAAAATTTTACTTTTAATAGATGGCACCAATCTTGTCTGCTTTTATCCTTGAATTTGCAGTCATCGAATTTTATGGCATTGTTTTAAAACGGGAGGAGAAAAAAAAATTAAATTAATAAAAAAATTTTCGTCATTTTATTGACGCATCCATCATTTTTTAGGTTAGCATGACTTCGGATGCCGTTGTGGATTTTTTGGTAAAACTGGAGTTTTAGAAGCACTGACAGCGGTTTTTTGAGTTTCGGTTCGGTTCGGAACGGCTTTTTGGTTAACAGAACCGAAAACCAAACATTTTAGAAGGCTTTTATAATAATAATAAAAAATTTATTGTTCTTTATGTTTAAACTGATATCCATTATTTGATATTTCAAAATAATTTTAAAAAAACTTTTAAGCGTGTTAAAAACTGAGTTGGAGCATATTTGTTATTTGTATTTCACTGTGATTGTTCGTTTTTCGTTAACACTATTTTTTCTCAAATTCTAAAAAATGTATAGGCAGCTAAGATAAAATAACTATTAATTTTTAAAATTTTTTCAATTTTTTCTCCATTTTGCTTCTATTAAAATAAATAAATTTAACTGATCACTACCAACTGTCTGTTTTTCAAATATTCCTTCCTTTATTTTTTAGTCCCGTATTTGTTTCCATCTTTTTGTTGAACGTTTGTTGCAAAAAATCCCAAATTTTTTTAATTCAACCATGTTTTTTTTAGGTAATGATTGGAACGCATTTTCTGACATCATTTTTTATTGCATTTTTGGCTTTTGCCGTAATTGTTGATGCTAATTTTGTTTGTAAGTTTATTATTTATTTATGAACTGAAAAAAAAGGATACTCTAAAACTGGAAGAAATTTTGCTTTTTTGAAAATAAGGTTTTTAACTGGTAAATATGCTATAAATTATTTCCAAAAAGTAGCATACAGAAAAGTTAAAACTTTTAAATTTAATTAAAATAAATTTTAATTTATATGCAACTCAAAATTTTTCTGCAAATTTTTTGACATTGCTTGAAATGTTCAAACTAGAAACTCAAAAAAAGAATGGAATCATTTAATCCTTTAAATATATTATTTTTTACAGTGTCGTGCCGTATAATATCATCAATATGTCAAGAAGATGAAGGATGTTTAGCAGAAATGAATGTAAAATTTCCAAATTGTTATACGGGTAAATTTAATAAACTGATTCAACAATAATTTTTATACTATATTTTTAGAACACGTAAAACGAAGTACCCCAGATGCAAAACGTGCAAAAGCATATAAATTATTAAATTTGCTATACAAAGTTGAAAGGATTCCCGTTGGATAAATTATTTCTTTATCTTTTATTTTTTAAAAAATGGAAATATTACTGTATTTAAGTGGTCTTTAAAATTGTCTCACATTTTGATATTTTAAAAAAATAAAATTGTTGCGGCGAAATTTTTTTTTGTTAATTTGCAAAATCCAAATTTTTTATTTGACTTTTTTTAGGTGCTATTTTTATATTATTTTATGTATTTTAACTGTTTCGATCTAAACCCTTAATAAAATCTATGGTTTTAAAAAAAAGTAATAATAAATTTTGTGATTGTTTATATAAATTCAACAATAAAAAAAGTAATAAAGGTATATTAATTTTTAAACATAAATTTAACATATCACTACTATCAGTTTTCAAAACTTAAGACAAATGTGAAGAACTAATAAAAAGAAACATAAAAAAAGTTTTGTCTTGTTCAACTGTTAAAAAAAAAGAAATCCAAATAAATTAAAAATAAAGTGTTTTGTCAGAATTTTAAAAAAATGAATGATAAAAATTGTATCAGATACTATCTAACGTAGATTATTAACATCATATTAATCAGATGTCCCTATCTATTTATAATCATATACTTAATAGTCGAACCATCGACATCCTGCATGCAACGTGTGCGCGCTCTACCACTCTGCCATGCAGACTACAAAGTTGGGCCCTATTTTTTTTATCAGATCAATTTTAAAAAAAGTGCAAATCAAAAAAAACTTCAAAAAAGTTGCAGCAAGAAGCATATAAAACATTAACTACAAAATAGAATTTAACTAATTTTAATTTAATTTAATTAAGTAATGACCTTGAGTGATAATAATGCTTTTGAAAAAAAATTAGTATTTATCATCGTTTTTTTATAAACGAGTTGAAAAACAAAATGTTATAAAAAAGTTTGTTTGCATCCATTTTTTTTGTGAAAAACTGTTTCAAAAAAAGACAGAGTATCTGATTTTTATCGAAGATTGCTATCAGAAAAAATAACATTTTTGTTTTTTATTTTTGAGTTTAAAAACTTTGAACTAGAAAAAAAAGACTATGTCTCGTCGATTAAGTTTTTCAAAAACTCCAAAAACAATTGCTGCAGGAGATCCCGGACAATTAATTGATGATTCATTGATTCAAGAAAATGATGAATTTGATCAGAATGAAAATTTTGATGATTCAATAAATATTGATAAAATTTTCAAATCTCTTAAAAGTTATGGCAATTATCAGGTTTGACAATTTATGAATTGTATTTATTGTAGTCAAAATTTATTTTAGATATTCTTTTTTATTACATGCCAAATTATGTCAATCTCAAGTGCAATGTCAATGGTGGCAGGATTTTTTCGATTAGGAAACTTAGTTCCAGATTATTCATGTGGAGATGAGGTTTGTTTTAAAGAGACATAAAATAATTGAGTCAAACTAAAATATTTATTAACAAATTTTTGATCTGTCAAAAAGCTTTGCCCAAACGTTTTTGAATGGAAATTGAAAAGTTTAAAGGGAGCGTTCGGTTTGATATTTTTTAATATTTTTTTTTCGAAATGGCATGAACATGAAAATCGGGCAAAAGAATAATAGAAAAAGGCCCTAATCGTCAGGGGTTTATGGCATTTGGAAAAAACACATTAAATGAAAATTATTCGCTTTCAATAAAGAAATAAAAAAAGTAACAAAATTTAGGGAAATATATGGACGCTTGAAGCTGCAACAGTAAAGAAAAATTCAACATTTGCATGTTTAATGGTTCGAAATTGCACTTTACTTTCCACAAAAAATCATTGGTATTCAATGTATGAAGAATTTGAATGGGTTTGTGAAAAGGATCATTTCCGTGCAACCATACAATCATTACTTCCAATTGGAGTATTATTTGGATTTATGATATCCGGGCATATATCTGATTATTTTGGGAGAAAATGGTTAATGTTTATTGGAGAAGTTTATTCACTTGTAAGCGGAATAATTTGCGCATGGAGTCCTTCATTTTCATTGTATCTTTGGATTTCTGCAGTTGGATCTTTGATAGGGCCAATTGGGGCATCAGCTTCATTCTCATTAATTGTTGAATCAGTTAATCCAAAATATCGTTTACTTCAAGGTTTTAGCTTTCAATATAGTATTGGTTTAATGGTAAGTATGAGGAGATGTTAAAATTTAAATTAGGTTATTAAAAAACCTTATCAAAAATATGAATAGTTTTGTTCGAAACGGAAAAATGAAATAAGATTTCAAATATATTTATTTAAAACTAAAAAATTTTAAACTAAAGTTAGAGTAATCGAAACAAACTACTTTCGAAAAACTATACCAAAAGTTTTGGTCCAAAACCTTTAATTTAAAAAAATTCTTAAAATTTTTAGCTTGCTGGAATCCTTGCATATTTTAGTCAACATTGGAGATATCATTTAACCATTGCAAATCTTGTAAGTGTTCCAGCAATATTTATGATATTAAAATTGGAAGAATCTCCAAGATTTTTACTTCAAAAACAAAAGTTCAAAGAAGCCGCAGCTGTGATGACTCGAATTGCAAAATTTAATGGTTTTAAAAATGTAAAATTTAGCGCAAATGAAATGAAACAAATTCATAAAAATCATCAAAAATTAGAAAAATCTAATCAAGAGTAAGAATATACTTGTATAATTTTTAAAAAAATTTTATTCAGGCAAATCAAAACTGAAAAACGTTATACTTCATTGGATTTATTTGCAAATTGGAAAATGACTTCATATGCCATTGCACAAATGTTAACAGGGATTACAATGAATATTGTGAATGATGTCTTATTTTATAATATTCAAGATTTGGTAGGTTTTATAATTGGCAAATATTTCACTAAATTAAAGGGAATGGATGGTTTTATACATTTTTTATTCAAACGTTTTTTTCGAAATTGAATGAACCTGACAATCAGGGTTTTTTCTATTGTTTTTTTGCCTGATTTTCGGGTTCATGTAATTTTTTAAAAAATGTTAAAAATGAAAAAAAGTATCAAACCGTCAGCTCTATTCAAAGGCAGAATCAGTCATAAAAAAATTTTTTATTTGAAAATCAGGCATTCATTGAAATTGTTTTTACCAAAAAAGCATCAAAAAATTGCTTGAATAAATGTTCAATCATAAGAAAATTTTTTGTGACGGATTTCGTCTTTAATATTTTACTTTTGAAAAAAATAAATTTTTGAAATGTTTTTAATCATTCCAAAATACAGTATTCACAAATAATATAATATTTATAGTCTGGTAGTCCATTTATGAATACATTTTTAATGGGAGCTTTACGTTTATGGACGCCATTTGCGGCAGTTGCATTAGAAAATGGAACAAAAACAATTGGAAGATGGAAGCTATTAGTTTTTTCTCAAGGTTTAAAATGCATTTTTTTTTACTTTTTATACCGTATTCTCATTTTTTTAGGAGCAGTATGCCTTCTTTTTAGTTTTATGTTTTTTATTGATGTTTTTGGATTTAATTCTTCGATGCGTTCAATTGGAACTGCAGCAGTAATTATTGGATATACACTAGAATCAGGGTTATTTTTACTCTCAAAAAAACAACAAATAAATACGATGTTTTAGATTAGTTTGGATTGCATATAAACTTTATACAACAGAATTATTTCCAACATGTATTCGATCAATTGCTCTTTCAACCTTCTCTTGTGTATCTATGATTGGTTCAATGGCAACCCCGCAAGTAACCTATTTCTCAAAGTATTGGCATCCAACACCCTATATCTATACTGCCGTATTAGCAGGATTATCAACAATTTTTGCAATTGCATTTTTACCTGAAACTCATTTTGTTGCATTACCCGATACAATTAAAGAAGCAGAAAATCGAAAAACGCTTTACAAAGAAAATGATTCTGAAGCATTTTTACCACTTTCAAAACATGATAAAAACAATGAATTGTAAAACCTTAGTCAAAAATATTTAAATAAAAAGCTAAATTTTATTCATTATCTACTATAACAAACAAATAATAATAATAATAAACATTCAAACCTATTCCTTTTCCTTCTTTGCAACAACATCCGTAAGTCCAATACCTTTTGGAATTTGTAAAATACCATTTTCAAAAAGTTCATGTTGTCGCTTTGCCCATTGATGCCGTTCTGTTCGAGTCCAACGAGATACTACTCCATCTGCAAGTAAACGAATTGAAACTTTTTCTTGATTTCTAAATGGCCATTTTCTCCATTCTGCATCTAAATGTCCAGCAAGTTTTGAATAAAATGGTGGCGGCTTTTCTTTATATAGCGGATAACGTCCTTCACCATAAAAATCATCAAGTTTTAAACGCTAAAATAGAATTTTTACTGTAATAAATGTGATTAAAACAATATACTTCAATGGGTAATAAATCTTCTTCCGTTCGTAATGTAGATAAAATTGGTGATGCAACAACTTCAGGAAAATATTGTCTTGAAGCTTTCATTTCAACAACGTGTAAACCTTTTCGTTCAGCTAATTGTTGATGAGTTTCTAAAAATTAAATTATACCAAACATTATTATAGAATCGTTCCTCTCCTTACCTTGATTAAGTAAACCAGTAATAAATGCATGGGTTAATGCTAAATAATTTCGAGTATTTCCTTCAACTTTTACATAAATATCTTTAATTCCAAGTGCATCACAAATTTTCTGTAGTCGTGGATGACATCGTAAACCAAATCCTTCAGGACGACGTTGTGCAAAAACTTTTGTATTTCGACATTCTGCATAAAAATCTTGATAAATTGTACGATTTTCAAGTAATTCAACAAAGAATAGCTTTCTTGATGCCATATTCATTCCTTTAACAATAGCATTATTTGTTCGATGAATTGCTGCTTTTCCAACTGCATATCCACCTAAGCCTTTACCATTTCCCATAAAAACTAATGCTGCCATTGTATGAACACGTCCAAATACTCGTGTCATATGTGATGTACGTTTAACCTAAAACAACTCATTAACCATTGAATAATAACTTTTTAATTATGTATGTAAAATATACCGAAATACCCTACCTCTAAACAATATGTTTGAAAATCTTCAAATGTTACATCTCCAACTGGTGGAGGTGGACCAAGCTTTTGTCCAACAACATGATGTCCACTAAATCCTCGTTCTAACGGATGAAGCTTTTCTCGACGTCGCCTTTTACTTGTTGCTTTAGTCTCTTCCAAAGTAGTTCGAACATTTAATGCATTCTGCTTTAATTCTTCTTCAGTTTGTTCTTCAATAATTACAGGTTCGAGTCCTTTTTCAACTGAAGCATTTAAACCAGGAAATTGAACTCTTAATGGACCTATAAAAAATAAAGACAAAGAAAGTTTAAAAGCAGAAAATAATAACAAACTTGAACCAATTTTATAAAATTTTTCTAATGGACGAATTTGTTGACGCGTTGAACGACGACCTTTCTTTTGACCAGATTTTGAAACAGATGTAATAGTTTTCCTTAAAATAGAATACAGTAATTTTAAATAATTAAAAAATCTTACCATAATTCTTGTCCGGATCTTCTCATAAAAAAGTTTACGGTATTATGACGCTTTTGTATATGTGAAAGTAGTGAAAGCGCCATTTTTGCCTTTCTACCTTCTACAAAATTTTTAGATATAAATACAATTTCAAAACAATCTTTAAATATTTCAAAGGCAAAAAACCCTTTCACACAAAAAATTAAAAGAAACAAAAGTGATATATCAGATTTAATTATTACAATAAATTAAGCATAAAAAACTAAACATAAAAAAAAAGAAACACGTCAAAAACCGACCCGAAAAAAAATTCTAAAGAATTATCTCCAAAAAAAACTTTATTTTGTTTTTAGTAGGCAAGAAACATTTTAAAAATATGTTTTTGAAAAAAAAGTGAATTAAATTGCAAATGGTCCATTTCGTTTTGTATTATTCCGCAGCAGGTGGAACAGGTACATGATCACCAGGAATTTGTGCAGCAGCAGCAATTTGCCTTCTATTTTGCCAATACTGTAACAACAAATATGGAATAATTGCAAGCAGTACTGACATAACAAAAAAATCCCAATGTGGTCCAAGTGTTGAATCAAGGAATACAATCAATGCAGAATGCCATGCAAAATTGTCTTTCATATAATCCACAAAAAATATTGCACGAAGTTTTAACATTGCTAGCGCAACTGGAACAACGGCATCCACAGAAGTTTCTGCAGCAAGATCATAATATCGTTTTGCTAAATGTAAATCCTAAAAAAAACAAATATTAAATTAAAGTAATCATTTTAAAAACTATCAAACCTTTTCAAGTCCAAGACCTTGTTCATGCATATAACCCAAATTGAACATTGCTTGGGCCGAATGATGATTATCTGCAGCAATTTTATAATGATTCAATGCGGCCGAATAATCGGTATTTGTTCCAAGCCCATAATAATTAAAATCTCCAAGTTTTACTCTTGCAAATGGATATTGTTGATTTGCAGATCTCTGCCACGAAAGTAGTGACCATTTAAATGCTTCAACTTCAGTATGAAATAATTGTTGAGTTTTTGCATTTTCTTCAACAATATGTGCAAAATTTGTTTGAGCAATTTCATAACCAAGTTCACCAAGTAACATATAATTAAATGCTGCTTCATCAACGGCACCTTTTGAATATTTATTATATGCTTCCATAAATTTTTCTGTCCATCTTCCACGTTCTGCAACAGTCTAAAAGTGGTTTTTTCTTTAACCTTGTATTTCTAATTTACAACAAACTTTGTAAAGCTCAACTGCAAGTTGACACGAACGAGCAACACCAATTCCAGATGAATGCATTTGTGCAAGATTATATATTGCTAATAAATTTCCTGATTGTGATGCAAGTTGAAAATATTTTGCTGCAGTTTTATGATCTCGAACATTTCCAAAACCTTTATAATGCATATAACCAAGATAAAATTGTCCTTCAACAGAGCCTTGTTCAGAAGCAGCTGAAAACATTCGAAATGCTTTTACATGATCGGCTCGAACACCTCGTCCTTCAAGATACAGTAGACCAAGGCCAGTTTGACCAAGTGAATTTCCCTAAAAACTAATTGTAATTTAAAAAAGTTCAAAAACACAAACCTTATCGGCAGCTTTTTTAAAATATTTATATGCCAATTCATCATCCCGCGGTGTTGCAATTGTACCATCATAATACATTTTACCTAAATATGCAAAAGCTTGAGCATTTCCAGCATCTGCAGCAATTGCAAAATATTTTGCTGCAGCTTTATAATCAATTTCAACACCCTTTGATCCAGTAAGATGAAGGGTAGCTAATCCAAGCTAAAGAGTATCTATAGAAAAATTTATTTAAAAGTTTAAGCTTACAATTGCAGGAATATCACCATTTTCAGCCAAATATCGATAATATGTAAAAACATTTGTATCCATTATATTTGATGATGCAGAATCAAGTTCATCAGGGATACGAAGTCGTTGAACAGATGCGCCACCCAAAAATGTAACCTTTGATGCAACTTTATTTGCAACAATTTTATACCATGAAAGTGCCTTTTCACAATTTGCTTTCATATCAATACCACCTTGATATCGATATCCAATTGCCATTTGTGCTAAAGGATTTCCACCATTTGCAGCAAATTGTAAATGTAGCAATCCTAAAGGTCGATTTGGTCGTTTCATTGTAACACCAGTTAAATGTAAAAATGCCATTCCAAGATGTCCATCTGTTGAACCCTTTGAAACAAGTTTTTCAAATAATACTTTTGCTTCATCAACACTCCAACGATGTTCACCAAAAAGATATGCAAATGCTAATACTTTCATAGCTTCCATACTTCCAGATTCCGCTGCAGATTCAAGATCAAGAAAAGCGGCACGTATATCATATATTGAATAATCAGAAGTTCGAGCAGATCCAAGAATATTCAAAGCTGTATCGAGATGAGATTTTGTTACAGAATCAAGGCTAAAAAATAATCATAAGCCAAGTATAAACAACAATTGGATTACCTTTTATCTTCATTTTCAGGTGTAAATTCTTCCAAAATATGTCTTGTGTTACTTACAGGTGGTATTGTTGATTCTTTTCGATGTGGCATTCGATCAATGTCTTCATCAGCAAAATCTTGAGAAGCTAAAATAGCATACATTACTCGATAAATCTATTTCTGAAAAACAACTTACAAAATGTTTCTTTTGGTTCATCTTCTTCAACTTCTTTTTCATTATTTAATAATGTAACATGGTCTTCTGAATCACTAGCTTCTCCAGAATCATCATTATCATTCGTTTCAAGTCCTGATATATTCACAGTTAAAATTAATAATATTATTCCAAAAATTATAAATCCTTTTTTCCTGAACATTGCAAATACCCGTATTCTATCGTATTTTTGAAGATTTAATTAATAACAAACGTTGAATAAATTAATTAAAATGGAAAAAAGATACTTTGAGGGTTTTTTTTTTTACTTTTGAGCAACGTCAACTTTTTCATCAACATTCAAGAATGTAGATTCTCGACACGAAAAAAGAGATGTGTTTTGTTAAATTTTTTTAAAATTTTTATTTTCGGAATTGTTATTTTTACACACTAAACACGTTTCTGTAATTTTTATAAACACAAATATTTGTTAATAATAAGCACCCAGCAACTGCTGCAGCAGTAACAAAAGATGTGTTAAAAAGACATTTTGTATACTTTACACATTGTGTTTGCATTAAGTAGAGTGTTTTTCCTCTCAAAGTATATCTACAATGTCAAAGTTGAATTTTTTTAATGGTTAGAGTTTTTAATTTTGGTTTTGGAGATGCTTTAAAGAAAAAGTATATTGTTCGTTTGAGTCGCCATAGCGTTTCACATATGTTTGCAGATTATTTTCTTTTGCTTTCTGCCATCTTCCATTTCTTTACAGTATACCTATTTTCAACTGATTCGGAGAGATAAAATAGTGTAAAATTGACAACAACAAATACCCATTATTTTTATGCGGAAACCAAAAGAGAACTTTTTCAACAACATGCCTGCAAAATTTTTTGAGTACCCTTTTAAGGATGTCTTACATAATAACAGTCGCGCGAAGCAATCTCTTTGATATTTACAAAAAGTTTATTTGGGGCCTAATTTTGAATGGAAAAAAAAGTTCAGTCGCGCATTTTTGCAGCAACAAAAAGCAATCAACGATCGTTTAAAGGGTTTTTGATGGCATCGATGTCTTTCACACCATTTCTTTTTCTTTACTATTTCAAAATTTTACGCGCAAATATGCTTATCTTTATCTTCTCCTCTTTCAATACAAAATATCCGTTTTGTCAAAACGTTTGAGAAACTTGTAAAAAAGGCCGTGTTTTTTATTTCATCACTTTTACTTTATGTATACACCTTTGATTTATTTATCTGATATGGTATTAGATAACAGCTACATAAACAAACTTTTTGCGCGTATTGATTTCTTGTATATTTTTATATAATTTTGTAATTTAAACCAATTTTTAGGGTTCTTCCTTAACATATCAATCACAGCTAACAACCATGAGCTTTCGCGATTACTTTGAATTTATGGCTGGACAAGATTCTGATGACTGTGATTGTCCTCATCATTTTTATACTCATCATGGTCCATCAAGACGACAACCAAAAAAATGTCCAACTAAAACTGAATTACTCAATGTTACCTTGGAAGATTTGTACAAAGGTAAAAAGCTCAATCACAAAGTAACAAAAGATGTTTCATGCAAAGTTTGTAAAGGGTTTGTGTTTTTTTTTTGTTTTGGGATAAATATCATTATCATCTTTTCAGAAATGGATCAAAGAAATGTTCAGCTTGCAATGGCCGTGGACAATGTCTTGTAAAAGGCCCGAAAACAAAAAATCACAAGAAAAAAAATAATACAATTGTAAAAGATTGTACAAAATGTTGTGGTACAGGAAAATATGGAGGAACTAATGTTTCAAATTGTACAACATGTAACAAAACTCGAACTGTTCGTGAAACTGTATCATATAATGTAAATATTCTTCCTGGAATGAGAGATGGCCAAATGATTACTCTTTCGGGTGAAGGTGATAAAAAAGATGGTTTAGAAGCTGGTGATTTAATTTTTATTTTACAATGTGAAAATCATAATCGCTTTAAAAGAAATGGTGATGATTTAATTATGGAAAAGAAGATTGAATTATCTGAAGCTCTTTGTGGTACTTCAATGATTATTGAACAACTTGATGAAAGAAAGATACTTCTCAAACGTGAAGGAGATGGTACTATTCAACCAGGATTTGTTTGTAAAATCAATAATGAAGGCATGCCAATTCCAAATAGCAATAAAAAATTTGGAAATATGTTTATCAAATTTGAAGTTGCTTTTCCTTCAAGTTATTTCTTTAAAAATGAAGAACTTTATAAGGTTTGTTTTTAGCTTTTTTTTAAACGTCTTTTACCTCTTGTTTTATAGGAATTGGAAGAAGCTTTGCCATCAAAACAAAAGGTTAAACCTCGTGGAGAAGAAGTTACACTTCAAGAATATGATAGACGACGCTATCAATTTACAAATCGTCGGGAAGCTTATGATTCAGAATCTGATGAAGAAGAAGAAAGCTGTCATTTTTCTCATCCACAATGTCCTATGCATTAAATCCTTTTTAAATTTTGTATTTTACTTGATTTTTCTAACATTCCAATTTGTGTTATTACTGTAACTTTGTTTTTTTATGAAAGATTCATTTCTGTTTTGTTATTTTAATGTTTTTATAGTTTCGATTTTTACAGGCATACAATATAAATTTTCTTTCTACTGTAATTTTTGTTTTCAAATAATTAGTTGTGGTTGAATTCCCTACAAAAAAAATCATTTCATTTATCATAATAAGAATTAAATTATAAGTAAATGATATCAATAATAATATTAGTCAAAAAAGCATATTAAAAAACAATCGTAACTGCACTACGCGTTCACAAAATTCTTACCAAATTAAAATTTTTTTCAAAAAACTACTTTTTTTAAAATTTTTATTTTTTAAAAGATTTTTCACTAAATGAATATATTTAATCACTTTTTATTATTTAAGGAAGAAAGTTTAGAATATAGGGTTCAAATTATCTCAAATTGGATTATTTTCGAGATAGATTTGATTGGTATTCGAATACTATTTATGAACGTGACCTTGGTTACCCGCATGATCATCTCAAATTATGTCTTCGTAAATTTGAACGGCAAACAAGTAAGTGACTTTATAAAGGAACATTGTTGGATAAAAGCGTTGCAGCTCTCTCTTGATTTTTCCTCGTCCTCGATGTTTTCGACTTTGGGGGCAACATTATTAATTTTATTATTTTTAGCAAAACTTCCACCAAAAGATCTTTATAAACGATGTGAAGAAATGATGGCATTATATCCGAAAATTCAAGCTGCTATTTGTGATATTGATGAATGGTTTCAACTTTTGCTCAAAGTAAATGATGATAAATATTTAAAAGATAATATTGAATACCGTATTGGTCATAATTTACATGATGTTAAATTATGGAAGCTTTATATCAATCATCTCAAACAAAATGGGCAATTCAAATATCTTCTTGGAATTTATTCAAAGTATTGCCGCTTTTTCTTGGATGATGTTGAAATGAAGAAAGAATATCAAAATGCTATGCTTGAATATGGACCTGTAGATCTTCCATGGAAAAATTTGTTCGAATTTGAAAAAGATTGTGGTATGGAAGAAGTTGAAGGTCAATACTTTACTCCTGATGAAAAAGAAGAAGAATATTCTCAAAGTTCTGATGATGAAGACTCTGAAAGTTCTGTTGATGAAGATTTATTACCATTTGATAAAAGTATCTGTCGTCGTTTCTATGATACATATAAAGTTCAAAAATTTGCTCTACCTGGTCCTATTATTCTTTATGCTTTGGAAAATGCTGGTCATCAAGTTTTACGGAAATTATTTGCTTCTTGCAAATGGTTTTTTAGAAAACAGCCAACTCCAATCTGCTATCGTCTTCGAACTGGTCCACGTGAAATTTATGAAGACGAAAGTCTTACATTAAAAGAATATTCAAGAAAAGAATCATTTTCAAAAAATATTTATATTACTGGAAATTTGTTTTTTGGAACGTTATTTCCTCCTTCAATGAGTTTTCTACCAAAGTTTTATCGCTGTGAAGCTAAATTTATTCGCCTTCCATCTAGTATTCATTTATCTTTTAATGAACTTAAATCTCTTATTGGACATGGTGGTGTTGTTGAATTGAGTGTTTGCATACTCAAGGATGAAAATAAGGAAGATGTTGCTTTTGAAAAGGTTATGGAATTTTTACCAAATATTGAAGGATTAAGGTATGTTTTTTATTTTGCCATCATCTTAATTTGTATAAATTTTTAGTTTACATAATGTAAAAATGACTGAAAAGACACCTCATGCATTAACAAGCATGAAATTTAATTCAAAATATGATAGCATAAATATTGGCTTAATTTCTGGTGAACCATTTGATGCTTGTGAATTTTTGAAGTTTTTGAATGTGAGTTTTAGTTTCTGACACTTTAATTCATTTTTCAAATCCATTTTTTTAGGTTAACAAACCTTGTGAACCATATCAATCCTTCGATTGTCGTTTCACTTTTTGTGAAGAATTTGATGCTGATTTTGTTCAAAAGCTTGGAAAGCTTATGAAAGATTATTCAGCTACTGATGATTATTGTGATGTTGAAGTAAATGTTGATTATTTGCTCGATGGTAATGAAGAAGATGAAGATGAAGATTAATTGGAAATTGGAAACTAATAATAATGATATTGATTTTTTTATGTATTTCTGTACATTATTTTGTGATATAAATAAATTTATGTAATGCGTTGTAATAAAAATCATGACTTTATTATTAAATGTTTATCACTTTTCCTGTCATTTTATATTTTTTGGGTAATTTATTTTCTCTTTTATTTGTAAACTTTAATTTTCTGCTAAAAACGGAGATTATAATTCACAATTTTTTCAAATATACAATAGGTATTTCTTTCTACTGTAATTTTTGTTGTCCAAAAATTGTGGCTGCGACAAATTTTAACAGAATTTATTGGAAAACAATAAGAATGATGCAATTATCTTTTACTTATACAAAATAAAAGACAAAACTTAACACATTTGAAAACGTGTAGGTAGAAAAAAGGTGTTCTTCTAATATTTGTGAAAGCAATAAAAAAATGATCGGAAATAATTTCGAGCATTTATAATGGCTTTTTTATCTATATTTTTCATTTACTTAATTTTAATTTTTTGGAAATCCAACAAGAAATCCGTTCATTAAAAAATTGAAATTTTTTTTGTAAATTAATGTTTTGTTGCATTTATTTTATAACGTGCCTAAATTTTTTAGATGACAACAAAAGAATATTCTTCACCATTTGAAAAAAATCAAAATGTTGTTTTTGATAAAAATTTAAATGTAAAATACGATAATCTCAATTTAAATAAAAGCTGTCAATATTCTTTTAATGCATTTTCTGGAGCAACAAAAAGTCTTTCAACTAAAAAGAAAACAGTTTTGAATTATGGTAAAATAAATGCAGCAGTCCGTTTTTAAAAACTGTTTTATTAAAAGTACGTGAAAACCAAAATTATATGCTTAACTTTTTACCTATTTTTATCTAGATAAATTTTTAAATTTTATGCAAGGGTTTTAATCTGGAGCTATAACTGTACTATATTTTGTATCCCCCGCAAAAAAAGGACTGCAGCTCCAACAAATCTGTTAGATTTTACAAATACTAAACAAACAAAAAATGGTTCCCTTTCATGGAATCAATCATTGAAACATTTACCACAAAATTTTGCAAATAATAATTATGGTTTTGAAAAATATGATAAAGAAAAACAAAATCCAAGTACCATTAATAGCATCACCCTTTCCCTTCATATTTCAGCTTATTCAACTAGTTTATTTGGTGGAACAAAAGAATTTTTGAAAGAAAATGGTTTAAATAAAAATGCTAAACAAATTTTTACTGATTCAACAATTTCTGTTTTTCAAGTTATATAAAATTTGAATTATGTTTAATTAAAAACATTTTTGTAGAATCCATTTGAATTTCCAAGGCAACAGAATAATGAAGAAGGAACAGAGCCGGAAATATCTCAATTTAAAGCTTCCCACCGTTTAATCAATCCTTATCAACAAATTCCTCAACGTTTTGGTATTTTTTTTATTTTTTAATATTTTTGAAGTGGTCGTTTATTTAAATTCTTAAAAACATAGAATACTGTTGGCGAAAAGTGTCTCAATAAAATTTTACATTTA
Organism: Panagrolaimus sp. PS1159; assembly: GCA_963922195.1. NCBI lineage: Eukaryota > Metazoa > Nematoda > Chromadorea > Rhabditida > Panagrolaimidae > Panagrolaimus > Panagrolaimus sp. PS1159. The sequence goes on along the minus strand of CAWUHW010000001.1, from coordinate 3,847,795 downwards.
ACTCAAAATAGCAACCATTATTTTATTTTTGCTATAAATAAATTCATTGTTTTACTTCCAGATTCTTCTTCCATTGTTTTACAAATCCCTCCTGGCTCAATGGATATTGGAATTGGAAAACCTATTACCCTATCAGATTTTGTAAAGCGTGTATTTCGATCATGGCCAGGCTATCAAATGGCAATTAAGCATCAACTTGGTGGTTCATCAACAAATGAAATTCATGAATGGTTATGTCAGGTTACAACAGAATATGTTGAACAGACGCCACAACTTGATCGTGATACACTTGCAGAATGGTTGGATCAAATTTTTGATAATGAATTTCAGCTTATTTTGGATGATAATTCGACGGATATATTTTCAAATGTAATTTTACGTGGTGCAAAATTATTGCGTGAAGGTAATATTGAAGAAATGAAAAAGCAATGGGATGCTTTAAAAGAAGAAGGTGGACAAATTTCTAAAGCTGAAGAAGAAAGCAGTAGCTCGGATAGTGATAACGAAGATGATGATGGAAATGATAATGAAGATGAACCAATGGAAGAGGATAAACCTGAAAAGCAACCAAAAGCTTCAAGATTTGTTGAAGGTGATGATGGATGGACTCAAGTTTGTCGGCGTTAAATATTTTTGTGATTTAAACTTTGTTGAGTTTGTTTTTTTGTTAAAATTTTATTTATATATTAGATAGTATCATAAAAAGTTTATTTTATACGTAACTGTTTACTTTTGGAATTACAATATCGGCAAAAAAAGCTAAACATCAACAAAATCAAAATTATTCATTTCAGCTAATAATGTTTCTTCGTTTGAGTTAAGACTTGAAGAATTAGCAATAATATGAACTTTAAACGTTAATTGTTTTAATTCACTTATTTGATTACAGCAAAGCAATGTAATATGAACATCATCTTCTTTCGTTACTGTAAATTCTGGTGATTGAGATATTATATTTTGCTTTGAAGCCTAAAATGATACTGTAAGCAGTACAACGTGTTGATAGAATTTACTTGTAGAGATCCTTGTTGACATCGTTGAGAAACTGTCCATAAAATATTTGCTTTAAAATTATGTAAAAAAGAATTAAATTGTCCATACAACAAATTGTAATAATCAAGAGCATTATAACCGTTTTAAAGTTGAGTTGGTATTTGTTTTTCAATATTTAACAATTCTAAATTTGGGAAAGTTTCAGCAACATTTTTAATAAATTCTGATAATCTTATTTTTTCAGCATATTCATCAATTTCCAGTAACAATTTAAATTCTTTAACACTTTCCAATGTTCGACTAAAATGCAAAAATTATTTAAATTTGATACTGTAGATAACTTACTTGTGTATTCTCGAAAAGCTTTGAATTAAATGTTCCCAAGTAAAGCTTGAAGTCTGTAAAAATTGATAAAGATCAAATACAAGCGATTTTGTTCGACAACATTTTTGGTTTAAAAAATTGTTCAAATTATTATTCAAATCAGTTTCAATTAGCAATTCATTAAGGCAAAGGCCATCAACATCACCAATATGTGGAATATCCTTATTTAAACATATTGTAACTTTCTTTAAACTTTTTGAACATTCTTTAATTATACGTTGAAAAGAAGACGCACCCGCTAAATCCTCAAGATCAAGTTTTTCTAATCCTACAAAGTTAATTCCATTAAAAGAATTTAAATAAAAATACATACTTTTAGCTTCACAAATTGCATCTATTATTGGTTTTGTACAACCAGGTTCATCTTGAATCGTTAAGCTTTTAATGCTTTGTCCAATCTTTTTCATCAGTGATAACAAATATATTGAAGCACAAGGACCGATGATTAAAGAACTCTTTCTCTAAAATTAAAACCATAATTATTACAAACTTTTCTAACAAAACCTTACATACAATTTTTGCAATAAAACAATCTTTATCAATATTACATTCTACGGCTTTTTCAAAGAATTGCATTAAAACTAATAAATTTTGTTTTCCAATTAAACCAAATTTGAACATTTCCATTTGAAGCTTATTTGTTTCATTTGAATTGTCTTTAATAGTTTTTTCAATAATTTCAAGAACGATATCATTGTTGAGTTTTGGCATTTTTAGAGAACATAGAGATTTAATAAAGGTTGGAATAAAAATGTAAAAATTTAATATTTACTGTTAAATAAGAGTTTTATTACAGAAAAACTGTTAAAAACTGGGAATTTTTGTTCGCGTTGGGAAAACTGCTGTCAAAAGTAAATAAAATCTTGGATACTGATTCTGATTTCGAGTTTATGGAACACTTTTAAAATACTTACAACATAAATTTGAAATTTAAAATGGTTTCTGTTGAATATTGTCTGGTCTGACAAATCTTACTTACAATTGTTAAAAGTAGAAAGTAAAAATTATTGTGTTTTGTTCAAGCTACAGTATACTCGCAAGGCACTATGATGTAATAAGAACTTTTTTAATTTTAAAACTGTTCGGCATTACCTTTTTATTTAATAGAGGTATACTCTTATTGTAATGCATATGTATAGCTTAATATTTGTTTAACTTGTAGAAATTGTTCATATTAGAAAAAAACTGAATTCTTTGTATGTTTGAAAAAAGACCATATGGCTCCCTTGTTTTTTTTAACAAAAAAAGAAGGGCAATTGTCATCATTGTTTGCTAACATTTATTGGATTTCAAAGCATGTTAATTATTTTCGAGGGAGCCATTAATCCTTTTTTGGGTGACACTTTTATTCACAAATCTTTCTCTCTTGAGAGATATCCTTTTGCCCTCCCGGATTTTTTTTGTACATGAAATTTCTAAGAAAGTGTAATATTTTATCAAAAAATGACAGAAGCAAAACTTGAAAAGATTTTTTCCGTCAAATTTTTTTTGCTGCCATTTTAAAATGCAAATATGTATTGTTTCTGTGGCACACATCACTTCCAAAAAATCACAAGCTTTTTTGTTTTTTGCTTTAACTGTAAAAGTGATGTGGGTGTGGTGGATGAAATTTTGCAAAAAAAAATTATTAACTGGTACAGAATTTGTAAAACTAGAGAAACTAGAGTATCTGCTTGTTTTTGAAATTTTTTAGAAAAATAACTTTTTTTAAACTGTGCCTGTTTTATCAAGGTGCACGAAAATTCCGCACGAATAAATTCTTGATTTTCAGGTTAAGTTGAACAACTCCCTTTAACTTAAAAACCCAATTTCTGCAATGTGTTTTAATTTTTGTGCAAAAAATACTCAAAAAAGCATTTAATTTCTATGGTTGCAAAATTATTGTCTTAAATTACAGACTTCTTTTGTGACGCAAAAAAAAAAGTCAAAAATTGACACCTTTTTAATAATTTTTTTCATGTGTTTCTATTATTTTTTATTATAAAATTTATGCCATTTCTTTTTAACCAAACAACAATGGGCCATGGCAATGAAATGAAATGCCAACGTCAGAGCATTGTTGCCTTTCAAAAGTATTTAAACGAATTTTAAACGAAATATAAAAAAAAACATGGACGGAAATTATTTGAATAATTTTTTGACGTCTGCAAATTTACTCAAAAACTGACAAAGTTATTCATTTTATTTTTCTTTAATTCTTTCGGTAGTTTTTATTTTATTATTTAACTGTGGAACTTTGTAGGCGAAGAAATTGAATTTAGTCACGTCAGATTTTTGTAATTATTTATGCATTCTTTTCAAAATTTTTCAACTAAAAATAGTAATATATTCTTTTTAAAGAATTTAAAGCTATAAAAATAACTGAACCTTATTAAATAATTCAATTGTTTTTAAATATGGTAAAATATTATAAACTGATTAATGATTTATATTGTTATTATGAACGAGAAATAAATTTAGTAAAACTGTAATAACTTCTTTAAGGTAAAATTTTGAAAACTGTCACGTTGTGTGGGATCTTTAACTTTCCGTTCATTGTTTAAAAACGGCTTAAATTTAGCTTTATAAACTGGATTCGATGCTTTGCTTGAACATATTAAATTGAATCATATCATTATTAACACTTTCACTGTGGTCTTTTTTGCTCCCTTAAAAAAATCTTCTAAATTGAAATAAATTAAAGAAAAAAAAAACAGATTCTTTGGTTTTTGTTGCTTTTTTTCATTAATTTAATTTTACTATACACACTTTTAAAGTCTCCAAAAATAATTTTCCCAAAGGATTTAAAAAAATTCAAGATTTTTTTTTTATTTTACGGAAGAAAAAAGATAGTTGTTCATGATAAAATTGCTTCCACGGAGAGTAAAACGTAAAAATGTTGCTAAATTTTTGTACTTTTTTAGAAATTTCAAAGAAAACTGTGAATTCGATTTTTGTAGTTTTTCAGTTACGTAAAAATTGAGGGGGAAAATTATTAATTAAAAATACAAAATTGGAATGATCTTTCGTGTAATTAATTATGTTTCTGGTGTATTTTTTGAGTTTAATTTGAAAATACATTTTGTTTTGCACTTATGGGATTTTTTAATTTTACAAAACCTTTATAAAAAGGGGCATGATTTAATTGTTATTTTTTATGTTGGTGGGGGGGTAAAACTGTATCATTATGCAAAATTTTTAGCTTTATTAGATATCGCTTTTTGTAGTTTGGCTTAAAAAACTGGGTCAAAATAATTGGTGGTTATTATAAACGGAAACAGAATTTTTATATTTCTTACAGTAATACCTAATTTTAACATAAACATGTAATTTTAAAAACTAGGAAGTAAAATTTGATTAAAAAAACTGTTGTTGAATATGTGGTGTTCTGTATTCCTAAAATGTTTAAGAAAATCTTGATATTTTTTTTAGTTTCAGTTTTATTTTTTAAAAATTTTTTAACTAAAATGAACTTAAAAACATAAGTGATTGTTGATGTTCTTTTTTTGCTAAATTCGGTGAATTTGTTTTTTCTTTTCAAACTTTTTTGTAAACCGTTCGACCGATTGAGATAATAAAAATTGGGTGGTTCGCTAACCGTTTTGCAACGTCACACATTTTGTTGCTGTTTTTTTAGTGAATTTGGTCTTAATTTGATCAAAAATCAAAAGACTACACCGCCGAAACCTCATTAAGATTATATCTTTTTGGTTTTTAAAAAAAGGGTGTATTTTGCTCCACCATATTTTTTGAAAGTTGTTATAAATTTTGATAAAGTTTAATTTAAACTGAAAAGAAAAATTATATAAGTGTTTAAAAAACTAGTAAAAAATTTGAAGGGGTCAAAGATCTGTTTTAAAAGTTTTAACTTTTAAAACAGATCTTAAAAAGGTATTTTTAAAACTATCATTTTAAAGTTGTTACATATTTGATTGTGGATTAAAAGTTAGCTATCTTAAACTGTTAAAAAGCTGAGTAGAGTTTTTTTGGTTTTAGAATCATTGTTTTTAACATTGTGAATAAAACTAGAAAAATATTTCAGAATTGTCACAAGTGTGATTACGTGTTAGCTGCCATTATCTTGAATCGTAGGATTCAATTAAAGGATTTGAAAAACTGTGAATTCTTGTTAAAAACTGTGTCTTCATTTTAAACCGATCTTTGACTCATAAAAAAACTCTCTAAAACTGATAATTTGAAAAGCTTTATCCTAAAATTACATTTTTTAAGACCATATAATTTTATACGTACATCAAACTGTGATGGAGTAGGAAATTTTTTATGAATAATAATTTTACGTGACTTCAACCAAGAAACATTTGAAAAATCAAAAAAATACCCATGTTCCCAATTTTTACATTTGATTCCATTTTGTCTAACAACATTTTCAAAAAATGGCATCATTTTTCGAGCTAATTTGCAAAGAATAAATCTTTTTTGTTAGATTCTCAGATTACCACTTTTTTTATATTTTATCAATCCTCCTTCGCTTTTCTCTTTTTTTCCTTCTTCCTTTCCATAACTTTTTTTTACTTTAAAAACTCGTCATCCACAAATTTGGCTAATAATAGCAAAAAATTTTATTTCATATTTGACTTTTCTTGAGAAAAAACTTTTTTTTACGCTTCCCTGTTTTTGTTTCTCAAAAAAATATTATTTTTTAAATATTTCAAATGTCTTTGTTTTTTAATTTAATTTAAATTTTGAAATAACAAAAATATAAAATTTGATCTTTTTTCGAGCGTCGTTTTTTGTTGTGGTTTTTGAAAAATTATTATTTTTGTTTTTTTCTTCAGGGTAAACAGCGCAGAATTTTTTTATATTTAAAAAAAGCAAAATTGGTTAACCTCATTTAAAAAATATTAGATATTTAAATAATGAATTTTTATACATGTTTGGTAACTGTTACAACATTGCTTTCAATTATTTTACCATCAATTGCTTTTAGTGGTAAGTGAATTCTTTTGTAGTTGAAGGGGAAAACTGTAGGAACAAGTGGGGGATAAATGTTAAAAAAATTTTTCAACAAAATCTCATAAGCTCTAATATATAGCTATCAGTTTTTGTGTGTTATCTGAGTAAAAACGGTATTTTATTTTATAACTGTTTACCATCAACAGCACTTTTAAAAAAGCTTTGATAATAGAGATCCCCGTTTATTATAAAATAATTTTTTATACATTAAAATTGAGTGTAATAAAACTGATGTGAACTCCACTTGAAGGATGAATAAAATTTGATAAAACTGTCATAACATTCGTCAATTTCTTTAAATTTGAGTTGTTAAAAATCAAACAGACACAGATTTTTTTGCTTCTTTTTTTTGAAATTTTATGAACAGAAATGAGTATTAAAAAACTTAAGTTAATAAATCACGAATGTGAAATGTTTTTTTTATTATTATAAAACTGTATACAAATTCTAATTAATTTTTTTACTTACATTTTTTAGCTGTACCAATGAATCGAATAAATGCGTATCGACAAATGTTACCCGCAGATTTTGATGTTGGAACAATGCCATCTCTAAGACCTATACCAGAAAATAATATTTCTCCACCTCGATTTGGACAATTTGGTTTTCCAATTTATGGTAATAATAACAATATTTATTCAAATTCTTTACTATCTTCTGCAGAAAATGCTGATTATGGAAGTAATGGAACAAAGAGAGCAAAATTATTCCGTTTAGCAAATCAAGCTGCCCGAGGATTTGGAAAATAAAAAACTGATTGACTTGTTGCTTTAATTTTTTTTGTGACACAAAAAAAGTTTTTATTTTTTTCCTGGTGTTTTAAAAAATAATTAATTTGTAGTTGTTGAAAATGTTTGAAGGTTGACAGAGTTCTTTTTTCTTTTTTCCCTGAAATTATGTATAATTGTAAAAAAAAGCAAAAGTACAAATTATAAACTTGGTTGTCTCTTTTGTTTTTTATTTTGGTATTTTAAAACATATATAATTGCTATGGTTACAAATTAAGTGTTTTTACGTAAACTGCGAGGAATGAAAGTTTCATGAAAAGTTTCTAATAATTTTTTAATTAAAGTTCTTTCAACTGTGCCCATATTTTTATTTTTAAAAGGGAACTAAATGCACGAAAACTGAAAATTTGATAACTTAAAAGTGCTATTTTATTTAAAATGGTTCGAGTTAAAACTGAGATATAAAATTTTAGTGTCTTGCGACTTTCGAATGGTTACTTTGAAAGTTGGCAAGGGTTTTATGAGGGGGGGGCGACTTATAAAAATCAACAACAAAATTTACAGATTTAAAATGAATTTATTAAATTTAATACGAAAAATATGTTCGATTTTTGCGTCAAAAATTGTCGTTTGTACTATATTTTTTAAAACTTTTAACTGCACTTAAAAAACAATTTTGCAAACAACTCTGAATTGTATGTCAGTAATATTTTTTTAAACATGTTTTACTGTTTAATCAACATTTTAAAGAAAATAAATCTTGGTTATGCGATTATTATGCAAGTTTGGAGGATTAATTAGATGATTAGAGAAATCAAAAAATATTTCTTTCAGCCTGTGTAAAATTGTTTGTAAACTTCTAGTGGTAGATGTAGCCCAAGTGGATAATGCTTCTTTATTTAATGAAATTAAATGGTTAAATGGAAAAACCTTAAATAATTTGAAATTAAAATAAATTTAAAGAAAGTGATAAAAAGTTGATCGCGATATAATAATAAAAAAGATAAAAATGTAAAAGAGAAAATATAGAAAATGAATGCGATCAAGAAAGAAATTTTGTTAGAAATAAAATAAGAAAATAAAATGATTGTTTAAAAGAAAGAATTTTATAAAAGTGGGATGATTTTTTAAGATAAAAAATTTGATAAGCTCTAAGAGAAAATCCGGAAGTGTAATATTTGAACAAAGTTCTTGACAGCCTGTTCGTGAGCTAAACACATTATAACAGACTTGAAATATTTTAATTAAACTGGGAATTTATCAAATTCTCCATTTTAAGGTATTTCACGAATCGGAGAATTTTAACCCACTTAATTATTTAAATGACTACACAATCCATCATTAAATTTTATTTCATCAAATATAAATTTTCACAATACTGCATACAAATGAATTTTATGTTTTGAGAAAAGTTTGTAATTATTTTTTAATTAAAGGTTTAAAAACTGAATCGACGATTCTTGTTAAAAGAAAACTGAAATCTTGTGTGGCTATTTAGACAAATTTTAAATACGTTTTGATTTAAAACTTTAAAAAACACTTTTTCAAAAAAAAACTGTAAAATTTGATGTCATTTATATTTTCTAAATATGTTTAGTTGGTTGGTTGACATATTAAAGGAAGCAAGTGTGGATTATACGATTATTATGGAAGCTTGGAGGGATTTTAATAAATAAAAATTAAATTACACGGAATAGAAAAACTGAGGTCCTGTTTTTTGATTAAATGTGTTGTAAAAATGTTGAACCATCTTAATAAAAAATTGTTTTAAACTTGGGAAACTAAAAAGTTATTAGATGAGTAGTTTTTTTTGTTCTAATTAAAAGAAAGCAAGGTGTTGGGTTTATTTTCGAGCCTTGCAACGATTGTTCCGAGAAATGACTGGGATTCATGGAGTGAGTAATCGTTCGACTTTTAAAAAACAACAACTACATCTACAAACGTAAAATAGTTTTATTTTATTTTAGATTTGTTTATATTTTTTTTGTGTTCAGGTCTGGTGTAAAAAATTGTCATTTGGGTTTTATTTTACGATGTTTCAAACTGGAGTTAAAAAATATACATCTTTTTCAAAAAACTATTAACAAGGGACCGTTTTTAGATGACACCCGGGGATTTTTGTGAGCATATGTGCATTCGATAGTACCCCTATAGGTATGAAAAACCCCCAAGTACTAGCTGCCCTTTCGGGGTTTTACAGAAGTTACTGGATTCTGAAATCAAAAATCCATGACCCGGGGGTCGTGAGTTAATTAATTCTCACTCTTCTTCCATTGATCTTTGTGGCAGTCTCTTAGTTGATCTTCAAAACACCAATGGCAGCAACAACCTCTCTCTGTATGGTTGACCGTCAATCTGCAAGAGAACATGTATCATCTTTGGATGCTTCTGATGTCTGAACCAGCAATGGCAGCACTTTCTTACCTGTAAGCTTCGTTTTTCACTTTTCTTTGTGTTTTTCATTATTGTTATTTTTATAATAAATTGTCATGTTGATATTTGCTTGTGTATGGGGATCACGGGGGTTAGGGTGTAGTAGGAGAGGTGAGGGTACTACTGTAGAAGGGGGATGTGGAAGACCATATATGGGCGAGATATTGGTCTATCTAAAGGCATTCCTTTATCTTCTATAAGGGGACGAATCTGCTCCTATTTCTTTCAAATATTGCTCCTACTTTTAGCCAGAGTTTTACTCCTACATTTCATGCTTTGGAAATTCACCTGTCGATATAGTAGTCTTCGCCCTTTCATCCAAAACCGTCAAGAATATACTCCTATTTCGTAGTGAAAAACCACCTATTTTTTTTTCAGTGAAGGAAAAAAACGCAGGTATCAACTGAAAAGGTTCCCTTGTAAGTCAGTGTTGATTTATAATTTTTAAATATGGATAATTTGTTAATTAACATATTAAGAGAATTAAATCTGTGTTTATGGAAGCTTGGAAAAGTAATTAAATTAGACATAACTGTATTCTTGCCTTATCGTAATATAAGAGACTTGAAATATTTTAATTAAACTGGAAGTTTTTTTAAATTCACTAATAAACTGTCTGCTTATTTCATACAGATATTTCATGAATTGAAGCATTTAACACCCACTTAATTATTTAAATGACTACGCTATCCCTCATTAAATATTATTTCATCAAAAAAAAAAGTTTTCACAATATTAAGTAAATTAAAAAAGAAGAAATTTTAACACATTATGATTATTAATTGTCTTTTGTATCTAAAGCTTTGAGAAAAAATGTTGTAAATTCAAAGTTGCTTCGGACAAACATGTTTTTTTTTTATCAGAGGTAATGAGAAAAGCAAAAAAAATATGCTGACATTAAAAGTAAAGTTTTATAAAGTATAAAAAATGTGGGGAGGGTAACCTTGGAGATTTGATTAACTTTAATTTATGGCAACAAAAATTATATTTTTTTGTATGAAAAACAATTTCTACGTATGATTTTTGAGTTTTTTTTTAATTTTTTACTGGATCTGTCTTGTGTTAATTTTTTGTAGGATTCCATATATCTCAGTTTTATATTTATATGTAAGGATTAAACAGCCTAATTTTGGTGTATAAAATTATCACTTCTTTTAATTAGGGCATTTGTTATGTGGGCGGAGGATGATTAGTGTTGATTATTGCACAAAGGTAATTATAGCTTTTAAAAATGTCCAAAGTACAGTTTTTTTCCATTTTTTCAGAAATGTTTTAGACCAGGGATTGAAAATGAGGCCGGCCGGCCTCGGCCGGCCCGGCCCGGCCCGGCCTCGGGCCGGGCGGGCCTTAGTAATTCTGGCCCGCGGGCCGGCCCTTTAAAAAAAAAAAACTTGAAATATTTTAGGGCCGGCCCGGGCCGGCCGCGGGCCGGCCGGGCCGAGAAAATTCCGACGACGGGCCGGGCCGGCCGTCAATTTTTAGGCCCCGGGCCGGGCCGGCCGACTTTTTCGGCCCGATTTTCAATCCCTGTTTTAGACTCCTTTTTTACAAGTTTTTGCGGTTTCTAGATTATTGTTTTAGAGTTTAAAAACTGTAAAGTTAGAAATGATTATACGAAATTAGTTTCTGCTTATTCTAAATTTGAAACAAAGTAATTCACGGATAAATTTTATTAGTATTAAACTGTTGGTTAATATTGCTGGTGATTGATTTTCATGACAAGGTATTAACGAAAAACTGTAGTGATAAAACGAGTGTTTACAAAAATTGATAAGTTTTGTTGAAATTTTTTTAGTTAAATTTAATTTATTGAAAATAAAAATATTTTCTAGTTAATAATAAGTTAAAAATTAAAAAAATAAAAACTTTGTGTTTTTTTAAAGTTTAAAAACTGAGGACTGTTTTCACTTTTTAGCGCACTCCTCAGAAGTTGATGAATTTTTTTGTAAAAAGCAAACTGAGAAAGGTGTTGTACAATTTTTCAATTTTTTTTATAAATTCTTGCAGAAAATTTTTGAACTTTTTTTCTCAAGTAAAAAACTCAAGTTCATAGTTTTAGAAACTACAAAATGTTTTTGCAAATTTTGATACCCAATAAAGACTACTGAAACGTCAATGTAAATATCCCATCCCTGGAGACAAAAAAAACTTTTTTTAGGATTGTATTTTTCTGTTCAAAAATTCACGTAAAAATGCAATTCTTAAAATTATTTTTGGTTTTTTTATTAGCAATTTTTTTTTTATAAAAATGTCACTGTTTTACTTGTTGAAAAAAAAGTAATGTGTATATGTTTTAATAGAATTACTTTTTTCTTAAAAAATATATATGACAGGTGTTAACCTTGTTTTTTTTTTGTTTTGCAAGGTTGAATTCGAAAATTAAAGGTTAAAAATTTGAATTATGTGATTTTAACTGACAGAAGTTATTGGTTTATTAGAAACTGTTAAAAAATATTTATTTTTGTTTTTCTAAAAAAGTGTGGTACGAATGGCATGGAAGTTGTGTATGTAAGTAAGAAGTTTGTAAACTGTAATAAAATGCCTAATTAAATTTTAATTTTTTTATCATAAAAATTTTAACCACCTCGGTTATAATTGATCATCAAAATATTCTGTCATAGTAGTTATAGAAAAAAAGAAAAACTGAAACAGTTGTATTTTTTTTTGTTTTCCAGTTTAATTTTTTTGTTCAAATATTACCGAAAAGAAATTTTTTAAAACTCAAAGTTAATGAAAAAAAGATTTTCTTAAAAGATATGTTATAAAATTGAAGCCATAATTATGGCCATTGATGCATATATACATATATATGCCATTGGAATTGATCAGACATTGACCAAGAAATTCAAGTTCCTTAAAATTTGTTTTTTATTTATAAGCATCTCAGTACATCATTCCCGTTGTAAACCTTTAACAAATAAAGTATTCACCCGATTTTTAATTTAGTCCCTTACAAACTGACATTTTATGTTTATTTAAGCTAAAATAATTGAATTATTTAATAAAATTTTTACATTTGCCAAAAAACACATTTTCTCGACGTAGAGTTGATTACGTTGAAAAAAATAAATCTTTCTTTTTAAATTTCCCCTTTTTTGTTTTCTTTTCATTCCATTTTTCACCTTTTCTCAAAAAAACCTATGACGTTTAAAAAAAGGTAATCTCTCAACTGAAGCTTAAAAAATGTTGCCCAAGAGTTTTTTTTTAAATATAATTTTCTTCTTTTTTAATAAGTTACGAGATTTTATGGGGGCGATGCTTCTCAAAAACTGTTATATTAAAATTTTTTCCTTATAATTTGTCTAAAGTTTTTTATATATTAAATGAGAGAGAAGAATTGTTTATGCGTGTAATTTTCACAAAGTTCTTGAAAATTTTTTAAATTTTTAATCGAAAATTATGGTATATTTAAACTGGCAGAATCCGTTTTTTCTTCATTTAATTATAATAATATTTTGTTGATTTTTAACTGAATTTGATTTTACAAATTCAAAGAAATTTTGATAAAGTAGAAAAAAAACTGATATATATTTAAGTAATTGTAGCTAATTTCCAACTGGCGAATATTGATTGTTGAACTTTCGATAATGAAGAAAAAACTGATACATGCAAAAGGCTTATGGTTTTGTTTTATTTAAAATTGTCATTTTTGTTATTTCATTCAAAAATTTAAAACGGGCTTTTTTAAAATTTAAAATTGGTCGCTTTTTTATAAAACTGGTAGCTGGAATTTCGGCTGATATTGGACATCAGTGGAAATCTTTTGTTTATCGAGAAAAATTTATATCGTGGTTTAAAACTGTATTCGTTTGTGGTCCAAATTTTTGATTTAAATGAATTTTTCAAATACTTTAATGTCACAAAATGTTGATTAAATAAAAAATTTTTCTTGAAAAAACATGTTTTTTGACAGTTTCACCCTGTTGAATTTAACACCAAAAATTTTTTTTCAAATTTTTTCATTTGTTTTCGAAAATTTTCGACAGGGTTAAAAAACATGTTATTTCGAAAGAATTTTTTTTCTGTTTTTTAAGGAAAACGATATCTTATGTGATGCTAAAAAGAACTGTGAAAACCGTTTTCGCTTAAATCGAAAGGTTTTAATTTGCCAGACAAAAGAAAGGGGTTACTTTTTCTTGAAGCACCCTGTACTTTTATGTAAAAAAATGAATTTACATTTAAAATTTCAATGATTTTCAATTACGTTTTTCAGCTTTTCTCTAAAAATTTGTTGCCCTTTTTTGAGAAAATTAACTGTACAATAGTTCTTAAAATTCTTATTTGTAATCTTTGAAACTTTAATCTACACGCCTTTTTTCACACAAAAAAATTTAATTTTTAAAATCTTTAAAAAAATAATTTTTTTTAAAACACCAACTACCGGCAACAAAAACAGACACTGAACTTTTTTCAACAAAAATAAGTGACAAAAATTAAAGCAATAATTATAATTTATTGCCACTTTTTTTCTTCAAATATAATTTATTCGTGTTTTATTTTTCAACAAATTTTTTTCTTTTTTAAAGAAAAATGGATCTTAAGCGTTTTTAATTTCTTTCTTCTTTTTTTCATTTTCTGATACCCCCATACTTTTTTTTACCCATGTTTGCCGTATTTGTCTAACCTGAATAAATTTTTTTTGCAGTTGCTATTAGCAACTTTGGGTAAAGTAACTTTTTTACCACTTTTTAAAAGCAATTTTTTTAACACGAGTTAGCTTTTTTTTCTGAACATTTCAATAGTGCTTCGTTTTTTACCTCACTTGTTTTTTTTCTGAATGTTTATTGTCCGTGTTCGCGTGACTTTTGATAATTTTAAAAAAAATGTTTTTAAAATATTTATTGTTTTAAAAACTGATTAAACTGCGGTTCTTCGTTCTGTATCAATTTTTGAACACTTTCGTCATGAGACCTCTTCCAAACATACTGTAACCATCAACACTTTTTCTTCCGCCCTTGTTGCCGTTTTTTGAGAAAATTCAGCTTACGCTTAACAACTTAATTAAAGCTTAAAAACTTTCAAAGTAGAAAAAATTACAGTAATTTTATAAAAAAATACAAAATACACGTTCCAAAACTTTTTTTTTGTTGCATGAAAACAAATTTCTATCTCCTGGGAATTCAAACTGATATTTTTAAAGAACGAAAAATGCATTGAACTTTGCCGTTTTGAGATTTTTAAGGCGTTAAAAAAAGATTGTAATAATTCTTTTGGGATGAAAAGTTGAAAATAATGCTACAGCATGAATGAATGAATGAAGTTGAAAGTTGTAGTTTTTTCTTTTGTCACGCAATGAAAAGTCTAATAAACTGCGTAACAATGAGTTAAAAAGTTAAAAGCGCTTTTTAAAAATTATAAAATTTGTTGCGAATTTAAAGACAAAGAAAAAACATTTTGAAGGTAATTTTTTAAAGATTTTTGTAACTAAGAAAACTTATTCGTCATTTTGTTGTTTAAGGTCTCCAATAGTATACGAATAAGAAATATTTTTAACTGTCCTTTTTGGATATTTTCAATGAAAACTATTTTCTCGATAATGTTGTATTAATTTTCGTGCCATACGTTGAATAGCCCGGCATTAACGTTGTATTACAACAAAATTGTCCAAAAACTTTTTTTTAAAACGTCTACCCGGACTAGCAAGGAAGGCGCAAAAATGACGAATTAGGCGATAAAAATGGCATAACACGAGAAAATCAAAGATTTTGGCAAAGTGTTTTTCCGTGTTACGCCTTCTTTTTTATTTTTTGCTAGTCCGGGTAGACGTCTAAAACTGAGCAAAACTAACGTTTCATAAAAATGACGCAAACTTTAACTTTTTGAAAAATCATTTTTTTAAATCAGTTTAAAAACTGTGGTTTTTTTGAATTTCAATTTTTTCATTTTTTAACCAACTATCGCGCTTTTCTTTTCCAACCACTTTTTTAAATCCGCGTTTACCCATTTTTCCCATACCACTATGAATATTATTTTTTCCCCCACGAACTCTTATTTTTAAACATATACATTTTTTTAGGTGAGAAAAACTACTGTATAAATGCAATGAACTCAACTTAAATAATGGTTAATTCTTTAACATAATTTTTTTTTCTCTCTGTTACTGCTTCAAAGCTTTTTTACGTGGCAAGAAAAAAAAGAAAGAAGGCTTTTACGTATTTCGCGTTTTCCTGTTTTCTCACCTTTTTTTTAAATTTTACTTCTGTCTTTATCCTTTTTTTTGTTGCTGCTGCTTCTGTCATAATTTTACTTACTTACTTACATACATACTTCCGCCGGTGTATAAAAATTATTTAAGTAAAAAAACGTAAAAGTAATAATTTATTTCAAAAAATGGGTATCTGTCAAAGTCAAGAAGAAAAAGATCTTCAAGCAAAAACTAAACAAATTGATCGAGAATTAATACAAGGACATGCATCTGCTTCAAAGGTTGTCAAATTGTTACTTCTTGGTAAGTAAAATTTTATGGTGAAGGGGATTTAAATGTTTTAAATGTGCTTTGTCTTTATTGTAAATTTTGATATAAAAACTGTGGGGCTGGTTCAATAGCGCTAAACGATAATATTTGACTAAATTGACTAATAAAAGCTGAAATAAAAAAATTAAAAAAAGCAAAAATTTACATAAATAGACTTTTGAAATACTATAAAATCTTTAATTTATTTTTGAAAATTATAGATCGTAAAACTGTAAAATAAGTAGAACTTTTTGAGGAAGGGTATTTAACTGCATCTTAGCTTCTCCACTGCCTAATTTTTTTCAAAAAGCTTAGTCAAATTAAACTGATAGAAAAAAACCTTTAAACGATAAAGCTTTTTATTCCAAAAAAATTTTTAAGCAAAAATTTGCATAAATAATTGTCATTCAAAATATCATATCTAAAATTTTTATAAATCTTTTTTTTAGGTGCCGGTGAAAGTGGAAAATCAACACTGTTAAAACAAATGAGAATTTTACATGATCATGGATTTAGTGATGAAGAAATTGTTAAACAAAAATCTGTTGTTTATAATAATACTGTACAGGGAATGGCTTCAATTATACGCGGAATGACACAACTTAATTTAAATTTTAAAAATGGGGGTTTGGAGGTAAACTTTTTATTTTTTCGAAATTGATGCATGTGTTGCGGATTTAAGTGATCTCAAAAATTTTGAAATTTTTAAAAAACTTTTATTAAAAAACTGGTTGTTCTTCAATGAGAGAGTTTTGACATTCTAAAAAACAATAATCAAGTATAATATTAATTTTATTCTGTACTCCCTTGAATTTATTTTTTTGATAAAACTGCAACCATTGATACGATATTTCTTTTTAGTCTGATGCCCGAGTTGTTTTGGATGTTGTAAAACGCGGTGAAGAATCTGAACCAATTACATCTGAATGTGCAAAAGCTTTAATTGCGCTATGGAATGATGAAAATGTTCGAGCTGCTGCAATTCGAGGAAATGAATTTCAACTTTCTGAATCTGCGCCACAGTAAGTTTCTTTTTTTTGAAAAACTTTTATTAGAATAAATTAATCGCTTGAAAAAACAATTTTTTTTATTTAACTGGGCGTCTTCTTCTTGACGTTTTAAAAAATGAAAATTTGACTCATTTAATTTAAAGAAAGAGAATTAACAATAAATAACTGAAAAAAAAATTGAAAGTTAATCTTAATTTTTTGTCATAACTTTTGAATATTTGGATTTTTTTATTTTTATGACGCCATGCGTAAAATATAAATTTATAGCTACCTATAAACTAATACATGGGAAACAAGTAGATACAACTTTTAAGTATTTCTATCGAAAAAAACTTGTATGAATTTCTGGGAGCAGGAAGTTTTTGCATATTTTGAGAAAACTAATAATTACAGTAAATATCAAACAATTTTCATAAAAGCTACAATGTACTCTAGTTTTAACCAATGATGAAACTGTGCAAAGTTCTTTAGCGTTAAAAACAAACTGAAATTTATTTTTGTTATTTTAGCTAAAATAACTGTCTTCGACCTCAGCCGGTTGCTTTCTAGAGCTAACAAATTTAAACATGAAAACTAAAAACCAAATTTCTGCCAAAAACCAAAAATTAAACATTTTAGCACTTTTATATATTTTTTTGTAAACACTTGCTCTTTTTTTAGCTTCTTGGAAAATGTAGAAAGAATTGCTTCACCTGACTATAAACCAACAGAACAAGATATTTTGTTGAGCAGAATTAAAACAACTGGAATTGTTGAAGTTAAATTTAAAATGAAGAATGTTGATTTCAGGTATATTAAAAATTTTTTTATAAACTGTAATGACATGATTAATTGGTTTTATAGAGTTTTTGATGTTGGTGGACAAAGAAGTGAAAGAAAAAAATGGATTCATTGTTTTGAAGACGTTAATGCAATTGTAAGTTTTTGAGAGGGAAGAGGCCAGGAGACTAGTAAAGTTAAAAATAAACTGTCTTGACGATGAAATTCAGAAAAGTCAAAAAAATTTTGCCTTTCGATAAAATTTTTAAAAAAGCTGATATAAAATACGCATCTTTTAAATTTTGCATTTTTATGCTAAATAAAAAATTTTAAAGTGGTTGAGCGAGATGAGGTTTAAAATTAAAATTTTTAGATTTTCATTGCGGCTCTCAGTGAATATGATCAAGTGTTATTTGAAGATGAATCTACGGTAAGCTATATTTTTTAAATTGGAATCATTTTTCAACAATTTTTCCAACTTTTTGAATTATAAATTAACAAATTTATTAATATTTAACTAAAATTCTGTGCCCTTTAAAAAAATTGTGTTTTTAAAAACTTAAGAGGAGAAATTTTACTAAAAAAAACTTAAAATTTCATAAAATTATGTTCAAACTGGTTTTTGTATACAACATTTTATGATAAAATTTGAATAACTCTCTTTGACACGTATATTTTTTCATTTAAGTAATTAAACTGTACCATGCAGAAACTTCGAAAAACTTTTTTCCAAAATTTGAAACAAATCTTTTTATTAAAATTTATAAAAATCCCCAAGTCCCTTAAATACAATATTTGACATTTTTTAGAATCGTATGGTTGAATCTATGAGACTATTTGAATCAATTTGTAATAGCCGTTGGTTTATAAATACATCAATGATATTATTCTTGAATAAAAAAGATTTATTTATGGAAAAAATTAAAAAAACTTCAATTAAAATTGCATTCCCTGAATATAAAGGCTCAAATACATATGATGAACAAGTAAAATATATTGAAGAAAAGTTTGAAAATCTTAATGCAAATCCAGATAAAACGATTTAGTAAGTTTTTGTAAATTTTGTTAAAACTGACTTCTGTTGTTCCAAAAATTTTTTGTTATATTAATTTTTAAACTGAAAATCATTAAATTTTTTTAACTGAAGGGCCCAAAAAAAAGTTATAAAAAAGTTTAAAAGATAGAAACTGGCTTTAGTCAAAGCATAATTGTAAAAAGTGTTGTAAAACCAAAAATAATAATGCTCATTAAACTAAAAATAAACTTTTTTTAGTATGCATCAAACATGTGCAACAGATACAAATCAAGTTCAAATGATTCTTGATAGCGTCATTGATATGATTATTCAAGCAAATCTTCAAGGATGTGGTCTTTATTAAAATTATTTATTTATTTTCTCCCCTTTTTTTATTTAACTGTTTCATTTTTTTGCCTCTTTAAATTTTTAAGCCCTTATTTATTCACACTGTTACTTTTAACTTCTCTCTTTTAAATATTTGTAAAAATGTTTATTTCCTGGTAATTTATATATCATTGATAAAGTAAATAAAAAAAATGTTGATAAAAAAAATTGTGCAGGAGATTTTTTGTAAAAAAGAACTAGTTTGGATTACTCATTTTTTATCGTAAAAAATGACCGGTGTTGTTGTTACATGCCGGATTATCACATAAATTTGTATTTCTAGTTTTAAAGGAAGGATTAATGAATGTTTTATCCGAATGGTAATACTACATGCTGTGAAAATGTATAACATGGTTTAATCGAATTTTTTAAAAAAAATATAAAAAACTGCCAATCCAGGGCCAAATAAAAATTGATTTAGTCTCGCCGAAGTCCGAAAAATTGATAAAGGATAAAAAACTGCGAAGATATAAACCACATCGAATGAAAACGAATAAATTTTTTGATAATGATTTTTTATCGGATCTTTAACAACCCTATAAGTTCGTTTTTTTTCGTAAAGTTTTGTAAAAAATTTTTTTTATCCGAGAAAAACACAAAAAATTTTAGCAAAAGATTTTTGAATTTGGCGGTTTTTCGAATGCCAACAAAAGCACGTTGCCAAACATCAGATCAAAAAAAAGAACGTTCGTTTCGATGTGTAAACTGAAAGCATTGAAAAATCAATGATTTATTAAACAAAAAACTGCAGAATGATATTTTTCAGCTTATCACTAATTATTTACTGATCAAATGTTTATGAGAGTGCAAGCTAGAAAAATATAACAAAAAATCTTTCAATAAACTGTTGATTCTGTTCACATGTAAAATTTTTTTTTCAAATTTAAATGTAATCTGTTTAAAAATTAATCGCTTTTATAAAAACTAAATCTCGCTTTCTAAAATGGTTAAACTGATGATCCTAGAATAGCTTCAACTAATTTAAATAGTTATACTCGGTAAAGCGAGGCTTTTTAAAAGTTTGATAATTGTTTAAACTGTGCCATTTCATATTATAAATAAATTTTTTAAAAAAAGAGATAATTAAAATTATCTCTCTCATGACACAAATATATTTTTTAAGACAACCAAAAATGCTCCCATTTTTAAACCAATAAAAAATTTTTCTATCAAAGCATTTTCAAACTTTTTTGTATTTTTTTTTGAAATTTCAATCAAATAAAATTGAAACGTGAAAAACAATCTTCTTTTTTTGATGGAATAAATTTTTTGCATGAGCAAAAAAACCGATTTTAAACCGGACAAGTTTTTTTTCCATCTCATTTTTGTAATGGTCAGTGAATGTTCAACTCGTTGGACATTCACAGAAGGAACCAAAAAAAGCTGGTTCGAAGGGGGATCAAAAATATCATCATCAGAAGAAAAAAAACGTATGAAACAATTTCTTTTTTTTTATTTTTGGCGTATCCTTTTTGCCACTCGAAAAAAAGAAGATATTAATATAGGGATAGTAAGTGGAAGAGGATATATTCAAAAAAAAAAGAAGGAGGGAGGATAAAGAGGATCAAAATATCTTCTTTTTTTATTTCCAATGTTTATACATCGTTCATCGATACCGGACATTGTAAAAAAATGAAATGGATTTTGAATGTCCCTAAAGATTTTTTTGGAGGTGGGGCAAAAGAAGGAGAAGGGCAAATTGCCAGAGGAGATATTATATATTCAAAAAAACCTGTTACAGCCTTTCAAAAAGGATGGGATATATAAGATCTTACTAAAAGATGAGTTCTGGTCAGTTTTTTTCTCAGTTTTCAAACATGTTTGTTAAAGTTTTTATTTTTGCAATTTCTCTTCAAATTGCTTTTGCCTGTTTGGGAATGGGCGGCTGTGGGGGTGGTTGTGGAATGCAATGCGGAAGATATTGTGCCCGGGCAAAGGGTGCCAAAACTGTTTCACTAGAAGATCGAAATTCACCACGTGTAAGCTTAAAACTGTTAGAATTTTTTTGCTACATCAGTAAAATTTTTTTCAGAATCCTGATGAAGAATTCCTTCAATGTTGCCAAGATCGTGAACTTCCAGGTGCATGTTTAAGTAAATGTAACTTTAGAAGTTATACTGCTGCATCGGTAAAAACTGTATCCTCTAATTGTCTTTAATTGAAAATAATTTTTAAGCTTCGTTCAATGTTCCTTCGACTTGATGCTTGCCCCATTGAAGCTGCATCAGCTTTGCATTTCTGTGCCACAGGAGGTAAAGATCATCGTACCTGCTGTGGACGAAATGGTGTTGGCGCAACTGAAGCTGGACCAAGATGCTTCCTTTTCTGTGATGAAGTAAACATTTTAAAATACTTAAACAGAACCCTAAACCCCTTTTTTAGGAACCCCGAAATCGTACTCAACTTGATCTCACCTTTTTGCCATGCTTGGATAAATTTGAAGAAATGAAACAATGCTTCTGGGCCGATGCTGTAAATTCACATGGATACCGAAATCCACTTCCAGTACCAGCTCGTGCCCCACAACGTCAACTTCCACAACAATCACCAAATCCATATCAATCCATCTATGGCATTAATCCTCAACAACGCCAACAACAATTTTATAATTCTCAAGAACAACAAAGACAACAACAATATTATGCTGGTTCATCTGCTGGTGTAAGACCCCTTCAACCTTTGGCTGTTAGTCCCATCTAAAGTCTCCACCCTTAACTCAAACTGTAAAGTGCAATACTTTTTCTTTAAAAGACCCCTCCCTTCCAAAATGGCCAATCGCTTATTTTTGTTTGTAATTTTTGATATTAAATTTAGTCTAATTTTTAAAGATTTAAATGTAAGCAATATTTTGCTCAAACTTAATTTTCTGTAAAAAAGAATAAATCTATTGAATTTTAAAAAAGAAGTTTGAATAATACAATAAATCACTAACAATAAGATAAAAAATAAAAAAATGTTTTATTTCAACTGAATAATAATTTTAAGCGATTTATTTTCTCAAGTTGTTGTAAAAAATGGAACTTTGTTTAATGTATTTTTTGAGTGCATACTGGATAGAAAAGGCAGACCAGCATCTATTTTAGAGTACAAAAAGATTTATAAAACTGGAATAACAAATGTGAAAAAAACTGTGTAAAAACTGAAGGTGCAGCACAAATTGAAATAAGTGCAGACGGTGCAGCACCAGTTGAAATAGATCAGAGTCGTTTCACTATCAAAATAAAATTTTACAAAACGTAAACTTGAAACTGTCCCAGCTTTAAACAATACTGCATTGAAACAAAAATATATTGAAAATGTTCAAAATAATTGGATATAACTTCACTTGCTGAAAATTTTTGTTTTATTAAATATTTTTTATTAAGGAATTAACTGTCATTTAAAAAAAATATACTCATATCAGTAGATACATTGGAAAGAATTAACGATTTTTTATTCTTTAATTAACTGCGTTTTATACTGAAATACTCTTTTTTTTGTTTTTAAAACTAGTTAAGGTTGTAATTTTTTGACATTAAATTAAGATTTCTTAAATTTGTTTTTCAAAGTTTCATTTGTCAGCAAAACTTTTGATCAAAACGTTTTTTTTTTGTAAAACGAATAAACATTTTAATTTTTTTAAAAACTGCAAAAAAGCTTGATCGGTTGGATCTAATTTCGAATGAAACTAATGTTTTTACTTAAATCAACGGAAATGTTAAACTGCCTTCTCGACTTTCTTGGTTCATTACAACCAACGTAAATAAAAAGCTGATTTTAAACTTTTTGAAAAAATTTGTTTTTTCTGGACACAAACTGTATTGGTGATGCCAACCATAAACGAGAAAAAAATTTATGTAAAACTGTATTCTTTTTATTTTCAAGTTTTCAGTGATATTTTTCTAAATGTTATAACTACACATTGTGATATTGAAAGGAAAAAAGTTAACTGACAAATTCTTCTTTTATAACTTTCGATGTAAGTTTTTTTGTATTGGAAAAAGTATACTTAGTAGTAGTACTGATACAGTAATATTACTTTAGTATTTTATTAACTGCCCGTTGTTGAAATAATGGTTTTTAGCTTCAAATAAATAAAATCCATAAAAATATATTTAATTCAATTAATGTTCTGAAAAACTATTGAGCATAAATTATTATGATTAACTGGGTCAGGTGAAGCCTCATTTAAAAATGCCAATTGCTTGTTTTTATTTATAATTTTTTAATTTTGTGCTGTTATTCTTTAAACTGCATGTGACTGCTAATATTTATCAGAGTAATAATATCAGCTATCGTATATAAATATGTACTTTAAAAGTTTTTAATTTCGAAATAACATAAGTTTACAAAATCTTTTTAATTTTCCATAATTGCAGAAAAATAAAAAATTTAGCTTTGCTTATTAAAACTGATTGATATCTTACATTTTCATTAAGTGTTAAAATTTAATTTCTAAAAAAAATTTAGTAAACTGTATCTCTTAGAGAAAATTGAAAAAAACTGTGAAGGCAAAGGCAAATTTTTTCTAAGTTTTACTAATTTATTTCGTATTAAGGATTACACGTATATTAAAAAAAAGTAGACAAATTATACAAAATTATTTATATTAAAAATTGGATAACTAAAAATTCGATAAAAGCTAATTTTACGAAGCTCAAAAGGAAGGAGTAAGTATATGAATGATAGAATTTAAAAAATATATCAAACACACATACAACAACAAATAATAATAATAATAAACCCGATATTATAGTAGTAGTACAAAACTATTTTTACAAACATTTCAAAAATTGCATATTTTTTGTAATTAAAATCTAAAAATTAGAAAAGTAATAAAAATTAAAGCAAAAATGTGTAGTCTTTGAAAACTGAGCATTCGAGCTGAAGCAGCAATTTCTTTTTCATCTAATTTTCCAGTATTTTCAAAATTTTGATATTCTTCAAAATCAATTGGTACAAGATCTATAATTTTTTATGGGATTAACTGGAATATTATAAGCATTATCGAATATGTACCTTGTTCATCTGAAGCTGAATGCCCAGCAACTTTAGAATCTTCTTCAAGGGCAGAAGGGAATAGGATATTTGTTGGAGCTGGACGAGCATGTAGACGATCTTCTCCTTTATCTTCTGGATCAATATATTCATAATCAAGAAATGGATTATGTTTAAGCATGCCAAGATTTTTTAGTGGAGCAGTTAATGGAGAATCTGTAAAAAAAGTTGTAAACTGAATAATTTTTGAAATATGGTTAAGACTTTTAATAAAAACTGGACCACTTTCTTTTTGTTGTAATTTGCTATAAAATTTTTAAAAAAATAAAATTATGTTATAAACTGCAGCTGTGGATATTGTTGTTTCTTAATAAAACATTTTAATGTTAAAACTGTATATTCAAATTAAAAAAAAACGTATTTAAGAAGCTCCTCCAACTCTAGAATCTAAGTGGATCGACTTCAAAGTAATAAAACAACATGCCGCCTTTGATCTTTTTTCAAAATTATCAACTGCGACTCTATATTCTAAGTAGTTAAAACAGTGTTAAGATAACTGATATATATTAATTACGTTTAGAAAATTATTATTTTTTATGTAAAAACTGAATCGCTTTTATCACGATATAAAAAAAACTAACCATTACTTTCTTCTGGTTGAGTTTTGTCACGAAGTTTATTACAAAAATCTGTGAAACAAACACAATGCTTGCTTCTTCCATCAGGTTCAAGCCAACATCCAGCTGAAACTTTATTTAATGCAACATGTTCAGTTGTTAACAAACAGAATGCACTTGAAGTTACATTATTTGCATCTTCAACTATAAAATTTAAATTATTTAAACTGATATATTCAATGCGAAACATACAAATTAAGCATGCTGCACCAGTGCAAGATTTCTCTTTTGTACATTCTTTATTCGATGGTCCCGTATCAAAACATTCAAAACATTTTATCGCTTCCAATGGAAAAATTAATGATAAAATTACAACTGCAATAAAAATGATGGCAATCTTGAATTGCATTTTTTAACCCTAAAAAAGATGTTGATTTTTTAAAAAAAAGATGTTTAAAACAAGGGTCAAAAAATTAAAAAAAAAAATGTCTCGGAAAATTCTGACGAAGGAAGTAAATGTAAACAAAAACGTAATAAACTGAAAAAGTGGGGGGTTTGCAAAAACGTAAAATGAAAGATTTTTCTTCTTCTTTTTTTGCATAATGGCAACATTTGGCACGCTCCAAAAAAAAGAGGGACACATTTTTTGACCTTTAAAAGGAAATTAGAGGAAAATAGTTTAAACATAAAAATTTGGACGTAAGCAAAATATTGGGGGAATTTGAAGAAAGCTGAAGCAGGGCCGCAAATTGGTCGGTATTAAAGGGAGGGGGGGGGGTGAACTTCTTCATTAAAGACCAAAAAATCTCATTTTACCTAGTATGAATTTCAATTTTTCACCCTAAATTTGGCACAAAAGGGGGTGAACTGTCACCAAGTTCACCGAGGCAGTTACGGCCCTGACCATGGACATTGGGAACTTGATATCGAGTTAAGTCCCCATATTTGGCCCATAAACTCGTCTAGTATAGGGAAACATTTAGACAAAATATTAGCTGCGGAATCCTCATTCCTGGGATTTAACAGCTGCACAAAAATGCTCACAATACCTTCAACACCAAAAGTCAATTTTACTAGGTTTCAATTTTTTGGCATAATTTGAGTGATTTATAGGTTTTCGACATAGCTGAACACGATAAAATACTTTTCAAGTAGTACTTCTTTGCTATATTTCGAAATATAGGGTATGAAAAATTTAGAATGGTATATACAAAAACTTACAACGTTCGAAATCCTGTATCTCGAAATATAGCAAAGAAATACTACTTGAAAAGTATTTTATCGTGTTCAGCTATGTCGAAAACCTATAAATCACTCAAATTATGCCAAAAAATTGAAACCCAGTAAAATTGACTTTTGGTGTTGAAGTTATTGTGAGCATCTTTGTGCAGCTGTTAAATCTCAGGAATGAGGATTTCACAGTTAATATTTTGCCTAAATCTTTCCCTATACTAGACGAGTTTATGGGCCAAATATGGGGACTTAACTCGATATCAAGTTCCCAATGTCTACGGTGAGCTGAAGTTCAAAAATGAAAAAAAAAACTGGGGAGAAAAAACATATCAAATATTTGCAAGAAATCTAAAAAATAAGCTTTGCGTTCGGCGAACGTTTTTTAATTTAGAAATAAGAGATATTTGAATATAAAATTAAATCAGGAAAACGAGGTAACTGAAACGTAAAACATTAATAAGCATCCTAATTTAAAACAGTCGGGAACGAGAGCTTTGTTTAGCGTGTAAGACAAATTCGTAATTAAAAAACTAAAAAAAAGTATATCTACTATAAAAAGGCAAAAGTAAAACTGAGAAATATCTAGCCATAGCAAATTTGAAAGTAAAACTGCTCACCTAAAACAAATCTCTAAAAACTATAATGAAAAAATTATTTTTCAGCTACAACTGTCAATATTATCGTTATTAACATATCAAAACTGCCAAGATTTTGATAAATATACAAATTTTTGATAATTCTCTGGCATTTCGACGCGCTTCAAACAGCAGTAAAGACATATTTAAGTTGTTTAAATTCAAAAACAAAAATGTTTTTAATACGTCCCTGGTCGGTTTAGTTATTTAAATGTTTTATCAGTTTTAACTAAAATAACTAATAAAAAAATTTGTTGCTATGTTGTTGGGCTGCAAAAAAGTGCCTTTTTGTCTTTTAAATTGTTTGTATAAACTGTTTTGAAAACATTCTCGTTAAAAATAGTCAGCGCCGCAACTTTGGGGGTGTCATGGGTGATACGTCACCCCCCGAAAATTTTAAATTTACTAAGAAATTTTAAATTCATACTAGGTAAAATAACATTTTTTCGAAAATTTATAAGTAATGTCACCCCCCCCCCCCCCCCCGAAATTTTAGTGAAGTTGCGGCACTGAAAATAGTACCAGCAAAATACATTTTAAATCATAAAAGAAAAAACTGTAGAATCGAAAATTAAATTGAAATTGTTCACAAAAAGCAACATAATTCTTTTTAAAAAGCGTTAAATAAAAAACATCAGTTAATCATTATTATTTTCCGTTGTTGTTTATTTTTCTGTGCTCCCATTTTTTGTGCTTCACCTTTTACAGGTTTCAAAATTTTATGTATCATTCAAAAAAAACACAGCAGCAATGAAAAAACACAAAAAACTGTCTATGGTTCATAAAAACACAAACTAAAACAACAAGAAAAAAACGAACACGTAAAATGGAAACAGAGAAACAAGCAAGCAAGCGAACAAAAAAGAACGAAACCTGATGCTCATTGAAAAAAAACTAACGACCATTTTTTGTGCCAGCTTTTTTTCATATTTCTTTAAATATTTTATTATTAAAGCTTTTGAAAAAAAAGAGTCTGCAAAAAAGATGAAAGAATACAAAGAAGTTTTTGACCAAAAAAAAAATAAGAAACTTACATTTTTATTACTTTTTTTCACAGATTTTTATGAAGCTGCTGTTACTTTTTTACAGCTTTAAAAAATAGAGAAAGCACGGGAAAAAAGTGTATTATTTAAAGGAAATTAAAGCTATTAAATAAAAATGTGGGAGATTATTGAAGGTTTTAAAAAAGTTTTTGTAAACAAATATACTTTTACTCCCCAAATTTTTTAGTGAGTAATGGGATTACTAAAGCTTAGGGGGTTAAGAGCAGAGAAGGGGGGAGAAAAAGTAAGTAAGTAAATAATGTAATAAAAGATAGAGTAAAAAAATCAACAAAGAACAAAAAAAAATTAATTTTTGCAAAGAAATAAAAAAAAAGAAGCTGCAAATGGCGACAGACATATTTGACATAATATAAACTGAAATGTTTGAAATTAAAAAAACTGCTAACCTTTGTTTAAAAGGATTAAAATTTTGATCAAAAAACTGAATTCAAAGCTGAGGTTTTATGATTTAAAAAATATCTCATAAAATTTCGGTGACAAAAAGTTGGGCTGAAAAAGTAGATCACCGGCATATCATAGACATTACGACGAAGTAAAAATACTTTTTAATAAATAAAAAATGGACAGTAAGATGTTACAATTTGATTTAAGAAGAAATTATTACTATTTAAAAAGTTTTTAAAACTGTACCATCAATTATTTCCATAAAAATAAAATTCAATTGAATTCGAAAAAGGAATGAACAATTTTATTTGTACTTTTTTAATTGCCCCTTTTTAGCTCCTTCCAAAAAAAGAAAAGAAGACTAAGCTTCTACAATCAAAAAGTTCAGTCCTTTTCATACTTTTTTTAACTGGTCATCAACTTTTCTTTTTTTAAAAATCTTGCGGAGGTCCGCTTTTTTAAAGCTTTTTCAAAGCTTATTAGGAATAATAAAAAATTTAGAAAAAGGAAAGAAAAGATTTGCTCTTTTTTTCTATTTAAAAAAACGCTCTTTTCAAATATAACAAAAAAAGGCTCTTGAAAGCGGTTTCAAATAATTCACGAAAAAAAATTGTTTGGAGTAAAAAAAAGAAGAGGGAAACGGGTGTGGATTTTCCATGAGTAAATAAAAACTGAAAAGGGGAGAAAAAAAGTTACTGAAAAAAGGGTTATTGTATATGGAAAAATTGGATCTTTTAAAACTGGAAACTCTTATTTTTAAGGTTAGGGTTTCAGTTACCGTATTTGAAGCTGATTTTGAAAAGTAGTAAACTGAGTAAATGGAAAATTTTCTGGATTTACAAAATTTAAAAAAAATATAAATGAAAACCCTTTTCATAAAAAATATATTAAAATAACTGAAATTAGTGTAATAAATGTAATAAACTGGGTAAAATGAACACGTTGGATTTAAAAAAATGGTCCCGTAAACTACATGGATTCTACAAAAAATATAATTCTAATCTAAAAAATCATTAAAAACAAAATTTTAAAAAAACTGATACTCCCCAAGTTTGACTGGCGAAAAAATCTCATGTTATGTTAATACAAAAATTATAATGTCAAAAATAAATTCCCAAAAAATGGGTCAGAGATTAAAAACGTTATGCTCTGTTTTTTATCAATTAAAATGTAATAAAATTATATTTTACAAAAAATTTATTTTTAATTGTCAAAGGTGTGACTTGTATAACTACTCTTTTAAAATTTTAAATGATTCATATTTGAAAAAACGTATGTATTAAAACGAAATTTTTATTTTTATTTAAACTGTCACCGGAATCAATAAAATGGTTCCATAAACATAAAAACACATTTAAAAATTAAACTGAGTTCTGTTGTCACAGTGAATTTTATAAATTAGAAATTTTAAAGAATTCGGGACATTTGGCAAATTTATAATTGAATTTTAAAAAGGAACATCATGGATTCCAATAAAAAAACAAGGTAAAAGGTTCAAAAAATTAGAACTCAAATGGGTAAAAAAGTAAACAAAAATTTAGTAAAAACTGTATAATAAAAAACTGGATAAGCATTATAATTTCGGGGGTAAAAATTAAGGCTTTTTATAACTTTAAACATTTCGGTTAAACACTGATTCATCATCAACTTCAGATATCGGTTATAAACTTAAAATTAATTAACACAAAAAAATATCAACTTTTAAAAAGTTTAAAACAAGCTTCACCAAAACTAAAATGAACTTCATTTTTTAAAGAAAGAACATAAAAAAACTTTTAAGGGGTAATATTTAAAATTAAAGACTAAAACTAAAATTTTTAAGATATACACTGTTTCGTCTATTTCGACTATTGATTATAAAGTTTAAACTAATTAACACACAAAAAATTTATCAACTATTTAAAAGTCTAATAAAGATTCATCAAAACTAAACTAAACTACATTTTTTCATGAAAAAAAGAAGCACAAATGATGTCGTTCGAGAAAGAAAAAAAAAACAAACAAAGCCCTTAAAACCCTCATTTTTTATGTTCTTTTTTTGCTTCCAAAAAAACAGAAGAAAAAAACGTTGTTGAAGGAGCGAAAAAAGAGCAGAAGATGAGTCTCATACTCAAAAATAGAAGAAGCTTTAGGCAAAAAAAATCTACAAATAAAAACTCTGCTTCTCTCATGGGAGAATCATTGCCATAAAAACTAAATAAAAAAGCGTAACAAAAAAAATATAACTCGAAAAAAAAACAAAAAATGGAATACTGGAAACGGTTAATTTTATTTTGATTTCATTTTTGGTAGTGGATTAATTAGAAAGAGAGTTGATTTATAAACTGATTAAAAAAAGGATTGTGGTTCAATTTAAAAAAAGATAAAAAAGTAAAAAACAGCTGGAATTTTGGATTAGAAAGAATGGGTCAAAAACTGAAATCCATAAATAAACATGATCTTTGTGTTTAATTATTTTACCACTTTTTTCATCAAAGCAATTTTTAATGTTTCAACAAACAATTAAACTGCATTTTCAAAATATGTAATTTAAAAAATTAAAATAAAATCGTAAAAACTATATCTAATAGAAAAAGCTGATTACAAAAAATAAGATTTCGTAAATTTTTTATTTTACCGCTTTTTTCAATTTGCATAAACCTCATAATCATGGTCTTTTTCTTCTGTTCTTTTGCCTAATTTTCAGGTTCATTTAAAAACGAAAAATTTATTAAACTATCCGATTCCTTTAAATTTGTATTTATAATTGGTTTTTAACTGAATTCCCATTAGTTTTGTCAACAAAAAAGTTTATCAAAAAACAAAAAATATCAATAAAAAAATTTGAGTTTTAACTGTGATTTTAAAATATGGGAAAGTAAATATGGGGAAATAAAAACCTATAAAAGTTATAACTTCCTTTATCCTTCTATCAAAAAAAGAAGAAAATGGAAAGTGACAGAGGAAAGGATATTATACACTTGTGTATTATTTACATTCCATCATCGCCGGCGTAGTGTTTTTTTTATTCACAGTCAATTAGGAAAATTGAAAAAAAGAAAAAGGAAATCTAAAATTGAGGGGATAAAAATTGTAAAAGGAAAGAAGGGGGATAATAAAATATAAATATTTGCAAATAAAGGAAAATGGAAAAAAAAGTGTAAATAAGATGATTTTAAATACAAAGGAACTAGAAAATGATGTGATGGAGGATATTTGTGATCTTTAAAATTTTAAATATTGACTTTAAAAGTAAAAACTTTTTTGAATTTGTTTTCTTTTCTTTTCAAGAAATTTAGGTAGACTTTCCAGTAAAAAATGGAAGATCTCCATTTTGCAAAATTCAATTTGTCCAAACTTTGAAAATGAAAAATTTCTACGTAAAAAGAAATAATCGTCAAGAATTTCAAATAATGTTGGGGTTTAAAAACTGTGCGGTTTGCCATAATATTTGAACATATTATGTTCAAATTCAATTTCGTAACTGTAATCAAAAATTGATAAGCTAATTTTAAATGATAACCTCGTTAACTTTTCTAATTTTGAAAAAAGCTTTAAAGGTGGTAAAATATTTTTTAATTCTACAAAGTGATTTTATTTTTTAAGAAAATTTTAGAAAACTGATAAACGTAAAATCCTTTAATTTTTACAAAATTTAAGGATTTAACTGGGGATATTGTCATTATTGAAGTTAGCTTAAAACTGCAAAATTTAATACAATTTTTTAACTGACCAGCGAAAAGAGTTGATGTTAAAAAAAGAAAAAGGTTGGTGGTGTACATAAAACAGTTAAGCTGAAACTTTGCACTCATAACCTAAAAATCAAGAAATTTAGGTAGACTTTCCAGTAAAAAATGGAAGATCTCCATTTTGCAAAATTATCACTAATTTTTTTAAACGTCTTTAAACTGAAAATTTTGTGCCTGTCGGCCGGAGGTGGGTGCTTTGGGTTTTGGGGGAGGTGAGTGCTGAAATTTCCAGAAATTTGGAAGTGTAGCGGAGCTTCCACGCTCCGTACAGGATCAAGAACAATATTAATATAAATATAGATAATTTATCCACAAAAACAGCAACACAATATTAAACATACAATAAAAGCAACCTTGCGAGAGAGAGATGGAAGATATAAACAACCATAAAAATGCAAGGACGTTCCAAGCTTTTATACTTGAACGTTGGTACACATTTTCGTGTTAAGATATTACAATAGAAAATAAATTACAATAAAAAGAGAATAAAAAGAAATAAATAAATAAAAACACGGAAACTCCGTGACAGGAAGCAAAGGGAGAACCCGTTTAAAATAAAACGAGCTAAATCAAAAATAATCCAAAAGGGTTCCCCCCTGTGAATAAAAAGGTTAGTACCAGATTTTCAAAAAGCGTCGGTCAGGCCGGCCCATACTGATTATAATTTACATTTCAAAAATGTATAATTTATATTAAATACTTAAAAAACTGATATAATATTTCAAACTATCAATATAGAAAATTTGAGCTCATAAATTCATGTACAATTTTATATCTAAAAACTAATACCCCCGTTTTTCTCAATTTTAACACTATAACCCAAAAAAAACAATAATTTTTTCATTCACTCCTGCAAAAAAAGATATTAAGCTCAATCATCTTCACGGGAATTACATCACTTACAAAGAAAAAGAAGAAGAATAAAAAGTCAGAAACAAGTACCTCTCATTCTTATCTTCTTTTTTGCTCTTTCCACCCTCTCTTTTTTATTATTATTGCTAAACAAATACTTTTTCTTTGTTTGCGCAAAAAAAGCAAAAGCAGCAAAGTAAAAGTAGTTGTAATCGTTGACATTTCATTATTATATTATTCTTCAACTTGGACCCCTTAGGCTATTTTTTTTCCTTGGACAAAAGAAAAGAAAGGAAAAGAAAATAACGAAGAGAAAAAATGCAACACAGAAAAAAAAAAGTTTAGCAGCAAGCATTTTTAACTTCCGGAACAGCTGGTTTTAAGTATAAAAAAAAAAAGAAAAGAAAAAGCAAGAACAAGAAGAAAAAAAAAGAAGGAAACAAGCATCTCACTTTTTTGCATACTTTCATTTTTCTTAAAAGTTTCAAAAAAAAGTATGTGATGGAATTATGACATAAAAAGAAGAAAAATTATTGACGTGTTTAAACGTATAAAGCAAAAAGAAAAATGTGAGAAAAATATCAAAAAATTTTTTTGATTGACTTGAATAAAAGTGGCAAAAAGGAAAAAGTTACGAAGAAAAACTTGATTTGAATTTTTAAGGCATGGTTGGTACAAAGTGGTGAAATTATAAAAGACATTTAAAAATAAAGGAAAAGTTAACTGATACAAAGCAGGTGCATCAAAAACGAAAAAATCTTTTTTTAAATTTAAAATCAAGAAATCTCGCTTTGGTCTATTTTTTTCTATAAAAATCACACGAAATAAAAAATAAAGAAAACTTATGTTAAATTAAACTGGATATAACAACTGCGTTTTTTGTATTTGACTGAAAGTTAAAAACTAATTCGGAAAAATTGTATCCATCTTTTAAAGTGCTTTAACGTATAAAGCAAAAAAATGTGAAAAAAATATCAAAAAAAATTTTTGATTGACTTGAATAAAAGTGGCAGAAAGGAAAAAGTTATACAGTATTAATGTAATGTAAAAAAACGGATAAAATTATAAAAATAAAATCTCTTCAAAAAATTAACACTGTTGAATTTAGTTTTAAAAATATTAAAACTGCAATTGAAAGATTTTCCATTTTAAAATAAAAGTATTGTTAAAAATTTCTTTAAGAAGCTAAAAACTGAGAATATCTTTTTTAATCTAGTTTTATCGAAAAGAACGAAAATTTGATCAAATTGATAACAGATAAAGTAAAAACTGTCACGTATATCATCATTTGATGAAGAAAAAAAAAACTCGCTGATAAAAAAATTGATTATTTCACTCGTTTTTTAAGAATAAAACTGTATTTTTGAAACAAATATATTTTAAAAAAACAACGTAATTAGAGGGTAAAAATTTCTTCCAATAAAATAATTTTATATCACATTCTTTATGATCTTTGTTGATCAAAAAAATCCAAGTTTCACCCATGAAAGATGCCTTAAATGTCCAACTTCAACACTTTCAAATATCACTTGTTTTTGTCAAAAAATATTGAATAACTGAAATTATTTTTGTTCTAGGTGATTTTTTTTTCAGTTATTCAAAAAAAAATCACCTAAACCAGTTTCTAGCTAATTAAAAATTTTGAAAGCTAGAAACTGGCTTCTTTTATACGACAAAGCCATGATATATGGCATTATTTTATCACTTAATATTTCTTAACTGTTCTGTACCAACACTTCTCGGCAGTACCCGATTTTATCAAAAAATTAATGTAATACTGATATAATTTTCCGAATATGGTGGAAAATTTTAATATATCAAAAAATGTAATTACAAAATTAAAAAAATTTAACACAGTCATAAAAATTAAGAATTTAAAAATTAAACTTTTAACAGTATTTTGTGAATAAATTTTCTTCGAGATAAATTAATTCAAAATTTTAAAAGCTAAAAATTAACTCCAATATCCTATTCTTTGATCAACCTTAATACAAAAAAATCTAAAAAATTTATCCCAATAAATCTCTAACAAAGATCATTAAAAGTGTCTACCTTTCTCTCTATGAACATTTCTGACATGTCCAATATCAACCTTTAATTTCTTTCTATCTCAGATCAATCGCACACATCTTTTTTTAAACACAAAAAATTAATCAAACAACCTTTTTTTTAAAGTTGTGATCGCGTGTCGCTTGTTTTATTTAAACAAATCGATCAAATTGATCCCCTCCATTTTAAATTTTTATTAACAATGATGATCGCCACCAATTGTTTTTCATCAAAAATATCGACGACCAATCAAAAAACATTTTTTTTTTGAAAATCTAAAAATGTGTTTGACGGAACTCTTTCGTCTCCTCTTTTTTTCCACCGGTTTTTTTTTGACTTTTATTTTGAGAAACCCATGAAAACATCCCTCCATTTTTGGACAGTGAATTCAATGAACCATAACTTGTTGGGAAAAAATAAATATTTTTTGTTTGAAAAAATTTTAAAGTGGAAGTGTTCTTTTTGTGTTGAAATTCAAAGGAAGGAAGAGTGTGAACTGTCAAGTGCCAAAAGATAAATGTTTTTTCTTTAAGTGAACAAATTTCAATTAAAGTAAGCGTTCTGAACATGAATTTTTTTAAGTTTTACAAAAAAAATAAACTGGAGCCATTTGTGCTTGGAAAAATAAAACAAAATTTTAAAATAAATGGAGCTAATTCCTTTCAAATCATTAATAAAATAAAACTGTCAGCTTTCATTTTTTTATGATTAAAAATAGAAAAAATTGGTTAGTAATAAAAAAAAATATGCTGTTAATGACAAAATTTGTAGGTAAAACTGCATCGGTTGAAGCGTGTTTTTGACCCATATTAAAACTTCTTTTGTGCCTATTATGGCAAATTCAACGAAAAATAAGAAACAAAATTACTTTTTACACAGATAATGTTTCGCATTCTTGTTCTTGATAAAACTGTATATGACAACATTGGTATTGTTAGAATTCAAATGTAACATTAAACTGATTCCAAGTTTCCGTCTTCTGTTATAAAATTTGTAATTGTTTGTAAAGGCTTGTATAAATAAATTAATAATATAACATAAAAATAGTAAATTGATGATCAATATATTTATCCAATTTGTAATCGTTTTTTACTGTATTCGGTATATTTCGATTGCGTTAATTATTTTTAATTTTTAACAAATTTTAATTAAAAAAAGTAAAACTGAATTATTTTTAAATTAATCCAATTTTTAGCTTTGATTTTTGAAAAAAAGCTTTTAAAAACTGATAAAGAATAGCATCAAGTTTAATAAAACTGACACCAAGTTTTTTTTCATGTTTTTCAATCCCAAAAATTGTTGTCTCTGAAAATTTCAAACAAAAAAAACTGAGATTACTTTTATAAATCAAATAACATGATGACGTTTTTTTTAAAAAAATCTTAAAATAGATTAGAAAAAAAAGTAAAAAACAAAAAAGTAAAGACAAAAAAGCATTATTTTGCTGTGTATTATTTCATTTTAAAAAATGAAGTTTATCCTGAAAGAAAGAAAAAAAACGAAGTCCCGTTCTGGCACAACACCGTCGCTATTGCAGCAGAGCAGTTCTCTTTGCATCTTTAAAAAAGCCACAAAAGAAAAAAAAGGAGGACCCCAGCAGCAGAAGAAAAATGAAAAGAAGGAAAAACATCATCTATTTTTTTTGCTGCTGCAAAAAATAAACTGAAAAAAATCAATACTCGCGCCCTTTAATTTTTAATGAACATTTTGCCAAACCGATTGTTGGAACTCGGAGGAAAAAAAGCAGCGGCCGAAAAAAAGAAGAAAGTTTCTGCTTCAGCTTTTTCGCTAAAAACTGTTTTTAATACTGTCATTTTTACTGTTAAAAACAAGCTTTTTTTTGTAAACATTTATTAATCATTGTTCCATTTTCAGCTCTCATCTTCTTTATCTATTATTATTATTTAACAATTTTTATATATATTTTATTTTAACTTTTTCCCTTTCTTATCTCCTTCTTTTTTTAAACTGCTTATACATCATCAAATGATGGTAAATATTGGTGAATCGGGCTCCAATCCACCCGTAAATCGTCCATCATCAATTTCTGGAATTGAAAATGATGGTGGAAATTCTGGATTAAATTCATATGAATCTGGTGCAGCTGGTTCTTCATCAATAATGAATGGACAAGATTCTCAGCGAAAAAATGATGAAGTAATATTATATAAACATTCCATTATGCTAAAAATAATGTGTTTTAGAGACGGGTTCCATATACAATGCCTGGGGTGCTACATTTTTTACAACATGAATGGAGTCGAATTGAATTAGAGCGAACACA
Organism: Panagrolaimus sp. PS1159; assembly: GCA_963922195.1. Classification (NCBI taxonomy): domain Eukaryota; kingdom Metazoa; phylum Nematoda; class Chromadorea; order Rhabditida; family Panagrolaimidae; genus Panagrolaimus; species Panagrolaimus sp. PS1159. Next base: position 3,810,856 of record CAWUHW010000001.1, on the reverse strand, counting down.
TTGGGAAATGGAACGAGCTGAATTAAAAGTAAACATTTTATTTACTAACATCGTTATAATATTTAAGTTTTTAGGCACGAATAAGTTTTTTACAAGGTGAAAGAAAAGGACAAGAAAATCTTAAACGAGATTTAGTTCGAAGAATAAAAATGCTTGAATATTCATTGAAACAAGAAAGGCTTAAAATTTATCGTTTAACACATAATGGTGAAGATCCTGAAAATCTTGAAGATGATGATAAACCTGAAATTATAAGTGATGTTCCGTTGGATGTTGATGCGGTAGCAAATAATGCAGAAGCACCAATTTGGAAGCGTGCAAGGCATTCGCTAAAGCAATATTTGGAAGAATTAGGTTACAGTGATGGAATTGTTAACGTTCGAGCATTTCGTTCCGCAAAGTTAATGGGAAATACGGGTTCTGGAGCTAATGACTCAGCTGAACTTGAGTATGCTTTACACTATTGTGGTACATGTAACATATATCTTTTTAGTTCTGATGCTTCCAAAAAAGCTCTTGATGATACTGAAAGAGAAATTCTTGATACAGCAGATTTTTTACGAAAATATAATCTTCGTGGACATGAAAGTGATAATCCTGGAGATGATTATGATTCAGAAAATCGTTTGCTTGATGATGATGCCGAAAAAGTTATGGATGAATTTTCATTTCTTGATCAAGAAAAAGAAAAAACTTCAACAACAAAAAAGAATCCACAAAGTTCATCAAAACCTGCAACAGGTGCATCATCAAATGATGAATGGAAAATTGATGAAAAAACTTTTAATCGAATGCGTGAAAGATTTCGAATTGAGCAACAACAAAAGCGACAATCAAGTTTAAATCAGTCGTCAGATAAATCTTCATCAGAAGATTCCGGACTTGATCAACAACATAAAGATGATATACAATTTGATGAAAATCAATTTCCTGGTAATGAAGATGTTGATATTAAAGATGATTTTGCTATGAATGAAGATGATTCATCGTTAAGTGTTAGGTGGAATTTAAAATATACGTTACGGTCACATTATGATGCAGTTCGTGCAATACAATTTCATCCTGTTGAACCTGTACTTATTACTGCGAGTGAAGATGGTACTGCAAAATTATGGAATTTAAATGATTCGAAATTAACTGATGCTAATAAAGGTTTGTATAAGCTTTTTGGAAGCATTTTTTAATGCGTTTGTTTTAGCTCAAGCAAATAATTTATCTGGTATTGTTGATATTGAACCAGTATATACTTTCCGTGGTCATGAGTAAGCTATTGTATTTCCTTAAGACTAAATTTAGTTGTTTTTTAGCTCCGCAATCCTTTCTATTGATATGTCTCCAACTGGTGATAACCTTTACACGGGCTCCTTGGATGGAACAATTTGCTGCTGGCAAGTTCCATCTGTGAACATTGATATTCATGACACTTTTGGTAATATTTTATTCCTCTTATGCTTACTTTAAAGCATTGGTTATAGATTCTACTGTATTACAAGCACGTTTTACTGGACATTCTGATGCTGTTTGGTCGGTCAATTATCAATCTTCAACAAATCGTTTAATTTCTGCTTCGTCAGATACAACAATTAAAATATGGGATTTAAGTACATTAGATGAAAATGAATATTTGATAAAGACAATTGATTGCAATGGTGCAATTCCACAATCAATTGATATTGTTTCAACAGAACCTCAACAGCTATTAGTTGCATATTCAAATAAAAAGGCTGCAATTTTGGATATTGAAAGTGGTGGAATTGTTTTAAATTTTGAATTTCCACCTAATGGTTTGTTTACTGTAAAGAGTATTTGTTTATGTAAAATTTATGTTTTAGAAGATATTGGAGATATATTTAAAATTTTATCACATCCAACAATGCCTGTTACAATTTTGACTGGAAGTGATCGAAAAATTCGATATTTTGATAATCATACGGGTATTTTTTTGCTATAAGAAGGTTAAAATTTTAAATATATTTTAGGAAGACAAATATATGGTGCTGTTGCACATATGGAAGCAATTTCAACACTTGCAATTGATCCAAATGGTCTTTATCTTATGAGTGGTTCACATGATGGCTCATTAAGAATTTGGAATATGGAACAAAAGAAATGTTTACAAGTATGTTTTTCATTATTTACAATTATTCAAATAATAAAATATTTGTTTTTTAAGGAAATCGCAGCACATCGAAAAAAATCTGATATGAGTGTTTTATCGGTTGCTTTTCATCCATCTCGTCCACTTATTGGTGCAGCAGGTGCTGATTCACTTGCAAAAATTTTTTCTTCTCAACGTGTTATTGAAGGTCTATCAACAACGGCAACAACAAATGAAGAAGAATCTGCGTAAATTTTATATTATTTTTTTTGTCTTATCAAAAATTTTTTGTACATCCCAACCTTTTTTTTTATTCTTACATCTGTCTTCGTTTTTTTAAAAGTCTGCTCCGATCAAAACCAAAATACACGTGTTATCCTTTTTGTAAGAAAATTTTTTTTGTTTCTTTTTTTAAAAATAATCCAAATAACAAAAAGTCAAAACGGTAGATTACTAAAAAAATCTTTTTAACCCTCACTTTTTTTGTGATTTTTATTACTATTTTAGAATATTTGACTGACTTATTTTTTCTTAAATTTATGTCTTTTTTGTCATAGGTTTATATTTTATTTTGTTTAATTTTTGTAGTGATTTTTTTGCACTTTTTGTGTACAAACTTTGATGAATAAACGATTTATATGGTAAATATTGACGAAACATTCTGATAGAAAATATGGTTTTTCCAAAAGAAAAAAATTGAACAAAAACGATTGCATAATTTTGATGATTTTTTTGGGAATGCAAAAAAGTTTCGTCTGAAAGACTTCAAAAAAACGACAGAATGATGCAATCGTTTTTAACAAAAATGTGTCTTTTTTTTTGAAAAAACATTGAATTTGAAAAACCGACTCTTTGATTCTTTTATGTTTCAATTGTTGTTGCTGCTATCGCTCAAAATCTTGTTTAAATTTTTGAAACTGTTTTCGTGTTTTTATCCGAAACCAAATAATTTTTAAATCTGCTTTAAATTCGGGGGATTTTAGATGGCAGTTTGCTACAAGGATAAACAAAATATCCTTTCCTATAATTTTCAAACTTCCAAATCTCATGGCCAATTTGATAATCTTAATTTGAATCGAAATAATTTTTCTTGCCCTGATTCACTTAATATTCAAAGTTTTAAAAGATTTTCACCATTTCGAAATACTTTTAAAAAAGATCATGGAAATTTTTTTGATGGAAGAAAAGAAGAGTGGAAAGGAAAAAATCAGTGGTCAAAAAATGATCCTAAAATGTTTGTAAGCCATTACAGAAATGATTATAGCAAAAAGAATGAAACAAAATGGGATAAAGAAAATCTTTCAACAACAACAAATAAAAGCACCCTTTCACTTAATATTGCTGCATATGAAGAAGAAAAAAGTTTTGAAAGTAAAAAAAGAAGTTTGATAGCGAAGAAATTTGACTCAAAATTATTTGAGAAATATCAGTTTTGGATTGAAAAAATAGATTTAAATTGCGGGGCTAATTTTATTAGGGTAAAATTTTTGCAGATGTAATTTTTGTATGTAAAATTGCAAAAATTAAAAAAAAAGTTCTCAACAAATTTCTTCACTTATCCCCTTAGATAATTTACAAAACGCAGAACTCCAAACTGCTGCAAAATCAAATAAGGTAATACAAAAATTACAGAATATTTTTACAAATATTCAATTTTTAGAGTATTTTTGATAAACAATGGAATGGTGTTAAACGAATTCTTACCAATGGTTCATTAAAAGTAATAACATTTTTAAATTTTTTTTATCAATTAAATAAAAATTATTGTTACAGTATCCATTTGAATATCAACGTGGTGATGATGTCAGTAAAGCTACAGTACCCGAAATTATGCAATACAAAGCAACCCAAAACCTTCTTAATCCAAATTCTTCAAATATTTCAACACGTCAAAACAGACTTAAAGCTGTTACAACAGCAGATGCAAATGAAAGTGATAAAGAAAGTGTTAAATCTAATGCAAATTCAACAGATACCGTAGTAAAAACAGAAAATAATGAACAAGAAAAGAAACAAAATGATGTTTGTTTTGTTTTAAAGATTTAATTTTTATATTTTATGTTTTAGGTTCGAGTTTCATATACAATGCCTGGGGTGCTACATTTTTTACAACATGAATGGAGTCGAATTGAATTAGAGCGAACACATTGGGAAATGGAACGAGCTGAATTAAAAGTAATTATGAGTTAATATTAAAGCCTGACAAGCAGGCACCAGTGTCTCCTCAAATTAGAACAGCCCTTTGATTCCATGTTTTTAGCTCCAGAAGTTGAAAGATGAATCCATTCCAAAATATTTCTCTTTTTACAACCTCAATGTCTCTTACCCATTTTAACACTTATATCCCCCAATTTTAGGCACGAATAAGTTTTTTACAAGGTGAAAGAAAAGGACAAGAAAATCTTAAACGTGATTTAGTTCGAAGAATAAAAATGCTTGAATATTCATTGAAACAAGAAAGGCTTAAAATTTATCGTTTAACACATAATGGTGAAGATCCTGAAAATCTTGAAGATGATGATAAACCAGGTTTGCTTATCAGCCGCAAATATTAACTGTTGTAAACATTTCAGCATTTGTTAGTGATGTTCCAATTGATATTGGTGCATTTATTAAAGAATCTGAGGCTCCAGTTTGGGAACGTGCAAAAGGAACTTTAAAGCAATACTTGGAAGTTTGTTTTTTTTAAATTGTTCAGAACTACTAATTTTGTTTTATAGGAATTTGGGCACAGTGAAAATGTTGTTAGTCTTCGAAATATTGGCATTGAAGATTCTGCTCTTGGAAATTATACTATAAATTCTGATTCATCTGAACAAAATTCAGGTTCAAATGAGTAAGCTTCTCTTTAATTTTTATTTTAAATGTAAATATTTAAATTTAGTTCCAATATTTTAAATCAAGCATTTTATGGCTCAAAGGATAAAGAAAATCTTGTTGCATCAGATTTTTTGAAAGATTATTATTTGGCAAAACCTGATAATGAAAATAACCAAAATGATAATGCTGAAGATGAAAATCGTGATGATGATGATGATGATGAAGATGACGAAGGACAAAATGATCTTGATGATGCATTAGAAGCTTTAAATAAATATTCATTTTTGACAGATGAAAAAGATGATCCTGAATCAGATGAACATGAAGAAGAACTTTCTGATGAAGAAAGTGATGATGAAAATGTTTTACTTATTCAAAATTTATTAGCTGTTATTGAATCAACCTCTCCATCATCAACATCTGCTTCAATTGCTGAAGCACCATCATCAACTTCTGCTCATAAAGAAGAAGAAGAAGAAGAAGATGACGATACTGATGTCAAAAATGATAGCTTTTTGGATGAAAGTGAATTGTAATGTTTTGTTGTTTTTCAACAATTTTGGTGCAAGTTTTTAAATGTCATTTTTAATCTTTCGTTTTGATATAAAACTGAATTTATTTTTAAACGTGTAATTTTCAAACACTTTGGTTCTCATATTCTTTAAAATTACGTTTTTTACAATTTTTAAGTATTTCGTCATTTTTTGCAATCATCTGAAAAATGAATTTGAACAGAGATTCCGATTTAAGTAATGCACCTTCAAAACATTTCATTTCCACAATTAATGTCATAAAATTTGAGCAGCTCTTATTTTTTTTATCATTTCATCAAAGTTTCGACTTTTTCTAAGTATGCCACCATCCTTTGAAATCTTCCAAAACTTTTAATTTCGAAATGAGATTTATTAATTTTTATACAAAAAAGACAATACATTCAAAGATCAACAACAAAAAACAAGTTTAATAATATGCAGAACAATCAGAAGTCAAAACATTGAAAAGCTTGTAAGCTCCAATGGCATACATTGCAAAAACATAGGTATAAACAACAGCACGGAAAAATTGTTTAATTTGTAAAATTCGTCTTTCTCTTTCAGGATAAATAAATTCAGGATGATAGAATGGAATGCAACGAAGAATAATAGCAAAAAGTGTTGAAAAGAAGTATATTGTGAAAAGGATAATAGTTGGATCAGGAGAATAATAGCTTTGACGAATTTGAACTTGCTTTCCAAAAATTTCAGATAATTTTAAAGCTTTTTTATCATATGCATTTTGAATTTTAAATAAAGTATCAGAGTCATTTGGAAACATGTCATCATCAATAATAACTTGAATACTGTATTCACGCTAAAAATGTAAATCTGTGTTTTAAAAAGAGATGTAAAATTTTTTTGCAATCCTGAAGCAAATTTTCCCAGTTTTTTAAACAAGTTTCATAAAAAACGAAATTTTTTATCTATTAAAATTTTGTTAATCACATGTTTTTTTATCTAATTTTTTAGTAACACAATATTTTGGACTCAAAAAATAAACAATGAAGGTGCCAAAAAAAAGTGGCATCAAATTTTTATTCTTCAAAGTTACAAATAGAATTACGAAAAATTTAGCTTTTCCGGTTTTTGTTTTTTGATGTATACTGTATATTTCTTAAAACTGCCAGCTTTTAGTTAGTCACCTGATGGTCTTAAAACATGTCGTTCGTTTTTGCGCCTTTTATGTTTCACACTTTAATCGCTCTTTTTTGTAAAATTGTGTGAAAGAAAAAAAGTAGCAGCAAAGATGTGAAAATGTTTTTGAATAAAAATATCGCGATAGCAAAAATATGTTTACGAAAGATGTTGTTGAAAAAAAAGCTTTTTAAAAGGTTACAAAAATCTAATAATTTTTCATGCATTTTTTTTCGGAATTTTGAACAGAATAAATGTCATAGAGATTTGAGAATCTCAAGAAAACTATAAAACGTATTTTTTAAGCATTGCTGAGCATGAATAGACAAATTTGTCCACCAAGGGACAAATTTGTCTATATTTTTAGATGAAAAAAATGTTATATAAATGTCAAGACTTTTATGAGGTTCTAACAAACGAGAAATTTTTTATCTAAAGTATCATGCCTCCTAAACAAATTTGTTTACAAGTGCACAAAACCGTTCTTGTGAAGAGTAAAAATGCCGGTTTGCCGTTTTTGAACTGTATTGCCCTTTACGGGCTTTAAAATGTCTAAAAAAGCTTACTTGAAGATTTTTAACAATCTGGAATGGAATTTGAACAAAGCATGATTCATCCATTAAATCTGAGGGTTGCTCATTTCTTGCTGTAAAATAATATGTTGAAGCAAAAGTCCCCCATGCAGCAGCGAAACCAATAACAAGAATTGCAAGAATAAAAGTAATTACTTTTAAAATATTTGTAATAATTTTATACAAATTTGATGGCTTTTCTTCTTCATTATCATATCCAGAATACAGCGGAATACTATCTTTATTCATCGTTCCAGAAGGTTTTTAAAGCTGCTGGAGAAAAAATATTTTTAATTTTATTAGGAAAAATGGGAAAAAACCGCAGACAAAAAAATGACTAATAAAAATAAGAGACGCAACACTTTTTGTTTTTTTTTGGTTGGCAAAAAAAATGCGCAGCAGCAGCAAAAGAAGAAAAGAAGAAAAATCTACGGTGCTTTTTTTTGCTGATGCACAACAAAAAAAAGTTGTTTGGTCGCAATTGCTGTCCTTTGCTGCTGCTGCAAAAATTGAACAAAAAAGAGAGATAAATGTCACAGGATAGAAGTTCGGCAAAAATGAACGACAGATCTTTTTGATTTTTTTCATTGCATCTTTTTTCGTTCATCCCCTTTTTCTTCCTTCCTTTTTCTTTTCGATCAACAAAAGGCTCAAATGCCGTCATTTTCTTCTTTTACAAATTTTGACCCAAAGAAACAGCAGGAACAAAATCAAAAGATATAAAACAGATAATAAAGCTGGACAACAGCAACTCAATTGGTGTATGTTTGTTGCAACTACAAACTGGACCAGAGCAAGAAAATATATGTTCGTTTAAAACAAGAGCAAAAAGAAAAGATTAATGTTAGATTTTATGTTTGTTTTTAGAAGAACGAATAGCCAATTGTTGAAAATTTTAATAGCTTAAAGGAGTATATAAATCTTGACATATTACTGTTTTTTAAGCGTAAAAGATATGTATGTTGTTAAAATTAAAATTATAAAAGCATTTAAAAAAATTTTCAAAAGACAAAAATCAAACTGTTTCATTGGAAGTCTTTGTAACAACTAAATTCCATCAATTTTTATAAAAATAGATTTAAAGGAAAGCAACTGTATGAAGGAAATAAATGGACAAAAAATTGATATTTTACCTGTCATTCGAAAAAAGGGATAAATTTCAACAATTTTTTCACGATTCCAAAACTGATTCATGATTGATCATATTTTTAGGGGAACGATTCACTTTGATTTAAAGTACGTAAAAAGGTTGCTGATTGATTTGTCGAATCAATATTATATTTTATTAAAAAACATTTGAAAGTTTAAAAAGGTCAGCAATGATATGAGTCATCAGAATATATCTTGTAAAAGTTATTAATTTATTTTATCTGATAATTTATTTGTTATAACAACCTTTTAAACATTCAAACTTTCTTACAGTGCAAAACTGTTCTCTTAGATTTATAAAACCTTGAGTCTTTTTTTTTATGAAACTGACTGCTATTCAGATACTTTATAACTAAAAATTTAAAAATTTTTTATTCTCATTTTTAAATAAGCTGGCTGAAATCTTTTAACGATCAAAACTGATAAGGATTTATGCTTCGTATATAAATAATTGACCAATTTTTGTAAAACTAAATATCAATGAAAAAAATTTGTTCTACTGAAATATAGAAAAGTAATCTTTATGGCAAAAAAAGAAACTATCCATAACACGAAGTTTTTTTTAAACAAGGAAGCACAATTTTTATCACTTTATTCCATTGTTTTCTTTAAATCGTTTTTAACGAGATCTGTTTTTTAGAGTAAAATCTATTTAATTAATGCTAAAATTTTTTGGCTAAAAATCACATTTAACTTTAAAAAACTGCCTTCTGCTATTCCTTAGATTTTCTTAAAATTGAATTTATTTGGTAGTAGCGGTTTTAAAACTGAGATCTCTTATTTTGTTGATAAAAATTAATTTTTTCGAAGCGAAAAAACTTGGTTTAAAACGCACCAAAAAAAAATTTTGTTAAAGTTTTTTATTGAAAATTTGATTTAAATCTGTTTCCTTTTTTGACACATCCGTGAAAAAACCTTAATTTAGTCTTTTGTTTTTTGCTGTTTTTCTTTTTTTTCTCTATTTTTTTATGACGAGATTTTTTGGAATTTTGTTAGTTTCTTTTTTGCCAAAGTTTTTTTATTGCAGTTTTTTATTATTTATTTTTAGAGTTTAAACTGTATTGGCCAGGTTTTGACTAACTGTGCACTTTTGTTTGATAGTTTTATACAATTGGAACCTAGAACAATTATTTTTAAATTTTTTAGCTGAATTTACTTTTTCATTATGGTTTAGCATCAATAAAACTGAAATTTAAATTCGTTCACTTTTTAATATCTATTTAAATTAATATTTTTGGAGGATATTTAAATTTATTCACTTTTTAATTTCTTTGGAATAAATTTAAAGATTAGAATTTCAACTAATATTGAAACATTTTTTAAAACATTACATAATTTAATTAATATAATTTAAGAAAATATTTTTAAACGGTTATTTTTAAACGGTTGAAACCATTATTTTTTAACGAATTCAAACTGGAATAAATTTATTAAAAAGCTAAAAGTTGAAACTGATTTCCTTTCATAGTCCGTTTTTTAACTGGTATTGAAATAAAAATTTGTAAATATAACATCTTGTAACTGTTTTTTTTTGAGTCACAAATCGTTTTTAATCTTTCCAAAAACATTATTTACTTAAAAGTTTTAAACTGTGAGAATTTAATCGTTGTGAAAAAAAAGGTGAAAACTGAATTTTCCTTGAAAAACATATAACCTTTTTTATTGCAAAAATTTCATTTATTGTTTCATCATTGATGACTTCATTCAACTTCAAAAAAAGACGGGTGCGCCATACAGCTTTAATCTATTATGGATGGCGTCAAAAATTTGCTTTAACTAAAATTGCTTTTATTGCAAAAAAATGTTTCTTCAACCCTAAAAATTTTTTGCCAATAAAGTCTCATATTTTTTTTATTGTTTCAAGCTTTACTGACTTTTATTTGTTTTTGTGTTATTTTTTGTTGTTATTAAAAAATTCGTGATATTTTTTTAAAGCTCGTGTTTTTTGGGGGTTTTTAAAGGGATTTACTAGAAAATGTTATTTTGAGAAACTGTTAACCTGTTATTAGTGGTGCTTATTACTTTTTAAAAATGAGACTAATAAAAAAAGTTAATGTTAAAAAAACTGAGATGTTCAGAAAGTTCATAAAAATCGTTAGGTTTTTTGGATACTATAACTTTTTTAGATATTTTTTGAAAAAAGTAATTTTTTGTGTAAGACTTGTTCAATTTGTTCATTTTCTTTCAATAGGGTAAAACTGTTCGCTAAAAAATCTCCAGATTTTTTGGTAAAAACTGAGAAAGCTGTGAGCACTGGAAATTTGAAACTTTATTGAAAAACTGACAGTCATGAAGCGTTTAAAATTTCAAAACTGTTTTATTGAAAACAACGACAAAAAATAACTGGCAAGAATAACGAAATGCATTTTTTGTTTTTTTCAGAATTTTTTTTCAAGGTTTTTTTAATTTTAATATTGATAAAAACAATTTTTTGTGCAAACTTTGTATTAACTGCTGTTAAACTTTTTTCAAAAGGATCAAACTGTTGGCTGAAAGAATCCCAAATTTTTAAGTAAAAACTGATACGGTTGTTAGCACTGAAAATTTAAAACTTTTTTGAAAAACTGTAAGCGATGAAGTTTTTAAAATTTCAAAGACTGTTTTATTGAAAACTATGAAAAAAGAAAACTGTCCTTCATAAAAAATCTGTTTTTTGCATTTCTACAGAATTTTTTTTCAAGGTTTCTTTAATTAAAAAGATTTTTTAAGTGCAAATGTTTGATATTTTGTATTAAAAACGGGGGTTGAAGAATTTGTAGTAATTTAAAAATTTTTTTATTTCAAGGCTTCACTTTTTAACATTACATTTATTTATTTTTTACTGAAAATAAATCGAAAAATTTTTTATTAATGTTTCACAAATATATTGAAAGGGATTGTCTTTAAGCTGACTGTTTTAATAAAATATGTTAAATTTTAACTTGCAAATCGCAAACTTGTAATACGTAATACATATTAAATTTTTTTAAAACTGTAGCATTCTTCATATTTCAATTAAAAAACTGATTCAGCATCTCCATTATCGATATGATCTAGTTAATTTTATTTATTAATTTTTATATTAAAAATTAACATCATTGTACAAACCTTTTCATCTAATTGATGACTGATTTAACTTCACCGAAACTGTGTTGATTTTTCTTTAGCAATTTATTGTTAATAAAAAATCTGCTGTGCCACTTATTTAACTAAACTCGCAGAATATTTTTCGCGTTTTTTCAAATATCTGAATTCGTTGAATGTGAAAATTAAAATTAGTAAAAACAGATTCAGATTTAATTTTTAAAACTGTCTCCAAAATTTGTTTTGAGAACGTTGAATATTAAAAAAACTGTAAAATAATTCATCAAGAAATGATGATAATTGTTTAAACTGTTTTAATTTGCTAAATTACGGGTTCAACTGTATTCCTTTTTTCTTAAACAATGAAACTTTTTAACGTTCTCTTTTAAACATCTTTATTTTTCCCAGTCCACCTTGCATGAATACATTCTTTTTAAGCTTCATTGACGCTTTTGTAATAAAATATTTATAACTATGACTTTTTGCTACAAAAAACGAAGAAGATGCCTTTGACATCATTATTTCTTTATATGAAAAATTTTTTTCTCCATGTTTCATTTTTTTGACTTTTGTTGTTCAAAGTCCCCTTTCTTTTTTAAGTAGCATACGTACATGACACATTAAGTTTCAAATTTCTGATGAAAAAAATTTAAAGCATGCAATCTCTCTCAAAAAAATAAATCTCTCGTTTTTTGGATTTACTTATAAGTGCTTCTTCTTCTTCTTTAAAAAAATTTACTTTCACCCCTCTTAAAAAAACCAAATATGAAATTTCGTATATCTGTTTTTTTACGGCACATTTAAAAAAATGCATTTTTTAAGAAAATCTCATCATTTTTTTGCGCCTGCTTTTTTCAGAGACTTCTTTAGATGCCAGATTTTTTTTCTTCATTTTTTGAAGTATGCTACTTTCCATTAACCTACTCCTTTTTTTGGCATAAGCTTTTTGATGAAACATCTTCAATCAGAAAAGACATCATCCTTCATATATTTTTTTTGTTTTGGGAGATTTTTTGGCATTTGCCGTTTCAAGTACCTCTCTTTCTTTACCCGCTCCGCCCTACTTTTTTTCTTTAAAAAATATATTTATATATTCCTTTTTCTCCCGCCCTCTGGGGCTCATATCTTTTTTTTTATAAAACAAACATAATTTTTTTTCAAGAGGTTTTTCTTCATTTTTGACATTCTTTTTTTTAAATCGTAGTATAAGTGCCAATCTTTTTTTTTGCCAAAAGATATATATCTCAGTTTATTAAAAAATGCTGTCTGAATTTTATTTTTTATTATTTTGAAAAAACGTGAAAAAAATTTTTTTTTATTAAAAAATAAAACTGACGAATTTTATAAATATTTTTTTTGTAGGAACCCTCCCACGCCTTTTTTTTTGAACTACAGTATACTTGCAATGGCTTCATCAATATACTTTTTGTTCGCTGTTTTATTGTTAGCAATTATTGCATTTTCTTCAGCTCAAGATATTTGTAAGTTTTTAAATTTTTCAACTGTAGTGGTAACTTTTTGTAAAACTGATGTGCTTCTTGTTTCAATATTACCAAAATTTAATTAAACCGTGTAAAATTGTGTTTGAAGGTATCTATTTATAAAACTGCATAGAAAAGCTAATAATTTTTAACTTTGAATAGTTTAGCTATCCACTATTTGATATTATAATACTATATCTATAAACCCCCTTTTCTAACACTTCTTTTTTCTATCACTTTTTTTTCTTTTTTTCATTATATAGATGAAAATTCTGCAGATGGTTCACAAGAAGAAAAACGAAATTTTGATCGTGAATTTATGCATTTTGGTAAACGTAGCAACGATGGAGGTTTTCAATTGTTCCGACCACTTGGTGTTTATGATAAAAGAGCTTCAGAGGTTTGTCCTTTTTTTTAAATCAAAAAGTTTATATCTTTTAAAACCGACATTACAATAAAAGAGTGATAAATTTAACGGATGCAAGATGAATTCTTTTTTAAACTGCATTAATTTTTTGTTCATTTTTTATTAATAATTTTAAAGCAAAAAATACAATGTAAAGCTAGCAACTTCGTATTTTTTGTATAAGAGCAAAACTAAAACAATTTATAACTGTTAAAAATGTAATTAAAGAATATTTTTCCAACATGCCTTTTAAAGCTTAAGTAAACTTTTCTGAAATCTATGGAACAATGTTAATTAACTGTTTTCTAAATTAAATCCATACGACGTATATCAAATTTTTAACTGATATTTATTAAATTTTCATAAATTTTTAAAGTCATTTGTGAAATTAACCTTTGTATTTAAAATTGAGATTTATAAGAAAACTCAATATTTTTGTTTATAAAGAAAAGTTATGTAAAACTGAAAAACAAATGTTTTTGATAGCATTGCTTTAAAACCGCCAAATTGATAATAAAACTGGATCAACATGGTTTGAAAGTAAAAATAGTAAAAACTTTAAATGGAGCAAGGTATTTTATTATTGGGTATTTTTAACTTAAATTTTGATTAGATATCTTTTTTTACAACTTTGCAACCATTTTTATAACCGGTATCTCTTTTTTTGATTTAAGCTTTTACGTAAAAGTTGAAAAAAAATCTTACTGTAGCAAATTTGAAAGCAATTTAAAACTGTTGGTTTCACTGAAGGGAGTTTTTTGTTTGTGCAAAAAAACATAATAGGGCAAAACTGTCTTCTCCAGCTTTTTTCCATAATTTTTAAACTGATATAATTCTCGAATCTGATTGTAAAAAAACTGATATTTACTGTAAACTGTTCCCTAACTGGTTTACAAAAACTGACACATTCTTCTGATTTTTCCATTTTTAGTTTGATCGAAATTTTATGCCATTTGGAAAGCGATTCTCTGGCGATTATGAACCATTAATGGAAAAAAAACATTTTAATAGGGAATTTATGCATTTTGGAAAACGCTCTGCAGCTTTTCAAGTATATCCTGACGGTTGGCCTCTTGTTTTGGTAGCCATAGAGCTAGTTAAATCTAACATTTTAATAAATTTTCAGATTCGACTTTAAATCAATAAAACTGATCCAAAGCAGATATATGCCAGATCTCTCAAAAGAAGTGTCTCAAAACAAAAATTAAAATTGTATTTTGTATTTTTGTTTTTTTTATATTTTAGTTTATTGGAACAAAGAAAAAATATTATTATAAAAAAATACCAAAGCTGCTTTAATCTAATTTTTTCCTTTCCCAAAAAATTTTATTTTATTAGAATCTGTCTTAAAAAGAAAATAACGGCGCGGTGTGGTTTTTATTTTGATGTCTCTCCTTCTTTTTTACCTAAAATATTTTTTATTTTCAAAAGCAATATTATTTCTTTGAAAAAAAAAACAACTTTTTAAAATTCTGTGTTTTTATATTGTTTACTCTCCACTTTTTTATTTAAAAGTCATTCTTTGTTTTTTTAAACGAAAAACAAAATTTGAAGCTTTTGTATGTTTCCTTTCTTTTTTTCAATGGCGTGGGAAAAAAATGAATTTTATAAATTTTATAAAATAAATTATCTTTTGTTGATATAAACTTTTGGGATGTGTGTGGTTTTTATTAATACAAAAAAAAATAAAACTGATGTTTAAAATTGAAAAGTTTAAAAATTTTGTTTAAAAAAATTGCTTTTAACTGCATTGGTTTTAGTTAGTATAATCGCAATATTCCACCATAAAATTTAATAGAGAAAAAACGATAGTCTATTTTTCAAAGAAAATCTGTAACTGATAATTTTCGTTGGTTGGATTCAAAGCTTTTATCAACAAATTCTTTTTAACTGACGATTAAATATCCATTATTCATTTAATTTATTTATTAGTGAAAAGCCTTTTCTACAATTTTTTTACTAAATTCAAAAATTTCTATTTAAAAACGTTAAAAACTGAGTGTATTTATGTTTTTGTTACAAAAATTTTTTAAACTGGATTTGTTCTAAAAAGATGTAAAAATTGGTAGTTTTTACCAGAAGTTGTTTTTAACTGTGAAGAGAAATGGTTCATTTGCAAAAAATTTTATTTTGACAAAACAAATTTCAAAAATTAAACTGAACAAACTGATATAATTGCAGAACAAAGAAACTCATAATTAAAAATTGTTTTTTAATAAATATCTTTATTCTGCGTTCAATGAATGCTAAAAAGTTAACAAGTTGCTTTTCAGCTTATGTCATAAAATATTGTAACTGAAGAAGTTTAATACCGCATTTATAATTTATTTTATTTTATTATTTGATAGTTTTGGAAACATTCTTTTAGTAAACTGAAACTCCCGGGCGCAAACTGCAATAGCTCGGGCGAAATACATGGACTCTGGGTGCATAAGACATATGTTAAAGAACTCATAATTACCTATCTTTTTGGTACCAAAAGCGCCCAGAGATATTAACTTTAAAGGGGTTACGAAATTCCATGCGCCCGGGCGCAAGCCATCCCTAGTCTTTTTTATTTAAATATAAAAACAGAAAATTGATAAAAAATGATTATCAAAAAAATATAAAATTTCGAACTTAAAGAAGCAGAGAAATAAATGTTAAGCATTAATGCCAAACGAAAATGATTGTAGCTAGAAATAAGTTTTTTAACTGGAAAGTTGTTACAGCAGATGTTGGCTAAAGTGAATGTATGCAATAAGTAGAAAAAAAATTTTAACTGATTTAAACCGATTTGAATCCATCTAAAATCGTTTTAAACTGGTGGAAGGTAGGCTGGTTCGAAAAAATTTGTTAAAAATTATTTTCAAGCGGATATATAAATTTTTTTATTTTCGGTTCAAAATAATTAAAAAATATAAAAATTAAAAAATCGAAAATTGTAAAATAAAACCGAATCGAATTTATAGTGTTTATAATTTTATGATGATGAAGGAAGGGAAGTACTAAAAGTCTTTTGATTTGTTGTTGAAAGATTTGATGTTTTTGGACGATATGTTCGGCAAAGTAAATATGTTGCAATCTTTAAAAAAAAACTGATAAAACTGTACTATTGTTAAATAAAAAAAACTTGCAGCTTTAAATGCAATTTGAATTGTATACATTGTATTAAAGACAATTGCTAACGTTAAAGCCATTTCATAACTGATAACATAGAGTTGAAAATGTCCATATAAAATTGAATGTAAACGTAACGGCAAATTTAGCAAAGCTTCAATTGTAACAATTATTAAACATGTTTTGATATTTTGTTGTCGGCGTTTTTGGGTTGCCTAAACGTTAATTAAATTTTTTAAACTGTATTGATAATATTTTTAGATTTTTATAATAAAAAAAGTTTTACTTCTGTTTTTTCCTTTGATTCAATTCTTGCTGAATGTGCTTTTGCATCAGCGGAAAACCTAAAAATCCCAAATTAAAAAATTTTTTTTCCAAACTTTAGAATTACATTGAACTTCGAGTTTGTCGAAAAACAACTGCAAAATCGAGATATAAAATAATAATAAATGGAATAGCAAATTTCCAGCAATCGACTGTAACGGAAATTATTTTTTGGGCTTTTGGACTAAAAAATATGTTTTTAAGGAAAAGAATGATGATAAATTTTGTGCTTACGAAATAATAATGCTATCTCTACGACACCAAGATTGTACAACATCACCAATATGTCTATCATGAACTGTAAATTGCCATGCAGACCAAGACTAAAATTTAGATGAATTAGTAGGGATCAAAAAACAACTTGTTGAAAGTTCTTAAAATATTAAGTGTTGAAAATCAAATTTCCAAAGAGGATGAATTTCAAAACATTCCAAAATTATAACCCTTCAGGGAAAGCCTTGTGGTAAATAAATTTTGGTTTCTTTTGTAGCAAGGTAAAAAAAAAATAAAAGGCTTTGTTATTGATAAAATAAAAGCGTATTTGATTAATAATAATAATACAGCATGTTTAATGTTTAAAAAAATTTTACCCCCTGATGGCCCATCTTTTTTGTTGTTGAAACATTAAAAACATAATTTAACTTAACAGAAGTAAAATTATATCAAAAAACAAAACACACTTTTTTCCAAAAAAAATTTTTTAAAAAATATCTTTTTTTCATCAACAAAAAATGGTAGTTTTTTCAACTGACAACAATAATGCAAGTTGCGAGCAACTTTTGTGAAAAAATTTTTCCTATAAAAAATACGATTCAGATTCTGTTAAATAAAAAAATTTATTTATTTTATTATTATTTTTTTGCTTTATTTTATGCTACAAGAATTCCACCGTAAAATTTTAATTAGAAAACTTACAGCAATTACGAAACCAATAACCGTTGGAACAATGATAAGAAGTTTTGTGCTATTTAAAATTCGCCAAATTCCATCTTGTTTCATTCGAATATATGGATGAAAGATTGAAATATATCTTTGAAAATACATTGCTGCCCATAACCATTGTACAGAAAATCCTTCCAAACCGTTTACAAATTTTTGGAATCGACATGGTTGTCCAACTTAAATTAAAAGATATTTTTAAAAATTTTCCAACAAAAAATATAGCTTACATGAAACTGGAAAAATCGAAAGTGCATAATAAATGAAAGATCCAAAAGTCATAATTAAAGCCAAAATCATAATTGTTGCTAAATATGGCATATAAACAGAATTTCGATAAGAAGAAAATAGTTTCCAAATAATAAAAACAAGAACAATAGAAGTGAGGAAATATTGTACAGCATAAATTATACTGGTCGTTTTCATAACTTTTACATCTTTTTGAAATTCAATAAATTCTGGATCATCTGCTAAAAAGCTTTGTTCATAAAGGTTTACGCCATCATATTCAGTATAAATTTTAATTCGTGGAGGACATTTTGAATGTTCATCTGTGCCATCCATGCATTCTTTAATTCCATTACATTCACCAATGTCGGCAATACATTGACTATTATTACATGTGAATTCACGTTTATTACAGCTTACATCTTGAATTTTACCACAAAGTTCTTCCGATTCATCTTCACCTAAAATTGGATTTTTAAATACTAAAAAAAATATGAAATTTTCACCTTCAGGACAATGAACTCCTCCATCACATGTCCATGATTTTGGAATGCATTCATGTTTCGGGTTTGTCAAGTTTGCATTTGAATAACAATGAAATTCATGTTCCAAACATTTTCGATCTTTACAATTTTGTAAAGGTGGCTAAAATTGGGAGTTTTGGTAAACATGGGTAAAATTTTACATAGTGGTAATGCAAAAAAGTCTAAAAGGTAATTAGGAAGAAAAAAGTTTTTTCGGAGCTCTTAAAAAAAGTTTTCTAAATAAGAAGCTCATTGAATTAATTGAGATTATGGTGAAACTGTGTTGGAAACAGTTAAATCATGTAATCTTTTCAGATAATAGAACAAGCAGAAATGAACAAGATTTGACAAATTTGTTCACCTTGGTGGACATCGTCTTCTATTTTAAGTAAAAAAGTTGTTTTTTGAATTTTTCAAATTTTCTGATAGTTTTTGAAATGGCGTTTTTTATCATTTAAAAATGTGAAAATCTAAAAAATACAGTAACTTTTTATCCGAAGTTGCAGACAGTGTTCACCTAGGTCTAACTGGACAAATTTGGATACTCTGAATATAAGTAAAAAATTCCTTCCTTGATAAACATTTTAAAAAACACTCATTTAAAGCCCCATTAAAAAAACTCACTTCATCCGTGCCATCCCCACATGTATCTTTGCCATCACAAAGTTCAAATCTCGGAATACACATTCCATTTCCGCATTGAAAAACGTTATCACCAAAACATTTTTTATTTCCATTTTCATCAGCACATTTAATATTTTCACTTTCCCATGGTTGTTGGCATAAAGTTTTGCCATTACAAAACCAACTTTCTGGAAAACTTCGACCACTTGGACATCGAACATAATTATCCGGAATTTTTACAGTTGTACAATATGTCTAAATAACTTTTATTAATGTAATAATTTAAAAAAAAATTTATAAACTTTTTAAAAAAATTCATTTTTTTTGCCAAAATTAGAAATTAATCGAAAAATGTTAAAAAAATTTACCGAATTTTCATCAGAATAATCTGCACAATTATTTATTCCATCACATAAATCCCATGGAAAAATGCATATATTTGTATTTGGGCATTTAAACATATCCCCTGTACATTTAATTCGTTGTGATGAACAAGTCATATCATTTTCATCACTGATATCTTTGTCAGTGCAATCAAAAGCGCCATCACAAACTTTTGATTCAGGAATGCAGCGGGAATTTCCACAAAGAAAATAATTATCTAAACATTCAACATTTAAAATTTCAGGAATTTTGGGATTCATTTTGAGTGAAGTGCAATTTGAATGTTCGTCTAAAAATTTTAAAAAATGTTAAAATATGCAAATTTATTTAATACTTTTTTAGCTCTGAGAAAAAATACCAGTATAACTTGATGAAGTATGTTTTAAACTTTTGCTTTGTTTTAAGGGGAAATCCTACCTGAACACACGTTTTTCATTTTAATGTTTTTTTGAAATAGCAAAAACCTAACGATTAGGGTCATTTTCTACTGTTCTTTTGCCTGATTATCAGGTCTACGCCATTTCCAAAAAACACGTTAAAATGAAAAATGTATCAAATATCCCTTTTAACATAATTTCGTCTGATGACTAAACATGAAGGCCAGACTTCTATTCAAAAAGTTATTTTGGGTCATTGAATATTTGTTTTAACTGTAAATAAAGTTTTACCTGAATTATCAAAACAATCTGCAACTCCATTACATTCAGAATCTGCAGGTACACATTGTTTACTGTTGCATTGAAATTCATATTTCGTACAGCTGACATTTTGAGATTTTCCACAAAGCTCTATCGCCTCATCTTCCCCCTCTGGACAATCTGCCGATCCATCACAGATAAAACTCTTTGGTATACATTCATATGCAAATTGTGTTCGATGAGCATTTGAATGACAATAAAATTCATGGCTTAAACATGTTCGATTTCCACAATTCTGTTCAGCAGACTAAAATCTAGAATTTTAATACCCCCAAAACAGCATTTCCCCTTACTTCATCAGATCCATCTCCGCATTGATCAACTCCATCACAAAGACCTAATCGTGAAAGGCATTTTCCATTATTACATTTAAAAGCATTGGCACCAAAACATGCTTTTTTTCCATTTTCATCGGCGCATTTTATATTTTCGTTTTCCCATGTTTCATTTTGGCATAAAATTTTGCCATTACAAAACCATTCTTCTGGAACACAACGACCATTTGGGCATTGAACTTGATTGGGAGAACATTTATGGGTTGTACAAAATTCCTGAATATAAATTTAAAAAATTTGAAATGTATTGATTATACTCAAAATAAAAAGAAACTAAAATGGAGACTATGAAAAATCAAAATTAATGCAAAAAACTTTTTCCGAAAAAATAAAATTTCTTATTAAAAACATTGTTTCAACATTGTTCAAAACCTACCAAATTTTCATCTGCATAATCTCCACAATTATTTGTTCCATCACAAAGCTCAAACGGCCAAAGACAAATATTTGTATTTGGACAATAAATTTTAATTCCTGGACATTTTTGCCTTTTAATACCGCTGCAAAGTTTCAAGCTTTCGTCAGATACTTCTTCATCATTGCAATCCAAAAATCCATCACATACTTTTACATTTTCAATACATCGGCCATTTCCACAAAGAAATGATCCTTCAGGACATGAAAGTTGAAGGCCGTTGGTTAAAGAAATACCAGAAAAAAGAATTAAAAGCCAGTACGAAAATGAAACAACCATAGCCAAAAAAGGTCGTTTTTTGGAATAAGTGCAAAAATTAAAAAATGTTTGAGAAAAATAGAAATGAGATAACAATCAAGGAATAAAAGGGTAAAAGTAAAACCCGCGAAATTTTATGTAGGAGGCAGTAAAAAAAGAACTTGTTGTTTAGCAAATACAAGGCCAAACTCTTTACTTGTTTTTAACTCATTTTTGATAAACGTTTTTGATAAAAAGTACCGAATCTGTTCCTTCGTTTTTTTATAAGGTTAACAATTTAAAATTAAGAAAAAATATTTGTATCGAATTTTTGCTTAAATTACTACATCCCTGCTTTAAAAAATTTTTTTAAAGTCAGCTTTTGTATTTTAAACATAATTAATAGTGTTAAATCAGTTTAAAATGTGAAGAATCAATAAATACTTTATCAGTGTGTTACGGTATACGATATTATAGTATCAAATACATATTAATGAATAATTCAGTTTAAACATAAATTCAGTTAATGCAAACACATGAAAAAAAATTAAAACCGAAATTGGAAATTTTGATTCTTGTTTCAACATTGACAATTTTATTAAAATTAATTACACACGAATTTTACAAATAAAAAAAGAACGAATTATAAAATTTATTTGGAGCCATCATTCTTTCCATGTTTATCAGCAGCAGCACGATTAACATTTCCTCGCCGTCATTTATTTGGCAGCACTTTGATGTCTTGGATTAATAACATTTCGACGACCACGAGCATTATGATAATCAACACGTTCAGATTCAACTCTTTCTTCACTAAAAAAGATGCATTTGTTATCTGAGAAATCTATTTATTTTTAAAAAACTTACGAAGCATCATTATTGTTGTATTGAGGAGCAGGTGGCATTAACATTGCACCAGCATTATGATTTTTATGAGTGCGATATTTTCCAAGACGACGACCACCTTGAGATCCACGTTCATTTTCATCTACTTCAGCACCTCCAAAACCAGCATTTCGACGACCACGAGCACCATAATAACCAAAAGAGCGACGACCACGAGCATTATGATAATATCTAAAAGAGAGAGGATAAAGTTTTAAATTCATGACTAAAAATGGTTAAACGTTGTATCGTTTTATAACCTCAAGAACCGATACAACATATTCCCTCTTTACTGAACATAACATAAAAAAAATTCCAAAAAACTTACTTTGGTTCATTGTCATCATATTCAGCTTGTTGAAGACGATCATCAGGATGTGGATGATGTTCAAGATGATGATGTTCATCATCATCGTGATGATCATGTTCATGATGATGATCATGTGGATGATAATATCGTTGATATTTTCCTTCAAGACGACGACCACCTCCTTGAGATCCATGTTCACTTTCGTCTACTTCACCAGCATTTCGACGACCACGAGCAGGATAATAATTAAATGAACCATTAATACCATTTAAAGATGCTGCCAAAATGGCAAAAATGAAGAGAAAACGCATTTTTCCAACCACCAGCACAGAAAAGATTTTGAAAGCAGCTTTGAAAAGTGAAATGCAACATTCGTAAAGCATTTATAGATTTTTGATTGATCAGAGAAGTTTCATTTCCACAAATTTTACATAGATAATTTGCATATTTATCTGTTTTTATTGTAAATTTGACATAATTTTATAAAATTGGCACTTCAGCTTTTAGTGTTGGAAAAGAAAAAAATTTTTTTTACAAGTAAAAATTGATTTACTGCTGCTTTTTTTTCGTGCCAAGAATTTCTCCTATGTAAAAAAAGTTTTTTTGCAAAAATTCAACGATTTTTAGCAGGGATGGCCGACCGGCCATGATTTTTTCGGCCGCAGGCAATATTTTAACAGAAAAAAACAGTAAAGGGGGTACCCTTTGAAAAAACAAAAAAATAGAACCAAAAAAAATCGTAAAGTAATTTAAGGGAAAAAAAGGAGAAAAATTAGTTAAAATTTTCTATATATGTTAATATAACATAGAAAACCCCTATTGTAAAACAATGTTAGCACACGTCATTTATTAATATTTACCAGCTTTAAAAAGCTTGCAAAAATTTTAAATTGACCAAAGAGATGTGTGCCAAATAATTCAGAGCATAATTAAATGTTTGACTTTTTTGATTTCCATTTTTTGTGATATACACCCCCTTCAAATAAAAAAGTTCAATTTGCACCCACATTAAGAAAAAAACAAAGACGTTATAAACAACATATGGCGTTTGTTCCAATTTCCTTTTATCCTTTAATTATTTATTTTGCTGCTTTCGCATTCTAAAAGCCGGCTCAAAAAATTTGTCTCCCGTTTTTTTAAAATCAAAAAATCGATTTATTTATATTTTTTAAGCGCAAATTAATCCAAGCTTTTTATAATTTTTTAACACATATTTATAATTTATTATAATTTTTTTTAATAAATATGTTTTCTGCTTTAGTTAAATTTTAGCTAAAAATGGATTTTTGCCCTCCACCTCGATGCAAATCTTGCATGATTTGTAAAAAAGATATTCCAATTGGAGCTCCAACCGCAGAAGTGCAAAAACAAGCAGGTAATTTTTTTTAAGATAAACAATGATGAAATAATTTTTTTTGAATAAATCATAATATTATTCTTTAAATATTCTTTACCACTCTTTTTTTATTAATCAAAGGAGACAAGATGGAGATGTTGAAAGATTGTTTAAATTGTTTAATAATGTTCTTTTTTCAGCTCATAAAGAATGTTTTAAATGTGCAATTTGTGATTGTGAATTAATTCAAGGGCAATGTTCACAAGATATTGCACTTGCAAAAACTGACTTTTTACGAAGCCGTGGACCCCTTTGGTTTTGTCGAAATCATATGATGCTTGGAGCTGGAGAAAAAATGGAATTATTAAAGAAAAAAACAAAATAAATGTGCTAAAAATTTATTTTCTATTATTTTTGATATAATAAAAGATATTTTTAATAAAAAAAATTTTCATTAATTTTTGCTGTTTCAAAAAAAGCAATTTGCAAGAAAAATGTAGTTTTTGAAAATAAATTTTTTAGATGCTTTGCTTTTTACGACCTTTTTCAGTTTCTGTTTCACGTAAAAATGTAATATATTAGTTTCTAAATGGCATATACGCCATTTAGAAACTGGAATATTGCTTTTTTAACAAAGAATAAAATATCTAAAAACCACCTGTAAAGAAAAAAAGAAAAGAAAATTTTACGTAACAGAAAAATTGATTTTAGAAGTAAAAACGGAACCTTTTTATTTTTGTCTTCAACGAAAAAAAAAGAAATAAAAGGTATTATTAAAACACAATGTAAAACAACGCAAAATTTCAATCTTTGAAAATTTGAGAAGTATTATTATTAGCAATTAGTTGACACTGCTTATTTTTGCTTATGTAATTCTGTAGGCTTTTTCGATGCTTAAAAGTATCAATTTAGTTTTTTTTCATTTTCTCAAAAGTTAGTGTTAAAAAAACTTGGTATTTTAGTTTTTATTTTCAAATTTGTGACAGACGTAAAAAAATGTTTTTCTTTGAGCTACTTTTTAACCTTAAAATACTTTTTGCTCAATTTTTTTAAGCAAATTTCTTAAAAATTTTAAATTAAACAAATTTTGGTATACGAAACATTTTTATAAATATTTGTTTTTCAGCGATTTCTAAAATCCATGGATCCTCAAATTCTTCAACAACTTTCAACATTTTTTGAAGCTCCAGTAATGTATTCGTCTGGGATTTATGAGATAAATCTTCCATATGATGAATTTCATAAACGTGTAATGTCAGATGCAAATGTTCGAATTAAACTTCAAAGAATTCGTCGAAATTCTCCAATTCCTGTTGCAATTACTGCGTCCGGATATTGGGATCATCTAAATTGGCATAACATAAAAATTAATAATTTTGATTTTGCTTTACCTAAAATATAATTGTCGTTTTTTAATTGTGTTTTAAAGGGAGTGAACTATTTAATATATTTTTTGTTTTAATGTTTTTATTCGAAATGGCATAAACCTGAAAATCAGACAAAAAAAACAATAGAAAAAAGACCCTGGTTATCAGATTTATGCCATTTCGAAAAAAACGTTTAAAATGAAAAAATGTATTACATCGTGAGCTCCCTTTAAGTTTTCAATAAAATTCCATTTATTTTCTTGAAAACTGAATTCTGTTATTTTTTAGTTTAAAAAATGCGTCGAACAAAATAAAATTGTTTTCCGAATAAATATGAAAAATACTTTTCTTTGTGGACAAAAAACTTTGAAATAAGCGAAATTGAACATATTTTTTTTATTATAATATTCATAAAATCTGTTTTGGAAGGATCTTTCCAAATTCATTAAATTCCAAGTTTTTGAGAGTTCCTGTTGTAATTCACTGACAAAAACAAAAATTCAAATTTGCATCTCACAAAAAAATTAAACTTTGAATATCATTCATCTTTTTTCCTTTTTCATACTTTTTACATCAAAAATGTTATTACTGTCTTTGGCAATCTGTTGTTGAAGGTCGTCGTGAAAAGAATGTTGCTGAAAAATATTTTTGGATTTATTTTTTGCTTTTTGCTATTAAACTTTGTTGAAAGTGAAGAAGATATTTATATGTGTAATGCAAATAATACAGCAAATTGGTAAGTTTTTTTAAAAGAGTTTTTTTTGCAGCTGTTTTTAGGAGGGACATCTCTTTGCACTGAGATTTTTGGTTGATAATGAATTGAGAAAAAAACACGCGCATACAAAAAATGGCAGGGTTTTTTGGTTTTTTTATTTGCTTTGTAAAAATGGAATGAAGCTGACGATTTGATACATTTTTCGTTTTAACGTTTTTTTGCGAAATGCCATGAACCTGACAATCAAAGTTTTTTTCTATTGTTCTATTGTCTGATTATCAGGTTTATGCAATTTTGAAAAAATTGGCTATCCAGATGTATGACGTCATGCAAGTGGAGGGAGGAGGGGTACAGCCTCGGATGACACTGCTTTGAAATGCGGCAAAAAATCAAAGGAGAAGTATGACGGAGAGGGAAGGGGGGGGGGTCCAAAAAATCCGATTTTCGTCATATTTGGACAGAATCTGTCTTTTCATTTAAATTAAATGAAAAGAATGTCAAAAAAATCAAAATCTGTTTTGAAACAAATAAAAGAAGTTACATTTTTATTGATGTTTTTCCTTTAAAACTAAGACTGCTAAAAATCACAAAATGCACAGTAGCATTTTAGAACAAAAAAATGCTTTGTTTTATTATTATTTTTTTAGGGAAATTTATTGTGATGGACCTATCTTAAAAACGTATAACTATCATCAAATTACCAGTGATTCAAAGGAATTTGTTGATATGCCATTAATCTTTTCTCCAAGTAAGTGTTTTATCATTTATTAGAGTGTTTTTAACATTATTGTTTTAGATGAAACTTTGAGTAATTTTACGAATGCATTTAATGGCTCACGTCCTGAAGAAATTCCAAAAGATAAATTTAAAGAATTTTTAAAGTTACATTTCTTAGCTGCTGGTATAGAACTTTCAAATTGTACACCTGATGGATTTCAAGATCATCCAAAAAAGCTTATGGGAATTCGGGATAAACATTTGAGAGAATGGGCTTTGCAATTAAATGGGATATGGAAAAATCTTTGCAAACAGGTAAGTATTTAGTATTTTTTTAAAAGTAAAAAAAATCGAACCACAGCCTCTTGAACGTGAGCTCTATTTGCTCCCAACTGCGCTTTGGGTGCTAGACAATTGGTTGGGCCGTTTCCTTTAAAAAACGACGTTTTGCAGTGTACTATAATTTGTATATTTTTTAGATGGATGAAAAGGTATTAAAAAATCCTGAAAAATATTCTCTGCTTCCATTAAAGCATAAATTTATTGCACCTGGTGGTCGATTTCGTGAACCATATTATTGGGATGCATATTGGATTATCAAGGGTTTAATGGCTTCAGAATTATATGATGCTGCAAAACAAATGATTTATAATTTTGCTGATTATGTTGACAAGTTTGTTGTTTCTTTATATACTTAAATATAAACTAATGATAATATTTAGTTATGGTTTTATTCCAAATGGTGGCCGAGTTTATTATCTTCAACGATCACAACCTCCATTATTTATTCCAATGATTTATGAAATTTATGAAGCAACAAAGAATGCCACATTTGTAAAAGAAATGTTACCATTTATGGAAAAAGAATTTAATTATTGGCAAGAAAGTCATACATATTCTATTAAAATGGGTAGAAAGTTATATACTGTATATCGATGGAGAGCTGGAAGTAATACTCCTCGACCAGAATCATATAAAGAAGATTTAACAACTGCGGCTGCCGCAAATGCAACAGATAAAGAATCTCAACAAAGAATCTATCGTGATCTTGCATCTGCAGCTGAATCAGGACAAGATTTTTCAACTCGTTGGTTTGCTGATAAAAACTCAATTCATACAGTTGAAACAACAAACATTTTACCAGTTGATTTAAATTCATTTTTATGTTGGAATATGAGAATTTTGGCATATTTTTTTGATCAAGTTTCAACAAATGATATCAAAGCAGATATATATCGAAATTTATTGGTTAAACATCGTCGAGCTGTTCATGCTGTATTTTATAATGAAAAAGAACAAATGTGGCTTGATTATAATATTAAAGAAAAACGTCATAATCCAACTTTTTATGCAACAAATTCAATCCCACTTTTTACACATTGCTATAATTCATTGGATCAAGGAAAAGCTGAAGATGTCTTCAATTTTTTTAATGTAAGTTTTTTTTAAATTTGTTTTTTTTATTTGTTTTTTGTTTTTTAGCGTTCACATGCATTTGATTATCCTGGTGGTGTTCCAGCTTCAATGGTAAAAGAAACAAATGAACAATGGGATTATCCAAATGGCTGGGGCCCAATTAATCATATGATTATTGAAGGATTAAGAAAATCTGCTGCTCCACCTGCACAGGATGTTGCATTTTCATTAGCAACTCGATGGGTACGAGAAAATTTTAATGTTTATAAAAAAACTGGACATATGTGGGAAAAGGTTGGTTTTTGTTTTTTATATATGTGTTAGAATTATTGGAAAAAACTGTTTTTGTAAATATATTTACATTTTGTATTTTTATAGTATGATGTTGCTGGTACAGTACCTGAACCTGGAAAAGGTGGAGAATATGAAGTTCAAGATGGTTTTGGATGGACAAATGGTGCAATTTTAGATTTATTGGTAACTTATGCTGATCGAATAACTGCTTATGATAAACCACCAAAAACAAATAATGCAAATATTTTTAATTTATCTTTTGTAACTTTCTTTTTATTATTTTTATTTATTTAATATTAATTGTCTGTGTTTGTAAGTATTAATGATAAATTAAAAATTTATTAAATTAAAAGAAAAAATTTTCGTTTAATTTTTAAACAATGACAAAATTTTCAAAAAGATGATAACAATATCCAAAAATATTTGAATTGCTGCAAAAATATAATCTTCGGGATCAAGTTGATATCGTTTTCCTCCCATTAAAAGTTGAACATCAATCGCTAAATAAACCATAAAGAATAGTGCTCCAACCGCGGAATAAACTGAATATATCCATGGCACCGCGAAAAATAAATTACTAAAAAGTCCAACAAATCCAAATATGAATAATGTCCATGAAAGCATGCACATTACTCCTGAAAAACATGTTGTTTTTTGATAATTTCAAAAATTGAGAGCAGATTTATTTCTAGGGTAAAACTTCAAAATTAGTTTCACCAAACTTTTAATTTTCTAACTTTTTTTAGCAAAAAATTTTTGATTCAAAAATTTCGAAATTTAAGTATTTCAATTTAGATAAAAAACATAATTTCGACATTCCCGTATTAAATAATTGGTTTCGGTATTTTTCGAAAAATAAAAATTGTGTTTTTTAATTTTTAAAAAATCGAATTTTTAATCCTTACATATTAACTTCGAAAATTTCGTATTTTGATTTAAAAAAATTATTTTGTTTTTGATTTTAATTTTTTGTCCGAAATTCAAAAATGGATAATATTTATTTTAAAATTTCGATACAAAATATCGAAATTTCGATGTTGCAATTTTGTAAAAATTATTGCAAAGTTTTGATTTCAACCTTGAAATTTCTCGATTTTTTCTCGAATTTGTTTCCCTCAATTTTATCTTTTTAAGACTTACCAATCCAAGAAGTAAAATCATATTTAGTTTGAAATGCAAATACAATAATCGCCGCAGAAGCAAAAGTTGTAATAATTAATGCAATTAAAACTGATTCAACATCATGAAATGATACAATTACCATAACCATATATCCAATTGAAAGATTTAAAATTCCTGCTGCAATTAAATTATATGGAAATGATCGACGTGCTGATGGTATACATATAAGTACAAAATATACAACAATAAAAACACCATATCCAATAAAATAATATGCAATATTATCTTGAATAAAATCTTTCATGCTAGGAAAAATGAATGGCATCGCAGACATTACTGCTACAACAGCAAGCTAAAATTAATAGATATTGGAAAGTGAAGGCTAAACATTTTGGGGCATTTGAGCAAATCTGTTCATTTTTCGAACAATTAAAAAATGAGAAAATCAAACATCAAAAATCTTTAAAAAGTTACAAAAACCTATAAACTTACCATAACAGTCACCAATGAAAAAACTTTTCGAATAAATCCAGCTCTAATTGAGATATCATCAAAGCCCAACGTGGCTTTGTATTCACCTCCAGCTTCAGCATAATTTAATGCATCATCCATTTTTTATTGAAAAAATAAATGAATTATTTGAAAAATAAAAAAATAAAAAAATAACTTTTTTCTTTTTTTGTATTAAAAAAAAGATGTTCTAAAAAAGCAATGAAAATTTAAAAGTTTGACGTTTATAGTTTCTTATCTCTTTTATTGATTTCAAACAAACGAAAATGACTCATTTTTTTCTTATACATTTTATGTCATGCTCTTTATGCTTATCACATTTTGTGTAGAAAAAAATAGAAAGTGTTGAAGTGCATTTTTTACAAATGTGTCATTTTTAGAAATATATAAGCGTCATTTCTATTTATTTATAATGCGATCGGTGACACCCTTTTTTTATTTTTTTCTTATAAGTTATAATTGAAAGTCAAAATTTTAGTATTTAAAATACATTTTCAATTTAAGCTTTAAAAAGTCTTTTTTCATTGCCCGCCTGAAAAAAAATGTGAACGAAATTCATATCCCAAATTCATTTGAGCTTTAGTTGAATCAAAGGAGTTCGAACCAAGATAAAAAAAATAAAATGACTTTTTCAGTTGAATTCATTTAAACCAAGAACAGTTGCGATGGAGCTGATTTTGCCTTAAATTTGTTTTTTTGGTCAATAAAAAATAACAAAAATAAAGAATAAAGACAAAAACGAATATGAATAAATGAGAGGAGATAATGAAGCTAAAATTAAAGCACGACGAGATGAAGCTTTTGCTGAAGATTTTCCATTATAGTAATCTCCATTGCAATAACAATATTCAGCATCATAAATTTTTCCTTTGATTGAAATTTTTTCAATATCCCATTCTCGATCATTGCTAATATGTATTGAAGATTTAAAATGATGGGAATAACAATCTCGAAAAGTTCCTAAAAAAATGTGGCATTTAGAATGATAAAATTGGGGTTTTTAAACTAATTAACTTCTAGGTAGTTTTTGGACATAAGTAATTAAATAAATAATTGTACCCTCTTTCTTATAGAGATAAATAACTTATTTGCAGAAATTTTAAAAATTCTAAAAATTTTGTCTTCGTTACTATCAACTGATAGTAACATGAAAAAATGAAAACAAAATAATTTTGTTACTATCAAAATGATAGTAAAATTTTTTTGCATAAATTTTAAAAACGTTGTTACTATCCTTTAATAGTAACGTTTCTATCAACTGATAGTAACATGAAAAAATTCGTGGATTTTGCCTGGCCATGGCAGAGGTTCAAGTTTTTACGACAATTATAAACCGAAGTAACAGAAGCAGGGGATCATAGATTGTGTGTTGAAGAAAAGGTGAATTTATTGTAAGAATGTAATGACCTTTATACAAACAACAGCACAGCGATAAAATACAAAGTACAAATAAAGTATAAAAAGGATATAAGAACGGTAAAGAGAATTTTATGAAATTAATTTACTGCCACTATTTAGAGACTTTGTGAGAAAGAAAGAAAACGCAATGAAAATGAGCGTATGCAAATTTAAGCTTTCGCTAATTTCTGTAACACCATTATTGTATTTTGAAATTTCATCATTAAACAACTAAAAAATCTAACAATGACGGGGTATTGAGCTTTTTTGTTGTATATTTGATTCATCATTTTTGGGTGTGTTCATTTATTTGCAGATAACAAAACCCTTCGAATAAAATTTCATTGACTTTTTCACCACGTCCAAACTAAAATGAAAAATCATTTATTTGATTTTAAAAGAGTATCTTTATCTCCTTCAAAGGTATGTCAACAACTTGCTGATATCTATGATGCTCCTATAACATATTTTCATGAAATGGAATTTTATGAAATTAATTTACCCTATAATGAATTTTTGACAAAATGCGCCTCAGAAATTGTAAAACAAAAATTGACTGGAATTGGATTATTTCAAAATGGAAATGCCACAATTAAAATTACTGGCACCGGGTATTGGGATCATTTAAATTGGTTTAATATTCGGGGATCAAGATATCCACATGCTTTACCAACAAATGTCTTCAAATAAAAAAAGGCATTTTATATAAAAATTGCATTTTCTTGTCAAAAGAATTGTAAAAAGTTTATTGACATGCGTGTGAAAAATGTTTTTAAATAAAAACTACTTTTTTAACATTTTTTTTTTTTGTTCTTCCGTTTATTAATTTTGAGAAGTAAAAATTTCTGCAAAGAAGTAACTGGGCTATTAAACTATCAAAATTTAACCAGTTTTCATTTTAATACTTTTTTTCAAATAACGCGGATCAGGGTCTTTTTCTCTTTTTACTTTTGCCTGATTATCAGGTTCATGCAGTATTGAAAATATGTCAAATCTTCCGCTGCCTTTAAAAAACATTTTATTCAATCACTGCAATACTGGTTTCTTTTTTTTTAAGTGAGCGTCAATGAGAAACAAACAAGTGATTGACATTTTCTACTTTGTATAAATGTATTGAAGATTTAAGATGATGGGAATAACAATCTCGAAAAGTTCCTAAAAAAATATGGCATTTAAAATGATAAAATTGCGGTTTTTAAACTAATTAACTTTTAGGTAGTTTTTGGACATAAGTATTCCCAATAATTAATTGTTTTTGTACCCTCTTTCTTTTAGAGATAATAACTTTGCAGAAATTGTAAAAATTCTAAAAAATGTTGTCTTTGATAGTAACGTTACTATCAACGGATAGTAATTTCAAAAATGAAAAATGAAAAATTTTTGTTACTATCAAAATGACAGTAACATTTTAGTGCATAAATTTTAAAAACGTTTTTACTATCCTTTAATAGTAGCGCTGTAATTCATTACAGCGTCCGGATATTGTGATCGTCTAATTTTTTTCTGCTCCCAAAAATGCTACCAAAATTAAAAGTGTTTTGCAAATGATCTTTTTTTCCTCTTTTGCCGGAATTTAAACCATTGTATTTTTGCTTATTTGCCAGACTCCCTTTGAAAATTGAACTTTATAAAAAAATAATAAATCTTTTTTTAAGAAATTTTAAAGGGCGGTGTTTTTCTAAAAAGAATGTCAAAAAACTGAATTACAAAAAGTAAATAATATTTATGGACAATGCCACCCAGTAAAACAACTTTCCTTAAGATAAAGCAGTACAAATTGTATTTAAAAACTTTTTTAAAAAAGTTTTAACTTAATTCTTTTCCATAACTCACCCGTAACTAATAGTTACAAAGTATGCAATAACTTTTTTTGAAGTACCCAAAGAAATGTAGGAGTAACTGAGTTATGGAAAAGCTCGTTTTAGGTGTGTGTAAAAACACATTTTTTTAGTGAAAGAAAAAATATAAAATTTTTAAAAGAATGTATGTTTCTTTGCCAACTTTTTGCTTTGCTTCACTTTTTTTGTTGTTTCAAAACAAAGTTGTACTTTTTCAAAGGTGTGTTGAGTTTATTATTTTTTTGAACCAGCTGAATATTTGCAGTATATTATTATTTAATTGTAAAAAGCACACGTTTTATGTTAAAAATGTTACACCTTTTTTTCTACTGTTTACAATTTGTTCTTTTTGTTTTTACATTGTAATTTTTGAGCAAATTCGATTACATTTTTCTCATTACTATCATTTTTTTCTCTAAAAATGTCATCAACAGATTCTACTGATTCGACAATAACTGTAAGTAAAATATGTCAAAAACTTGCTGATCTATTTCAAGCTCCTGTTATGTATTCATTGGATATTTATGAGATAAATCTCCCATATGATGAATTTCATAAACGTGTAATGTCAGATGCAAATGTTCGAGTTAAACTTCAAAGAATTCGTCGTAATTCTCCAATTCCTGTTGCAATTACTGCGTCCGGATATTGGGATCATCTAAATTGGCATAACATAAAAATTAATAATTTTGATTTTGCTTTACCTAAAATATAATTGTCGTTTTTTGATTGTGTATTAAATTTTAAATAAAAAAAACCAAAAAGATTTGTGTTTTCGTTGCGAGATCTTCGAAATATCGATAATTCGAATGGAAATTTTTCCATTATTTTAGTATTTTTTTGCTTTCATTACTTTTTTAAAAAAATAAATATTCAGTGGCTACTGGCTTCAATGGCATCACATGATCCTGCAGCAACAATTCGAAAAGTTTGTAAACAACTTGCAGATATATTTCAAGTTCCTGTAATGCATTCATTTGGAATATATGAAATAAATATGCCATATGAAGAATTTCATAAACGTGCAATGAATGATTTTGATGTTCGAATGAGATTTCAACGCCTTCGATCATTTTCTATTACAGCTTCAGGATATTGGGATCATCTAAGTTGGCATAATATTAAAACAAATAATTTTGATTATGCTTTACCAAAAATATAATTATTGTTTTTTGTTTATGTTTTTAGAATTATCTATGAAAATAAAGAATGTAGTTTTTAAAGTAATCAATTATTTTTGTAATTTTTGGTTTTTCATTAATTTCTTACGTTACGGCATTTTTTGAAATATGAAAGATAATTTAGAACTCGAAATTCCGCACAATTTTTAAGAAAGGCTTCCAAATCCTAAAAATCTTTAGGATGATTTTATAGCTTTTTACAGTCAACATTTTTGGAGTTTATATTTGTATAAATTAGACATTAAAAATGAAGTTATTGTTTTTTGTTTTTCGTTTTTAGCATTGAAGTATCAGTTGATTCTTAAAAACAAAGAAAATGAATACGATTTTTTGTTTTTAATAAAAGTGCAAATATAACAAAGTTCACACGATAAATTTGTATTTTTCTTCAATTTTTAAATAGAAATTTTCGTCTTTCATGCTTATTTTTAAAACAAAAAATATGCCAAGTTTATCGGTTGGATTAGGAATATTTTTATCATTTTTTTCTGCATTTTGTGTATTTTTTAATTTTTTTATGTTAATTGTTTTATGGAAGGGTTCATTTTTGAGTTCGAAAAAGCATGGAGGAATTTATTTATTGGCATTTGCACAAATTGCTGGTTGGATGATTACTCCATTTTTAGCTGCAACATATTTGGGGCCATCCATTATTGCACAGGTATGGTGACGCAGGGGGTTGGAATAAAAAAAAGATTGACGAAAGTTTTATTTAAAGGGAGCGGATGATTTAATATATTTTTCGTTTTAAGCGATTTTTTTCGAAATGGCATAAATCTGACAATCAGGCACCCTGATTTTCATGTTCATGCCATTTCGAAAAAACGTTAAAGGAGGCGGACTTTTTGATCCATTTTTAAAAAAAAAGGATTTCGAAATATTTTTTTTTCCAACCCTTCGATATTCATGATCAGGCAAACTCTTGAAACTAAAATGCATCTTCCCTTGTTTTTATCTTTTAACAAAGGAAACTGCATTTTCGTTTCAAGAGTTACCCTGACCGCGAATATCGAAGTATTCGAAAAAAAAAATTATTTCGAAATCCTTTTCTTTTAAATAATGGATCAAAACGTCCGCCTCCTTTCAAATGAAAAACGTATCAAATCATCTCCTTCCATTACGTGTTGAGTTATGTGAGAAAAGTCTCAAATTTGGCTAAATCATTTCTGAAAAACAAATAATTTGTTTTTGCAGGATACATTATTTGAAACAAGAGCTATTCCAAAAATTATTGGATTCATTTTTCATGCACAATGGCTTCAAGATTTATTTTTGCAAGTTGTTACTGCAGTAAATCGGTAGGGTTTTAAACTATTAAAGCAAAAAACGAAAATTTTTTTAAAGGTGGCTAGTTATTGTACATCCACAAGCCGGATCATATTTTACTCGTTCAAGAACGATTTATATCATTATTGCAGCATACTTTTTTGGAATTTTCTTAGGTGTAACTATGGATTACATTATGCCATGTTGTTCGTAAGTGTTTAAGATTCGGTTTTAGATCAACACAATTTCGGTTACTATGTTTTTCAAAAAAATTATTTATTTCTGATATGAGTTTTTAAGAATAAAAATAACACATGCCGAAACGTATTTTTTTTTCAGAATGTACCTTCATTACAAAATTTATTCTGCAACATTTTTGGATTCTGAATATAACATTGCTGAATATTCTTTGAATTTGCCCTATAATATTGCATGTTCTGTCATTGCAGTATTTTGTTATTGGAGGGTATGTTTTTTCTTCAAAGAACTAAAAATTGTATTATACTTCGTAAAAATTTCTAAAAAATACTTTTTTGAAAATATTCTCACGGATTTTTCTTCTAATAAACTTTTCGTGAAAGAGGTATTTTTAATCAAAAATTAAAGCTTTTGATTTAAAAATTCTAAGAAAAGCAAAAATTTTAAAACATTAAAACAAAAATAAATTGTATTATTTTAAGATTTATGTCCATATTCGAAAATCTAATGCACAAATTTCTAAGAATTTAAACAACTCTGAAAGTAATACACGAAAATCTCAACAAACTCGTCTTGCTTTACAGTTTGCATGTTCAACTGGATTTTGTATTTGTAAGTTTATTATTCAATATTAATCTTTAACAATAAAAAATTACAGTAGGTGGAATGGGATTTCGAATTGGACCCCTTATTCTTACATTCACACCTGAAATGTATATGGTTGTAACGGTTTCCGAGATGATACATTGCATTTCAACTTCAGCAATTTTTTTGCTTTTTAATCATGATGTAAGCCAAAATTTATAATTAAAACTTTAAAAAAGTATACTTTTAGATCCGTAAAAAATTGACAATGTCTTCGGCAGAAAAGGTCTCATACGAAACTCGAAACGGACACGATAAAGTCAGTGCATCGGTGTTAGCATAAATTCTTTAAAAAAGGATTTTTTATCAAAGATTTTAATTTATATATTCTTGTGTGTTTACAACTTTTACCTCTAAATTTTATATTAATTACAAAAAAAATATTCAGTAAAAACGAAACTGTATCCAGATTGTTTATCATTTAAAAAAATGTTGCATTGCGCACGCACTATTTTTGTACCCAATAAAAATTTGGCGAATTCTGGTGCAAATTATTACTTCCTTGAGCAGAAAAAAATGGGTGTATATAAACTCATTTAATGTGTTTTTGATTGGTTTTTAAACAGAACAAATTCTTTCGATCGGCTCTTTTTTCGGGTGTAAACCCAAAAGAGTGATAAAAAAGACACATAGGGGGGGGGAGAGAGAATTGTGTTATTGATTATAAACATTTTTTTTAAACTTCAGAGAAAATTTATAAAAAATTACAACATCTTTTCAAAAAAAAGAAGACTATCAAAATATGATGAGAATCCGGCCTAGGAGCTTGCATCAGGTGGGTTATAAAAATCAGGGCCAATAATTTTGGCCTTTGTCCATTTCTGTTATTTACCATTTCTCATTTTTGTCAAAATAAAAAAAGAAATTACAGTACATCCAATAATTTGGCGAATTCAAGTTGACAAAAAATAAGAGTGTAAAAGTTATTTTTATTTTGAAAAAACCAGAAAAACTTGCGACCTTTTTTTATCTCGTGGAAAAAAAAGAGGGCGGGGAAAAATGAAAATGATTAAAAACAGATTCAGTTTTTTTGATTTAAAAAAATATAAAAAATTAGACAAAACACAAATGTTTTTTTAAAAAATGATCAAGGTTTTCATTTTATTTCATTTATGTATTATCAGAGTTACAGGTAATTTTAAAATCTGATAAACTTTTTAAAGTACGTTTTTCCTTTCAAAAGCTGATACGGTAATTGCATCATGGGGAAATCCACCGGAACGAGGTTCACCTTCAGATCCAAATTCTGCTTCTTATATGTTTGGTGGAGATTCTTCATCAAGTTCGAGTGGTGATGCAATATCACTTAGTGAATTTTTTGATCGTCTTGCTGGAAGATCAAGTTCAAGCTCATACAGTTATCCAAGTAGTAGCAACAATTACAATTATTATCAAGGTCCTCAACCAATTTATGGACAAACTGGATATACCAGCGGCCGAATAAATAATGCTCAATATGTTCAAGGACAACAAAATTTAAACTATAATGAATATTCATATCATTATTGGAGATGTATAAATTATTATCGGGGACAATATTATTATAGTTATACTTTTAATGGTTATGTATGTGATACAAGAGCAAATCGAAGCGGATAAATAAATATTGAATTTTATTTTTAAATTTATTAAAACGGTTCCTTAAAGAGATGTCAAAAAAATTGTTTTTATTTTGTTTTTTTGCAGCATGTGTGGTCGAGTGGTACAGAGCGCAAACGTCAGGGCCCGACCTTCCAGGTTCGAGTCCCGTCTAATCTTTAAAACAGTTGTTATGGTCTAAGATGTTTATTAATGACATGAGAAGTATAAAGTGATACACATAATAACAAATATTGATTTTTTATAGATTATTTGTTGTAGTATTCAAATTCACGAGATTATTTATAATCAATGTGATAGATGTTAGTGGCATTAAATTCAAATTAACGGCATTTTTTCAAAACCATTAACATAACGTCGATGCTCCCATAAATGTAGTAACAATATGCCAAAAAAAATTTAAGTGAAAACAACATTCATCATCGCTTTGTAATTTTTCTAATTCCTGGTAAATCAACATTTGAATATAAACAATAATTTTTCCATTTATTTGGTTTTACAGTTGCATATTCAAGTACAAAATTTGTTGGCTTAATTCCAAAAACTCCAAAATATTTCATCAATTCTTTTTCTTCACGTTTTAAAAATCCAATAAGAATTTTTGTTTTAAAATCATTTTTTACAACCGCACAAACAGCTTTAAAAATTTTATCCATAGAAATATAAAAAAATGGTGGATCAAAAACAACAATTTTAAATTGTTCGTCAACTTTTCCAGGTGAAAGAAGATCAAAATATCGAAATTTTGGTAAATATTCAAATCGTTGATCAATATCAAAGCAATATTCTTCACGATTTTGTAAATGCCAGGCATGTGCCAATGAAGGAGTTGTAAGGCAGCAACATTCTTCGAAATATATTTCTAAAGCTTTCATCAATTTTTCAACCGTTTCTTCGGTCCAAAAATATTGTTCTAAATCATGTCGTTCTGTAAATCCGGAAGCAAACATCGAACGGGAAATAAAATAATTAGCTGGAATTGTAATTGTTGTCGACATTTTTATCAGTATTATTCACAGTTTAGAAATTAAATGTATGAAAAAGTTTTATGCTTTTTATACTTTTTTTTAAAAAATATTGCACAACATTGCTTATTTTTTGACGTCTATACTTTGAAGAGAAGGAGAGAAAGAGAAAGAGTGAGTCATCTGCTTTGGCTGCAAACAAAAAAAGAACACACTTTTTTTTGCTTGTTTTTTAAAAATTTGTCAATGTTTGTTTTTTCTATGTTGTAAAAAAAAGGTGTAAAAAATTGCATGCAAAAAATTGTTAGATTCACATTTATTTCAAAATAAAAATAAAAATGATAATCGAAAATATCAAATTATTTAATTCAAATTATACAATGCGTCTCAAGAAAAAATCCGGATTTTTTTACTGGCAAATCGTTTAGATTCGATTTAAACGAAAAAAATCTACAAAGTTGAACTCAGAACTGGATAGGATTTTGTTTTCTTTAGTAAAAATGTTTTCTAAATTCGAAATTTTTGAAATTTCGACTTGGTCCCAAAAATAAATCCAATCCAATTTTGAGTTCAATTATGAGGACCGTTTTCGTTCATATTAAATGTTAACGATTTGACAGCCAAAAGAAATCCAGATATTTCCTTGACACGGGCTCATTGGATGTCCTGTAGAGACGGATTTTGAGATTAAGGGGTGCAATATAGTTATTTTTACTCCCAAACCACCCTAAAATCATTAAAAAATGATTTGGGAGATGTCAGGCCCAAAAATCAAAATTTCGATTTTTTCGATTTTTTTTCACAGGGAAAAAAAAAATTTTTTCGAAAAAATTTTTTTTGTTTTAAATTTATCAGAATATGTCTAAAATGTATTAAAAATACTATAAAAGTCGTTTATAGCGCTATAATAACTCAAATATTGGAGTTATACCATCAAAATGATGTTGGGGGTATTGTGAAAATCTATTTTATTAAAAAAATTTTTTCCAATGCTTTACTTTGACTTTAATTTGAGAGATATTTACTAATTCGAGGTCGGGGAGTTCAAAAAAAGCATTTACAGGCGTTTAAACCCAACATTAAATACAATTTTTGGTCCTGGGGATGTATTTTTGCTTATTTTGGGCTAAAACAACGACATCGTCATCTTAACGATTATTTAGACACTTAATTTTGGTCTTAAAATAACCACAGCATCAATTATAATATGATGACGTATGGCTTTTGTCGAACGGATGGATATTCTTGATTTGCCGTCATTTTGAAAAATCTGTTTACTTCTACCCCAACATGGTAGATACATAAGATCGTATCAAAAGAAGATAGCTAGAAACCTCCAGAATGGTTTTTTTATCCCAATATTCATGTGCAAAGAATGACGGAGGCTTTTAAGCCTATCTTATCAAGAACCCAAAAATTTTTGGACTTATATCTATAGGTAAAATGGACATGTTGTTCATAATTGGATGAATTTTTTAAAAAGGCAGTTTGGCCAATTCTGTCATTACACATGTGTTTCCTACATGTAAGGCGACAAATGATAGTTCTTTCAGAGCAATCTGTCCATTAGTTTCCATTTGCCGAGCCAAAAAGTGCCAAAAAACGGCATTTTTGGCCATTTTCGTTTTTTTGACCTGAGAAACCCAAAATATGATATGAATACCCCTAATATCGTTTTTTAATGTTTTTTAAGTGTGTTTAACCAAATTTTAAAATGCGGGCTCTACAGGACATTTTTCACCCAAAAATGAGCCCGTGTTGAAACAGCCTATATTTCAAGCCGTCCTCTCCCTTTAATGATTGTTGAGTGATTCATTTGAAGACATTTGGTGGCAAAAGCATGTGGATTTCTAGATTTTTCGATATTAAACCTATATAAATGATCCCAATATCCGGTGCAAGTAATTTTAATTGTGGAATTTCCATTTTTAAATAATCCAATTTCAGTCAATTTTTGTTTTACAATCTCAAAAGCACGTTTTCTTAAAAATTCATTATAGGGTAAATAAATTTCAAAAAAATCTAATTTAATATTACAGAAAACTGGTACACCATGGATATCAGCAAGTTGTTGGCAAATTTTAGTAAAATGACTATATGTAAAACGTGGATCAATATGTTTCGACGAAAGCATTTTCGTAAAAGAAAATAAAACCATATTTTCTTTCATTTTTTCATTTAAGATATATCAACAAATACACATCTCAAAATGTCAACTCGATAATTTAAAAAAAAGTTATACAGCTAACCAATTTAGGTTTTTATTTGTTTGACGACACAATGCTTCTAACTAGGGCTTGTTGTGAAAGGCTCCAATTTTTAAAATGCAAGATTTTTCTCAAGTTCATTTGTCCAAATTCTCTGTTTTAGGATTTTTAAATTGTTAAATTTTCAAAATATGTTTTTTTTTAAAAAGCTTCACACAAAGGAATACTGTAACAGATAATTTTTCTTTACTATTTTTGTTACTTTAATTTTATGAAAAAAAAAATTGCTTTAAACAGCTATTAGTGATATTGATGAATGGTTTCAACTTTTGCTCAAAGTAAATGATGATAAATATTTGAAAGATAACGTTGAATACCGTATTGGTCATAATTTACATGATGTTAAATTATGGAAGATTTATATCAATCATCTCAAACAAAATGGCCAATATAAATATCTTCTTGGAATTTATTCAAAGTATTGCCGCTTTTTCATGAATGATGATGAAATGAAGAATGAATATCAAAATGCTATGCGTGAACATGGACCTGTTCATCTTCCATGGAAAAATTTGTTCGAATTTGAAAAAGGTTGCGATCAATACTTTACTCCTGTGGCGCGTCCTACAAAGTGGAAAATTTATTTTCCACCCACTTTTATTTTCCACTCACTTTTTATTTTCCACTTTCATCCCTGGAAGTTAACAAAATCTCCCACCACGAAAATAAAGAAAGTGGGAAAGAGAGTGCACTCTCTAGAGTGGAAAATAAAGTGGGTGGAAAATAAATTTTCCACTTTGTAGGACGCGCCACAGAAGAAAAAGAAGAAGATGATACTCAAAGTTCTGATGATGAAGATTCTGAAAGTTCTGTTGATGAAGATTTATTA
Organism: Panagrolaimus sp. PS1159; assembly: GCA_963922195.1. Taxonomy (NCBI): domain Eukaryota; kingdom Metazoa; phylum Nematoda; class Chromadorea; order Rhabditida; family Panagrolaimidae; genus Panagrolaimus; species Panagrolaimus sp. PS1159. The sequence continues at coordinate 3,768,932 of CAWUHW010000001.1, read as the reverse complement.
CCATTTGATAAATTTATATGTCGTAGTTTCTATGTTACATATAAAGCTGATCAAGATTTTGCTCTACCACGTCCTATTATTTTTTATGTTTTGAAAAATGCTGGTCATCAAGTTTTACAGAAATTATTTGCTTCTTGCAAATGGTTTTTTAGAAAACAGCCAACTCTAATCTGCTATCGTCTTGGAACTGGTCCACGTGAAATTTATGAAGATGAAAGTCTTACATTAAAATATTTTTCAAAAAAAGGATCATTTCCAAAGAATATTTATATTACTGGAAATATTTTTTGTGAAAAGCCTTATGCACCTTCATTTAATTTTCTACCGAAATTTTATCGCTGTGAAGCTAAATTTATTTCCATTCCATCTGGTGTTCATTTATCTTTTGATAAACTTAAATCTCTTATTGGACATGGTGGTGTTGTTCATTTGGATATTGATGGCTGCATACTCAAGGATGAAAATAAGGAAGATGTTGCTTTTGAAAAGGTTATGGAATTTTTACCAAATATTGAACAATTATCGTATGTTTATTCGTTCTGTTTCATCTTAATTTCTATAAATTTTTAGTTTACATAATGTCAAAATGACTGAAAAGACTCCTCATGCATTAACAAGAATGAAATTTAATTCAAAATTTGAGGGCATTGATATTGCCTTAATTTCTGGTGAACCATTTGATGCTAAAGAATTTTTAATGTTTTTGATTGTAAGTTTTAGTTTCTGACACTTTAATTCATTTTTCAAATCCATTTTTTTAGGTTAACAAACCTTGTGAACCATATCAATCCTTCGATTGTCGTTTCACTTTTTGTGAAGAATTTGATGCTGATTTTGTTCAAAAGCTTGGAAAGCTTATGAAAGATTAGTCAGCTCCTGATGATTATTGTCATGTTGAAGTAGATGTTGATGATAATGAAGAAGATGAAGAAGAAGATGATGTTTTATTGGAAACTGATAGTACTGACAGTGATTAAAATATTTTATTGCTGTACATGATTTTGTGTTATAAATAAATTTATGTAATGTGTTGTAATAAAAATCATGACTTTATTATTTTATGTTTATCACATTTTCTGTCATTTTATTTTTTTTGGGTAATTTATTTAGCGACCGGCAGCCGAAAATTTTTTTCTAAAAAATCGTATTTTTTTAGTCAGATTATACTATTTTCAACCCTGAATAAAACGAAAATAAAGTTAAAAAATAAAAAAAAGCATCTGAAACCCCTAAAACGCCGTCTGAAAATTTTAAAAAACAAAAATTTTTCGTCGACAAAAAAAGGAACACTCTTGCCCAGACTCTCTAATCTGCTTTTGGCAGTCACTGCATTGGATAATTATTTTTTTTACTCCAAAAAATACTTTTTTTACTCCAAGAAAAAAGTGTACTCCAAAAAATACTTTTTTTTACTCCAAGAAAAAATTGTACTCCAAAAAATACTTTTTTTTACTCCAAGAAAAAAGTGTACTCCAAAAAATACTTTTTTTTACTCCAAGAAAAAAGTGTACTCCAAAAAATACTTTTTTTTACTCCAAGAAAAAATTGTACTCCAAAAAATACTTTTTTTTACTCCAAGAAAAAAGTGTACTCCAAAAAATACTTTTTTTTACTCCAAGAAAAAAGCTTACTCCAAAAAACAGACGAAAATGGAGAGGAGGTGTTTATTCAAATTGCAGAAATATTGCATCATTCTTATTATCTTCTTTTAGGCTCCTTTAGTCTCCTTTTTTTCTCAACGACTCATTTCGTAAGCAACTTGTTAAAAATAGTCAACAATTGTATTGATTGGGATTTTTAGTTTTAAAATGAATTGAATAAAAATTTTAACTTAATTCGTTTTTTCTTTGACTTTCAGATTACAACAACTGATAGTTTGATTGTATTGTGCATAGAGAATGACTACAAAAGATGATGGATTGTCTTACCAGGACACGCATCGTTCTTTTGCCAATGATAATTCTTTTATTAATAATGATAAACTATATTCTAATTTCAATCTAAATAAGAATCGTATATGTTCAAATGTAGCTGCTCCACTGCATTCTCTTAGCAAATCATTCAAGGATAACAATAGTTGTAAACATACTGTTGCAGTCCCACAACATATTATAAATTTTGTTTTTGAATTGCTAAAAGATTATTGTAAAAAGTGTTAGAGACTTTTAAATAAAAAAGCAGATCCATTATCGGTTATGAGCATATTGGGATTTAAGATGTTTTCCTGGGACTGCAGCGGCATTTCAATCACCAGATTCTACTGTATCTGATATTTATGATAAAAATCATAAATCTGAATCATGCAGTAAATTAAACAAGTCTTTTAATCCACAAATTTCGGAGTCTTTTTTCTTCATTGACGATGAAGAAGAAGAATTTAAAAAGTGTTGGAAGGAAAAGAATCCTTCAAATCCCAATAATAGCACCCTTTCTCTTCATATTGCAGCTTATGAAAATTTGCATGAAACTGAAGCTGCATCTTATACATTTGGTGATAAAAGTGACAAAAGTTTGAAAAAGAATAAAGTAATTAAAAAATGGAAAAATTCAAATCAAATTTTTTCAACGTCTATCACTGTAGTAAGATCAAAAGTTTACAAATGTTAAAATAAAAAATGTTTGTAATTTATTTTGCATTTGCAGAATCCATTTGAATTTCATAGACAACAAAGTGAAGAATCTATGGAACCGGAAGTTGCACAATTTAAAGCATCCCAACGATTAATCAATCCAAATGGGAGTGTTAAACCAATTCAAAGACGTGGTTTTACATTTGAATCAGGTAATAAAAAAAGTATAAGTTATCGATAATTAAAATTTCTGTATTTAGATACAGAAGACGAAATTTTTGTTGATGCTAATGAAGATTTTGGAGATCATGAAGCCGTTCAAGTTCAAAACAATAGCTAATGTAAAAACAATGGCAATACGAGTATAAGTTTCTTGTGCGAAATTTAAGATTTCAGCAACAACAGCTTCAACAGTAAAAGTTGATTCAGTGGCATTTCCAGATGTGCTTGACCATGGGTTTGTTTCAATTGTATTCCAAAGCAATCCAGTAATAATGAAAGATGATGTATGTGCAGGACATCTCAAGGAACACGTTTCATTAATTTGTGTTGAAGTTGAATAAATTCGAATTTGTTGCTGTGTTCCACGTTTTGCACATTTTAAAGCAAAACTAAAAGTTGGACAATGAACATGTCCCATAGCTGTACCAAAGTCAGCTTTGCATGTGATATTGATTGGACCTTTATTTCTTGTGCGTTTATTTAAAAGAATACAAAAAGAACGATTGATAAAAGTATATGATTGAAATTGAAAGAATTGATAAAAAGATAGATAAAAGATGTGATATTTATATAAAAAAGAGAAAGGAATTTATGTTGTTATTGTTAAAGTAAAAAGAAAAGGAATGTTAGAAAGCAAGAGCCGGAAGCCGGATCTTGACATGCATTAAGGTGTCTAAGAAGCTTTTTATATAATATAAAACCGCTAAAAAATAAAATATAGCGTTTTTCCGATACAACCCCTAAGTTTAATTAATATAGTTAACTTTTAGGTAATGGTTCAAATTTTTGTCTTACATCTGATGAATCAGCTCTGGGTGGTACTAATATATCAGAAGCTGACGAAGAAGAACCGGTTGCAAAGAAGAAGCGTATTTCCTATGAGTATGCTGAAATAAAGATTTTATCATCTCAAGCTGAATTGGAAGAATATAAAGCATCTCTCGAAACTGAACTTACTCATAAACGTACAACTCAAGGTGCTAAATGTGAAGTAGCTGAATTTGAATGCAAAGAAATGAAAAGAGGATGCAAGTATACTATTAAAATTAAAACAATGTATGATAGTTTAAAATGGACTGTATTAGAAAGAACTTGCGGACATGATCATTCTGCTTTAAAAAAAACCAAGTTAGATAATCATGCAAAGAAGTTTATGTTAGAAAATAAATCGTTAACTGCTGGTCAGATGCAAATGAAGTTGAAAGTATGTCATTTTCAAGCACAGTAAAATTAAACGAGTTCTTTTTTAGGAAGCAAATAAACCCATCCTTGGTGCTCGACAAATTAATAATTTTTTAACTCGTCAGAAAATTAAAGAAAATGAAACTGGTTCAATTAGTGAATTTGAAGTCAAAGAAGAAGCAGAAAATTTTCCACAAAATCATGAATTTCCTGAAAAATGTTGCGTACATTATGAAAATCTTGGTAAAAATAAAAAAACTGGAAAGTTAGATTTTATCTTAACATTTACTTCACCACTTTTAATGGCACAACAACATAGTCAAAGATATTTACAAGCTGATGTTACATTTAAGATAACATGGAATGGTCTTCCACTTTTGGTTACTGGATATTCTGATATCAATAGAAAGTTCCATGTTACAACGATTTCAATAATTTCTGAAGAAAATACTGTAACATATAAAGCTGTTTTTACTTATATTAAAACATTCAATCCTGAATCCGACTATATTCCTGATTGTGTTATGGGAGATGGAGCTGCTTCATTTAGTAAAGCTGTTGCTGATGTTTTTGGTGATGAAGTTCAAAGGTTAATGTGCTTCTTCCATTTAAAGTATAATGTTCGACCACGGATTAAAGCTTTTTCAAAAGATATTCAAAAGATTATTAATCGTGATATAAATGTATTAAAGTCTTGTATAAGTCCTGATGAATTTATGCTTGCTTCACAAATTATGATTCGAGATTGGCGTTGCAAAGGTATCGATGAATCATTTGTTACTTATTTTCAACGACAATGGATCGATGGTCCACTTAATAAATGGTATACAGGATGTTCTGATTATGGCGCAACTAACAATGGCATTGAAAAAAAAAATTGTACCATTAAAGATACGGTAACACTTCGAAAACGATTAAATGCTCGACAATTATTTAAAAAGCTTGTCACTGCAATTGAATTATATGGTGAATCTCCTGAATGTGAAAATGATAATCTCAAAATATCAGACAAAGATTATCAAAAAGCATTTGAATACAAAAAATTACAAGTAAATTTTTGTTTTACCATAATACAGCAACATTTTCCTTATTTTAGCCTCAAATAAAAGTATATGAAAATGGGTCTGAATATTTTATTCAATCATCAAAGCTTCCTGATGGATTCGATGAAGCTGTTAAAGCTCGTCGAGAATTGAATTTTGATGATTGGCAACATTATTTAAAAGTTATTGAAACATGTTATTTTCTTCGTAAATCAACTGTTTTTCCAAATGTTATATTTTGTTCTTGTTGTATTGGATCTAAGAAGCAAGTATGCAAACATTCTCTTGTTTTAGCTTGTAAATTAAAATATTGTCAATTTCCTGAACGAATTACAAGTATTCTTATCGAAGGTCCTCGTACTCGTGGAAGGCCAAAGATTGCACAACCAGGACAAGCTTTAGCACGTAATTAAAATAAAAGTTTTCTTTTTTTTTTCTTTTTTTTATGTTATTGTTCTAAAATTTGTTATATTATTATATCTAATTATTTGTTATATATTGTTGTCAATTGTTCTCGTAATTTTTGTTTTTTACACTATTGTGTTTTTTGTTTTGATAAAAAATTGTTTTACATTTACAAGTATTTTTTGGAGTAAATTTTTTTCTTGGAGTAAAAAAAAGTATTTTTTGGAGTAAGCTTTTTTCTTGGAGTAAAAAAAAGTATTTTTTGGAGTACACTTTTTTCTTGGAGTAAAAAAAGTATTTTTTGGAGTACAATTTTTTCTTGGAGTAAAAAAAAGTATTTTTTGGAGTAAACTTTTTTCTTGGAGTAAAAAAAAGTATTTTTTGGAGTACATTTTTTTCTTGGAGTAAAAAAAGTATTTTTTGGAGTAAAAAAAAATGGTATCCCACTGCATTGGGTCTGCTTTCCTGCAGTCACTGCGCAGTGACTGCAACGTGTCTGCCGCAGTGACTGCACACTATCTGCTATAGAAAGTAAAATATCTCTTCTATAATGTTTACAAACATTAAAAAACTTTTATTTTTTCTTCTTTTTTTTCGTCAGTATTAATAATAAAGAAAATATATAAAAATTAAGCAGTATTTTGCTGTTTTAACGAGTTATTTCAAAAATAAAAACAATTCATTTTTGGCAGATAGTTCGCAGTGACTGCGCAGATAAGAAACGCAATCTGCATTCAGTCTGCATTTCTTATCTGCCAACTATCTGCGCAGTGACTGCAATCGCTATGCAGAAGAGTCTGGGTGTTTGACACTTTTTTCATTCCTTTTTACAAAAAAAGAATGCATTTTCTTTTGTTCTTTTTTTCTTTCCTTTTTTTTCTTCCTTTTTTTGGGTGTTTTTTACCAAACTTTAGCTCTGCGTTTGACACACATACGCGCACATGAGATTTTTTAGTATGTTATGTAATTTTTGACGGGCTTTCTAATGATGCTAAGCTTAAAATTCAAGTTTGATAAAGAAAAAAGTTGTAGTTATAACCACAACAAAAAGTAGCATTTTCGGCATTTTTTCCGGCATAAAAAAATTTTAAGTTGCATTTTCGGAATTAGCGTAAAATTATAGGTATATTAGGTCTGATTATTAGGTATATTAGGAAGTAGTTATGCACCGATAAATCGGTCACATTTGACCTTGAACTTTGAACTTTGATCTTTGATCTCTTAGCGGCGGTACAGTATACCTGCTCGCGGCGGTACTGTATACCTGGTAGTACTTTATGCCCGGCGGGCTGTTTACAGTAATGAAGGGGTTACTGTAAGAGGTGTAAATGTAAAAGATTGTTTTACAAGAAAAAATGATGCTGCGGGACAGTATAACTGTTTGCGGCGCTACAGTATACCTGTTCGCGGCGGTACACCGTTTGCTTCAGGCTGTTTACTTTGAGGTTACTGTAAGAGGTGTAAATGTAAAGGAGTGTTTTACAAGGAAAGATGATTTATTGTCATAACAAATATAATTATCACATGAAATTACTACAGATTTGGACGTCTTTCACCAAATAAAGATTTCCAGAGTTGTTGCCACGAACGGTAGCCAATCCTTGTTTACAGTAATCCCAGCTTATCTTTATTCTTCTCGTTTGAATTTTGTTTTTGATTGTTACGGTAAGTCTTTATGGTTATGGTAATGAGGTGATTGTCGTTGATGATAACCACAAGTGATCAAAGGTAATCCCCTTTGATCACTTGTCCACTTCCATCAAAGATCAAAGCTATTTGCCGACATTTACAATGAAAGGAGTTTTTTGTTAAATATTTCCTATTTTTGTTGAAAATAATGAATTTTTTAGTAAAAAAACATGTAAGTCTTACATTTTTTGTTGATTAATAGGAATGGTACATATGCTTAATCTCTGGAAAAGCTAGATTTTTGTATAAAAAACAAGAATTTGCTATATTTTTTATGAAAATCGTGAAAATTTGTAATAAAATTTTAAAATTAGCTATTTTTATCATAATTAAACCAAAAAAATCTTTCTTTTTTTGCCATGTTTTAAAGAATTATTGTAGATATGCTTAATCCAGAGTGGATATGCTTAATCCATACATAAGAAAAATGCTGAAAAAATATCTTTTTTTGTTATTTTTTTAATTTAAACTCCAATAAAACATGATATTTTGGTTTTTTTCATGTTTTAACAAGAGGATAAGCTTAATCCGTATTAGCTGAAGATATACTTATAAAAAGTTTTATCTTTTTTATACATTTTTTTTAAATTTTTTCTTTTTTTTTCCATGTTTTAAAGAATTTATGTGGATATGCATAATCCAGAGTGGATATACTTAATCCATAAACAAAAAAAAATGTTTTATTTTTTTAATTTTTTAATTTAAACTCCGATAAAATATTGATATTTGGATATTTTTTTCTTGTTTTAGCAAGAGGATAAGCTTAATCCATATTAGCTGAAGATATGCTTATAACAAATTTTATCTTTTTTATACAATTTTTCTAAATTTTTTCTTAATTAAACCAAAAAATCTTCCTTTTTTCCAACTTTTAAGGAATATGTGTGTGGATATGCTTAATCCAGAGTGGATATACTTAATCCATACACAAGAAAAAAGCTGAAAAAATATTGTTTTTTGTTATTTTGTTAATTTAGGCTCCGATAAAACATGGATTTTTTGACATTTTTTTTGTTATAGCAAGAGGATAAACTTAATCCGTATTAGCTGAAGATATGCTTATAAAAATTTTTTACTATTTTTCTACATTTTTATCTTAATTAAACCAAAAAAGCTTCTTTTTTTCCAAGTTTTAAAGAATTTATGTGGATATGCTTAATCCAGAGTCAAATTTTATCTTTTTTTACTGTTTTTCTAAATTTTTTTGTTAATTAAACCAAAAAACCTTTCTTTTTTTCAAAGTTTTGATTAATTTGTGTGGATATGCTTTATCCAGAGTGGATATATTTAATCCATACATTAGAAAAACGTTTAAAAAATATGTTTTTTGTTAATATTTAATTTAAACTCCGATAAAACACGTATATTTTGACATTTTTTATTATGTATATGTTTCACAAAACAAGGCTATTCATATATATTTATTTTTTTATTTAAATATTATAATAGTTACATCTATTTATAACTTTGCTTTTTAATGTTTTTTTTTATAATTAATATGTTTCCCAATCTTTAACAGTAAATCGTCCTGTTGAGTTTGATCTGATGCGTTGAACAACAGGATCTTTATTTAACTGCTTCCGAATTTTTTTAAAACCTGGTGGTGTAAATTTTCCTAATGTATTTATGGCATAATCAGCAATATCTTTGTGGCTGCTTCCTTTTACTGGTCTTTTGCTTTTAGGACTGATAAGTTGTCCATCCTCTTTGAATCCATATTCCTGTGTTTGTAACAAGTGTTTTGCCAATTCTTCAGATTTTCTCGCATCAATATCTCTTTTTGATACTCTGTCTCTTACATTTCGGCTTAAAGGCGTACCCTTTCTTGCAAATAAATTGTTGAAAAAATATGGGCTTTGAGCATCGGGTAAGGGAGAAGAGGGATCGTTTGAATCTTGTGTATCGTCTGATAAGAAGGGCTCATCAGCTGATTTCCAATTAGAAGGAGCTTTAAGAGAGACATTAGAATCAAGATTCTGATTTTTTAATGGCGAAAAGGAAGAAATGCCGTGTGATGAAAGAGGTGGTGTAAGAGGGATATCAGAATCTCGATGCTGAATTTCTGGGGATATACCGTAATTTTTATTAATTAATCGTTCATTCTGGTTTTCGATACCTAAAGGTTTTTGTTTTTCTAATAAATTAGACAACGTTTTCAAAGTATTGTTTAAATTAGCATTTATATCAGTTAATTTAGTGTCTTCTACTTTTATAGGTTTTTCTGCTACATGTTTTCTTTTCTTTATTAAATTTCTATGAGCCATATTATAATATACATTTTTTGAAGAAATATTCAAATCAGGGTTATTTAAAATATCTTTTACGTTATTTTGGGCAATTTTTAAATGTTCTGGGTCATAATCATATTTATCTATTAAAGAATAATATTTATCTTCATCAACTAAAAAATATTTTTTAGCGGAGCTCATTCTAGAAGCTTCTGTCCAACAGCTAGTAATACTGGTAATAATAAAGATGCAAGCGGAATACCATTACCACTTTGAAGAACACGTTTTACTCTATTTACAGTACGAGCCTTGGATAATTCACGAATTGGCGTGGCATAAGGGGTCAACTTCTTCTTTTTTGAGGGTGTTAATTTAAATTTTGAATGCACAATATTATGTGCAATTTCAACAAGTGCCTGCATTTCATCTGGATTCGCATATTTAATTAAATTATAGCGTTTTTTTGCACTCTGTGTTCTGGCTAATTTTTTTAAAAAATCAAAATTATGAACAACACAATCTCCGACTTTACAGCGAGGATGCATTTTGTTATGAATGAAGTGTAGCATGTGGTATTTAATACTATAAGGTTTTCGGGGTTGACGGAAAAAGGGGCGTGGCTTAATTAAAAGACCAATCGAAAACTAAATTCCTTTTAAAATCATTAATTGGAGTTATAAAAATTATAAATAATTTCTTACAATGGATTCGTGTAGTACCATAGATATTATTTGTGGCTCTAAACTTCAAATAAATATTCATACAAATGAAGACGGTACTGTTATTTATAAACTTGTGGGTTATTGTTGCGGTTACGGTCACAACTTTTACCAAATCTTGGAAAATATAGCAAAATTTAAAAATTATCGTGATGATTTAGATTTGTCTAAAATAGATATTGAAAATTCCATTGAGGAATATTTAAAAAAATATTGGAAGGTTAAGAGTATAACAGATAAAACAACATTCTACAGATCTACGATTAGTTATTACCGCGAATGCGATTGTGGTGTTACTGTTGCTCTTAACAAAAATTTCACCATTGATATCGAAAATCTATTTAAAAAACATCAAAGTCAAAATTTGACAGACAGGACACTTGTAAAGAACAGTGACACTGAAAGAAAACTTAAAAGAACACATTCATCCCCCTTGAAAAATTAAATAAAATAAGTATTTTTTTCACCTTTTGTTTTGTTAAGATTTATTCTTTTGCACACAATAAAATTTTAGTTTGTTAAACAATAAAATCACTTTAAATTACATACAAGGAAAAAAAAAAAGCTGTTTTAATCTGTTACTGATAATGCCAGAAGATTTGTTGTTTATTGTGAAATCATGCTTTTTGAATAAAGTTTCTAACGTAGCTATCAGGATCTTTCATTCTGTAAATCATATCCAATGTTGCTGTTCGATTAAGTTTTAAAACAAGTCTGAGGTAAAGGTAATAAAGGGCATGCTCACCACATGTATCAGCGATAATGCTTTGAACAGGTTTATAGCCATAACTGAATCGTTTTTTCCAAAAATATAGTTCATCAGGAGGTTTCAGTACTCTGCGTTGATACCACTGCTTAATGGTTATTAGGGTGTGGATGTACATATAAAGCAACCCAGTGTAACCCAGGCTGATCGATTCGATCGTGATTCATAATGGGTTTCCCTTTAGTATCAGGAAGCCTATCAGAAGGAAACACACCCAAAAAGTTTGGAATTTTTAAAGCCTCCGCTTTTTGCAGAATAGCTGTCTCATACATTGCATAGAAAACACAAATAATTTGCAAATTGCAAAACTTCGTGACGAACTTTTGGAAGAAATTTTTTCTTTCATACTTGCTAAAAGATGCGTGACCTATTTTGTAGAAAAAATAGAGTTACACACATTCTATTCTTAAAGATAGGGTACTGTTTGTCAGTGTAGAAGTTTGATGGGTCATATTTTTTTCAGAGACATCATTCAAGGTCATTTAAAAAAAAGAGGTGGTTTGATCTTTGATCACTAGAATATGCTCCGGGGGAGGGGAGGGGGGTATGAATCACGATCGAATCGATCAGCCTGGGTCACACTGGGTTGCTTTATGTACATCCACACCCTAATAACCATTTCGTTGAATACTTAAGCAGTGGTATCAACGCAGAGTACTATGAACTATATTTTTGGAAAAAACGATTCAGTTATGGCTATAAACCTGTTCAAAGCATTATCGCTGATACATGTGGTGAGCATGCCCTTTATTACCTTTACCTCAGACTTGTTTTAAAACTTAATCGAACAGCAACATTGGATATGATTTACAGAATGAAAGATCCTGATAGCTACGTTAGAAACTTTATTCAAAAAGCATGATTTCACAATAAACAACAAATCTTCTGGCATTATCAGTAACAGATTAAAACAGCTTTTTTTTTCCTTGTATGTAATTTAAAGTGATTTTATTGTTTAACAAACTAAAATTTTATTGTGTGCAAAAGAATAAATCTTAACAAAACAAAAGGTGAAAAAAATACTTATTTTATTTAATTTTTCAAGGGGGATGAATGTGTTCTTTTAAGTTTTCTTTCAGTGTCACTGTTCTTTACAAGTGTCCTGTCTGTCAAATTTTGACTTTGATGTTTTTTAAATAGATTTTCGATATCAATGGTGAAATTTTTGTTAAGAGCAACAGTAACACCACAATCGCATTCGCGGTAATAACTAATCGTAGATCTGTAGAATGTTGTTTTATCTGTTATACTCTTAACCTTCCAATATTTTTTTAAATATTCCTCAATGGAATTTTCAATATCTATTTTAGACAAATCTAAATCATCACGATAATTTTTAAATTTTGCTATATTTTCCAAGATTTGGTAAAAGTTGTGACCGTAACCGCAACAATAACCCACAAGTTTATAAATAACAGTACCGTCTTCATTTGTATGAATATTTATTTGAAGTTTAGAGCCACAAATAATATCTATGGTACTACACGAATCCATTGTAAGAAATTATTTATAATTTTTATAACTCCAATTAATGATTTTAAAAGGAATTTAGTTTTCGATTGGTCTTTTAATTAAGCCACGCCCCTTTTTCCGTCAACCCCGAAAACCTTATAGTATTAAATACCACATGCTACACTTCATTCATAACAAAATGCATCCTCGCTGTAAAGTCGGAGATTGTGTTGTTCATAATTTTGATTTTTTAAAAAAATTAGCCAGAACACAGAGTGCAAAAAAACGCTATAATTTAATTAAATATGCGAATCCAGATGAAATGCAGGCACTTGTTGAAATTGCACATAATATTGTGCATTCAAAATTTAAATTAACACCCTCAAAAAAGAAGAAGTTGACCCCTTATGCCACGCCAATTCGTGAATTATCCAAGGCTCGTACTGTAAATAGAGTAAAACGTGTTCTTCAAAGTGGTAATGGTATTCCGCTTGCATCTTTATTATTACCAGTATTACTAGCTGTTGGACAGAAGCTTCTAGAATGAGCTCCGCTAAAAAATATTTTTTAGTTGATGAAGATAAATATTATTCTTTAATAGATAAATATGATTATGACCCAGAACATTTAAAAATTGCCCAAAATAACGTAAAAGATATTTTAAATAACCCTGATTTGAATATTTCTTCAAAAAATGTATATTATAATATGGCTCATAGAAATTTAATAAAGAAAAGAAAACATGTAGCAGAAAAACCTATAAAAGTAGAAGACACTAAATTAACTGATATAAATGCTAATTTAAACAATACTTTGAAAACGTTGTCTAATTTATTAGAAAAACAAAAACCTTTAGGTATCGAAAACCAGAATGAACGATTAATTAATAAAAATTACGGTATATCCCCAGAAATTCAGCATCGAGATTCTGATATCCCTCTTACACCACCTCTTTCATCACACGGCATTTCTTCCTTTTCGCCATTAAAAAATCAGAATCTTGATTCTAATGTCTCTCTTAAAGCTCCTTCTAATTGGAAATCAGCTGATGAGCCCTTCTTATCAGACGATACACAAGATTCAAACGATCCCTCTTCTCCCTTACCCGATGCTCAAAGCCCATATTTTTTCAACAATTTATTTGCAAGAAAGGGTACGCCTTTAAGCCGAAATGTAAGAGACAGAGTATCAAAAAGAGATATTGATGCGAGAAAATCTGAAGAATTGGCAAAACACTTGTTACAAACACAGGAATATGGATTCAAAGAGGATGGACAACTTATCAGTCCTAAAAGCAAAAGACCAGTAAAAGGAAGCAGCCACAAAGATATTGCTGATTATGCCATAAATACATTAGGAAAATTTACACCACCAGGTTTTAAAAAAATTCGGAAGCAGTTAAATAAAGATCCTGTTGTTCAACGCATCAGATCAAACTCAACAGGACGATTTACTGTTAAAGATTGGGAAACATATTAATTATAAAAAAAAACATTAAAAAGCAAAGTTATAAATAGATGTAACTATTATAATATTTAAATAAAAAAATAAATATATATGAATAGCCTTGTTTTGTGAAACATATACATAATAAAAAATGTCAAAATATACGTGTTTTATCGGAGTTTAAATTAAATATTAACAAAAAACATATTTTTTAAACGTTTTTCTAATGTATGGATTAAATATATCCACTCTGGATAAAGCATATCCACACAAATTAATCAAAACTTTGAAAAAAAGAAAGGTTTTTTGGTTTAATTAACAAAAAAATTTAGAAAAACAGTAAAAAAAGATAAAATTTGACTCTGGATTAAGCATATCCACATAAATTCTTTAAAACTTGGAAAAAAAGAAGCTTTTTTGGTTTAATTAAGATAAAAATGTAGAAAAATAGTAAAAAATTTTTATAAGCATATCTTCAGCTAATACGGATTAAGTTTATCCTCTTGCTATAACAAAAAAAATGTCAAAAAATCCATGTTTTATCGGAGCCTAAATTAACAAAATAACAAAAAACAATATTTTTTCAGCTTTTTTCTTGTGTATGGATTAAGTATATCCACTCTGGATTAAGCATATCCACACACATATTCCTTAAAAGTTGGAAAAAAGGAAGATTTTTTGGTTTAATTAAGAAAAAATTTAGAAAAATTGTATAAAAAAGATAAAATTTGTTATAAGCATATCTTCAGCTAATATGGATTAAGCTTATCCTCTTGCTAAAACAAGAAAAAAATATCCAAATATCAATATTTTATCGGAGTTTAAATTAAAAAATTAAAAAAATAAAACATTTTTTTTTGTTTATGGATTAAGTATATCCACTCTGGATTATGCATATCCACATAAATTCTTTAAAACATGGAAAAAAAAAGAAAAAATTTAAAAAAAATGTATAAAAAAGATAAAACTTTTTATAAGTATATCTTCAGCTAATACGGATTAAGCTTATCCTCTTGTTAAAACATGAAAAAAACCAAAATATCATGTTTTATTGGAGTTTAAATTAAAAAAATAACAAAAAAAGATATTTTTTCAGCATTTTTCTTATGTATGGATTAAGCATATCCACTCTGGATTAAGCATATCTACAATAATTCTTTAAAACATGGCAAAAAAAGAAAGATTTTTTTGGTTTAATTATGATAAAAATAGCTAATTTTAAAATTTTATTACAAATTTTCACGATTTTCATAAAAAATATAGCAAATTCTTGTTTTTTATACAAAAATCTAGCTTTTCCAGAGATTAAGCATATGTACCATTCCTATTAATCAACAAAAAATGTAAGACTTACATGTTTTTTTACTAAAAAATTCATTATTTTCAACAAAAATAGGAAATATTTAACAAAAAACTCCTTTCATTGTAAATGTCGGCAAATAGCTTTGATCTTTGATGGAAGTGGACAAGTGATCAAAGGGGATTACCTTTGATCACTTGTGGTTATCATCAACGACAATCACCTCATTACCATAACCATAAAGACTTACCGTAACAATCAAAAACAAAATTCAAACGAGAAGAATAAAGATAAGCTGGGATTACTGTAAACAAGGATTGGCTACCGTTCGTGGCAACAACTCTGGAAATCTTTATTTGGTGAAAGACGTCCAAATCTGTAGTAATTTCATGTGATAATTATATTTGTTATGACAATAAATCATCTTTCCTTGTAAAACACTCCTTTACATTTACACCTCTTACAGTAACCTCAAAGTAAACAGCCTGAAGCAAACGGTGTACCGCCGCGAACAGGTATACTGTAGCGCCGCAAACAGTTATACTGTCCCGCAGCATCATTTTTTCTTGTAAAACAATCTTTTACATTTACACCTCTTACAGTAACCCCTTCATTACTGTAAACAGCCCGCCGGGCATACTGTACTACCAGGTATACAGTACCGCCGCGAGCAGGTATACTGTACCGCCGCTAAGAGATCAAAGATCAAAGTTCAAAGTTCAAGGTCAAATGTGACCGATTTATCGGTGCATAACTACTGGTGTACATCCTAAAAATCAAGCTACGTAGCTAAAAATTTTATTTTTCTTACGGTAACGAAAAAAATGTCAAAGAAAAGAAAGGACAAAGTGTTCCCAGCCGGTCTCTAAATTTATTCACTTGTAATTTGAAAATTTTTCTTTTTGCAAAAAAAGGAGAACACAGATTTAAATCGCTTCAATAGTGAAAGAAGCAGAAATTCTATCAATAGATTCCAGCATATGCTTCAGTCTTTCCTAAAGATGCTGTCCTAATTCTGCCCATTTCAAGGTCAGTGTTTTGATATGACATTTTTTATTCCCTCTCTCCCAGCTTGCTTTAAATTATTTTTTCATAACTTAAAACATTTTTTTAAAAAAAATTTAAAACTCAAGAAACGAAAACATCATTGATGATTTCCGCTTTTTTGTTTTTGAAAGTTTAAACTTTTTTATGGTTTTTTCGATGTTGTTTTTTGCAGCACTTTTTTTAAAGAAACAACCAGAAAAACAATGGCCAACAAATTTCCCTTTCTTTTTTTCGTCTTTTTGGAAAGTTGTTTTCGTCGCTTTTATTCGTCTTTCTAGAAAATTCGCAAAAATAGTGGAAAGTCTTTCGCAAAAGAAAAAATGGGGTGGCGCTTAAGCAGACTACAGCAGCTGCGATGAAACAGAGAAAAAACGAAATAGCGAAGAGAAAAGGAAAGAAATTGCTCGAATGTTCGCGGAGTTACGCGAATTCGAAAAAAAGGAGTATAAAAGGATCGAAGAAAGCAAGTTTTAGTCAATTCAAAAAAAAAAAAAGTAAAAGTGTTTTATTCTTACTACTACTCCTGTATTATATTATTACTACTATAAAATATGTCTTCGTCAAAAGCTATTGGTATTGATCTTGGTACAACTTATTCATGTGTTGGTGTATATCAAAATGGAAAAGTTGAAATTATTGCCAATGATCAAGGAAATAAGACAACTCCATCATATGTTGGTTTTACGGATACTGAACGGCTAATTGGTGATTCAGCAAAAGATCAAATGGCTCGAAATCCAGAAAATACTGTATTTGATGCTAAACGTTTAATTGGTCGAAAGCTTGAAGATCCAACTGTTCAAAAAGATATTAAACATTGGCCCTTCAAAGTTACAACAAAAAATGGAAAACCTGCTGTTGAAGTTGAATTTAAAGGTGAAAGAAAAGTATTTTCTCCAGAAGAAATTTCATCAATGGTATTAATTAAGATGAAAGAAACTGCAGAAGCATATCTTGGACATCCAGTTCGTGATGCAGTTATAACAGTTCCAGCATATTTCAATGATTCTCAGCGACAAGCAACCAAAGATGCAGGCGCAATTGCTGGTTTAAATGTTCTTCGAATTATTAATGAACCAACTGCAGCAGCATTGGCATATGGATTAGATAAAAAGCTTAATAAAGATAAAAATGTACTTATTTTTGATCTTGGTGGTGGGACTTTTGATGTTTCAATTCTTACTATTGCTGATGGAGTCTTTGAAGTTTTGTCAACTGCCGGAGATACACATCTTGGTGGTGAAGATTTTGATGGTCGACTTGTTGAACATTTTGTTAATGAATTTAAACGTAAATATGGCAAAGATATTCGTTCAAATCCACGTGCACTTCGCCGTTTAAGAACTGCTGCAGAACGTGCAAAGCGAACTCTTTCATCATCCACTGAAGCTGTAATTGAAATTGATTCCCTCTTTGATGGCATTGATTTCCATTCAAAAATTACTCGCGCTCGATTTGAAGAACTTTGCTCAGATTTATTCCGAAAAACTTTGGAACCTGTTGAACAAGCACTTCGAGATGCAAAATTGGATAAACGTTCAATTGATGAAATTGTTCTTGTTGGTGGTTCAACTCGTGTACCAAAGATTCAAAAATTGCTCAAAGAATTCTTTAATGGTAAAGATTTAAATTTATCCATTAATCCAGATGAAGCTGTTGCATATGGTGCTGCCGTACAAGCTGCAATCCTTTCTGGTGTTAAAGATGATACTGTTAAAGATGTTCTTCTTGTTGATGTAACACCCCTTTCACTTGGTATTGAAACAGCTGGTGGAGTTATGACAAAACTTGTTGAACGAAATGCTCGAATTCCAACAAAAGCAACTGAAACTTTCACAACATATTCTGATAATCAACCTGCTGTTACAATTCAAGTTTTTGAAGGTGAACGAGCAATGACAAAAGATAATAATCGACTTGGTACTTTTGATCTTACTGGTATTCCACCTGCACCACGTGGCGTCCCTCAAATTGAAGTCACTTTTGATATTGATGCAAATGGTATCCTTCATGTTTCAGCTGTTGATAAATCAACTGGAAAATCAAATCGAATTCAAATTAAAAATGAAAGAGGCCGTTTATCACAAGATGAAATTCAACGAATGTTAGATGAAGCAAAGAAATATGAAGCCGAAGATCGTGAACAACGTGAACGAGTTGATGCTCGAAATCGTCTTGAACAATATCTCTTCCAAATTAAATCAGCTTTATCAGATTATGGTGATAAATTACCTGCTGATGATCGCTCTTCTGCCAATCAATTAATCACGGAAAATCTTTCATGGATTGATAATAATCAAATGGCTGAAAAGTCTGAATATGAAGATAAGCTAAATGAAGTTCAAAATATTCTTGGAAAAGTTATGGCAAAACTTCATGGACAAGGTGGACAAGGTCAACAACAACAACAACCAGGTCAAGGCTGCGGACAACAATATGGCCAACAATTTAACAATGATGGCCCAAGAGTTGAAGAAGTTGATTAGATCTCTTAATCACATTTATTGAATTTTATTTTTTGTACAAATTTGTGTTTCTATAACTGTATCTTTTTTATTTGTAAATTTGCTTTAATCTTTTTTGTTTTTGTTTATTTATTTCTTTTTTAGAAAGTTATGAGTTGTAAATAAAATTTTATGCTAAAAAATATTTTTGTGTTTCAGCTGGGGACAATGGGAAAAATAGGGTCAGATCAAACAAAGTTTTTAAGTTAAAAAAATTTAAAAATTTTGTTTTACAAATCGTTTTTATTGAAAGTTGGAAAAATGAAAGATTATTAATGAAATTCAATAATTGGAAAAATTGTTCAGCTGTATGGTTTTTTTTTCAAGTTTAGTTTCATTTTTTTGCAACATTTACGAAAAATATTGTAAAAATTTATTTTTAGACTTTTTTTATCAATGATAATTAATTTGTGTTAATAATAACGTCATATTTTTAATGAAATCGTTGTGTAAAAGTTTTTTTCTGATTTTACATAAGCAATTTAAAATCTGAAAAGCAGTATTTTTCGTATTATAATTTCATGCCACAAATGACTGCAAAAAAATGATTTGATTAAATCTTCTTTCACATGTTTGATGCGTATTTGTTGATTATATTAAAAACAAAAATATCCGTTATAGCGGCGATAAAAGTTGTTAAAATTTCATGAGAAAAAATTTTTTTGAAGCAATTTTTCTCTCCAAAAAAGTTGGACTCAAAAGGCAGCTGGCAATCTGTCACCCAAAGTGTTCATTTAGATCGACCTTTTTTTTGCGCAATAAATACGATACACAAAACTGGAGAAAATCTTGCAAGAATTAGTTTGTTGACGAATCAGTTAGCTTATCCGTCTTCCATTATTTTCTATTTTATAGTAATGGAAGTAACCTTTGTGCACAAATTCGTTTCATTGGTTTTTTAGTCGAAATATTGATTTTATATGCGCTACTTAAAATTTGCTGTTATATGAATGCCTCTTCCCTCCTTTTTTTGTTACTTTTTTTTCTTGCCAGTCATTGCTTCATTTTAATTTTCTTCTTGGATTATTTTTTTTATAAATGTAGTTTTGTATATTTCGCGCCAAAAAATATCTCCCGTTTTTGTACTACAACTAACTCTAGAATTTTAGTGTGAATCACTTCCTGCTTTGCTCCTTTAGTTGCATTTAAGTTTAATTATTCAGTTATGTCATACCGTGATAATCGTAATAATGACCGTTCTGCTGAAGGCAAGGTTTATGTTGGAAATTTATCTGATAATACACAAAACGAAGAATTAGATGATATTTTTCGTCGATACGGAAAAATTAGAAATATTTGGATTGCCCGCCGCCCTGGAGGTTTTGGATTTGTTGAGTTTGAAGATGCACTTGATGCTGAAGATGCCGTAAAAGCTTTGGATGGGACTAAAGTTGCTGGATCTCGTATCAAAGTAGAATTATCTCGTAGAAAGAATAATAACAGAAATTCGTAAGCTTTTTTGTCTTTTTTAAGAGACTAATAAAAATTGTATTTTCAGAAGAGGTGGTGGTGGTCGAGGTGGCGGTGGACGAGATGGTGGTCGAAATTACGAACGAAATTATGACCGCCAACGATCTCGCTCTCCACGAAGGCGTGCTTCTACATCTCCCAAACGTCGTGCATCACCTTCTCCAAAACGAAGTCCACAAAAAGATGCATACCGCTCTCCACGAAAAAATCATTCAAGATCTCGTAGTGTAACACCACAGTAATCATATGCCCTGTGATCTCTCTGCTTGCTCGTCCTACTAAAATGATCATTTTTCAACTACAAAAAAATATACCTTATTTGTTCTTTTCTATTTATGCCGCTGTTTCTTTTTTCCGTCGTATCTTCACGTTTTTGGTTCATAAATTTATACAGCATGTTCTTCGAATTTTTTTTGCGACACTTCAGGCATCGTTGTTGAAACTGGACTTTAAGTGATACCGACTTCGGCATTTCATGGAATAATTTTTAGATCTTGGTGAATATACATATATTGGACATGGAAAGCTAACCAGATAATTAATGCGGATGACGAGATTAGATATATGGCAAATATAGATTCAAAAATAACACCGATTAAAAAACAAGTACTATTTTGTGATATATTCAATATTAATGCTAAATTGCCATTTTTATTACATTTTTATTGTTGTTATTTTGACGTAATTTTACGAAATATAAAACTGAAATGAAATTTGTTATTTATTACTTAAATTTAACAAAAGTGGTAAAAAGTATTGTAATTGTGTTGTCGAAATGTATAAGTTTAAAACTGGCTATGTTGATGTTTGAACAATAAAAACATTTTTTTGCGTGGATTTATTTTAGCTGAAATCATCGAATCTGGGATGAATCAAAAGAAGAAAAAGCATGAGTAATTTGAAAAAAAAGCGATGAAAAAAAAACTTGTTTAGAGGATTCATAAAGCGAGTTATGTGTGGATATGTTTTTTTTTGGGTGGAGATATGTGTGTTGTTTCGTTAAAGCAAAGAAAAATATATTATAACAAAATAGTTATAACGAATGTATTATGAAAAATGGCTAGCATTTTGATAAACTGTTATAAATATCTTCTGTTTAAACCATCTTAGTCGCTTAATATTAGGTTTATACGTATTCACTGATACAAAATTTCTTTTTATTAAATAAAATTTAAACTGGTGCCAAAAAAAAAGAAACTATGATTAATTAACTGTTAGTTCTTTACTTGCACTCTTTATGAACTTTTATCTACTAAATAGATTCTATTTTAATAACTGTGCTCTTTTTAATCTTTGCACCACTCTGTTTTTATTTCCTCGGTCAATTTTTTTATTATTCGAATAAATATTATTTTTGTTATCGGTTAAACACATTGAAAAATAGTGTAAAATAAGCTTGTATTATTTAAAAACTGAGTTACCGTATGCTGTACTTGAATTTTACAAAACTTCGAAAATTGATGTTGTTTATAATTTGTATTTCAAAACGTCCCAGGCATTTTTTTACGGATTCATTTGTCTATGAGGATATAATGATACTTAACGCTATTCATTTTTATCTGTTAAAAACTTGTTTCAGGATTTTTAAAGATCTTTGTAAATATGTAAAACTGATTTGCTTTTTTCATTTATTAAAACTGGCATTTAAACATATATTTTCAAGTCTATCGACTAAAATAATTGTGTACAAAAAAACTGAGATGGAATGTCACGGTTATTTATCTTTTATGTTTTATCCTTAACCTTTCAGTTTTGCGCCTTTTCCGTTTTTATCTCCCAATCAATTTTTCTATCATCCAAATATATTTCTTGTTTTTCAAAATCTGTTAATTCCTTCGTCTACCACCAATTATATATATTTCTATCTTCCTTCTATTTCTTCTGGAACATATTTACTGCGCTTTTTTGGATTAAAAAGAAAAAAAGAAGTCACATCCGTATATGTGCATATATCTCCACTTCATCTCCAATCTCTTTTTCTTATCCTTCCTTTCATATTTTTTTGACGTTGTTTCACGAACGCAAATTCTTCTTTCTTTTTCTCTATTTTTCATGATCAAAAAAGTCGCTGTCGTTTTCAACCCCCTTTGAAAGAAAAAAAAAACGTATATTTCTTTCTTATTCAAAAAAGAGTTTTCTTTTTTGGCGTTTGTAATTTTGGATTTCAGATTTTAAAAAGACTGGATTTCCATTTTTTTTGATTGAGAAATAAAAATCTATGTCAATCTCAAAAATAAAGACCAATTTTTTTTAACTTTGTAAAAAAGGGAAAATTTAGTATTGAATGAGAAAAAAATTGGAAAGTTTTTTGCGGTTTTTTTAGTAACAGTTTAATATTGATTATAGAAGTTTTTTGGGATAACTGCTGCAATATTTTTTTCATTGTGAGATATAAAAAACTGTGGTTTAAGTAATTCTTGTAAATAAATGTTTTTTGTAGTATTTGTATTAGTGGCGTCGTTTTTAGAAACCAATAGAACTGAAAAAGCCAAAGATTTTGTTGTAATTTTGTTAACTGCAAATTTGATCTGTTTTTTTGTTTTTTGTTAAAAAAATCCATCTTTCAGATTTTTTAATTATACTCCTTTATATCAAACAATGACGCTGCAATAAACTTAATCAATTGTTGACGTTTCTTTGAATATTTTTCGTACCCTCGAAATCCGTTTTTTGGCGATAAAGTATTATTCACTGATTTCCGCGGATACACCTTCCATTGATTTTTAAATTAAAAACTGTGTCAAAATTTCAAAACATGTTGCAATATTTTTATTTATCAATTTTATTTATTTCTGTAATTCCAACATTTTCTGTTGCTGGTCCAGATGATTTATTTATTTTATTAGATGAAATAAGTGTTTTTGGATGTAGAGGAGGTAAGGGTCGTAACCAGGGTTGTCAAAGGGAAATTCCCGGGAAATTAGCGGGAAATCCCCAGGGAAATTTCCCGGGAAATTTCCCGATTTTTGCGGGAAATGAAATTAATTTCCCGGAATTTTGGGTATATAATTACCAAAATTTTTTAAAAATTCTAATTTTTTTTAATTAAAATAGATTTTTTTAGCTTTAAAAATAATTAGAACGAATTAATATAGGTAAAAAAAGGGTAGTTACTCGTGAATCATGTTTTTAAATTTTTCGGGTGCGATATGTAAAATCTGAAAAATTGGGTTTGCGGGAAATTAGCGGGAAATTCCAGGGAAATTTCCCGATTTTTCTGATTTCCCGGGAATTTAACAACCCTGGTCGTAACTGTTAAAAATGAAATAGTAAAAGCTTTTATTAAACTGCAATAAAAAATTTCATGCTAAGCAAAACTTTTTTAAAAACTGATAAAATCTTTTAAACCTAAACCGAACAAAATTGATTTACTTAATTATTATAAAAATAAAAAAAACTGGGGACCGAAAGCAACATGTCACTTTTTGATATTTTAAATGACGTGCAGTGACAGAATTTGGTGGTATCGTGATATCGTAAAAAATAAAATTGTATTAGGACCATAACTGTTAATACAATTTTATTAAAACGAATAAAAAAAGTTTAAATTTTTAGTACAAAATGAAGTAAGATTACGTGAAGAAGATGTAAATATTGTGAATGAAAAAGGAAATAAAGTATATTACATTCGAGCACCAGGAAATTATTCATTACATTTTGGAAATATAAAAGTACTTAAAAATCTGGGACATTTAACGGGTGAAATAGGTGTTACCCTTCAAGTTCCAGTTCTTGAAGGTCCTGCAGGTAAATTAACTGATAATCCTTTTGGTGATTTTTCAGTTAAATTTTTTTTACAGGTATTAGATTTGATGTTCCATATACAATGATTCCGGAAACAGGGTTATTGAATCAACAATGTGACGAATTTAGTGGTATTGTTGAAAGAGATAAACGGCAATATTGGTAAGGTATTTTTTGGGGAAAGAGATTAACTGGTCTTTTAATTAAATTTTTTTGTTTTAATTTTAACTGACGATTTTTAGCGGTAGTGGTCTTTTTAAAAAGATTTAAAAGTTTGATTTAAACTGTTCGGCTTTTTTCGTCTGTGTTTTATATCACAATTTTAAAACATGGATTTTTCAAAATTTTTAAATTAACCGAATTCTCCCATTTTAGCCGTTATTGTGAACTTTGTGGTCTTAGCGCTAAAATTGAAAATGGCTTAAATCAAGGACAACATAAACTTTTGCCTGAACTTGCACAAGGCCGTGAATCTGCATTTTCACCACATTGCAGCAAAATTTCATCTGATTCATATGAATTTAAACGAACTTTAAATCTTCCGGGTCGACAAGAACTTGAAAATATGATTAAAGGAAAAGTTCAAGGTGTTGATAATGAGATTAAGAAGCGGCTTAATAAGGGGGTAATTATTTTTTAAAACTGATTTCATCAAGAATAACTTTTTGGTTTTAGCGTGGTCGCTTTCAAGTATTTCTTAATCTTATCGCTGCTGAACAACCACCAATCAGTCAAAAGGCATGGTTTGATGGATCTGAACAGGTAATAATTTTAATAGTAGAATTTATAAACTGGTGAGATTGGATTTGGTGGTAGTTTTTGTCATTATGAATGCTGGTTTAATAGGCTCTAAGCATTCATTTTATCACAAACAAGAAAATTTTTAATTTGATAAATTCATTTAAACTTTACCAATTGTTCTATTACGAACTTTACAAAACTATTTCAAGTTAACCTATTTGTTAAATCTACAATTTTTAAATTTAAAAAAATGATTTTAGTTTTGAATTTAATTAACTGTCTTTATAATTTTTCAATTATAAAAAATTATTAAAGCAAAAATATTCATAGCCTCTTTCACGAAAACTTTATAAATCTAATTCCCTCATATTCTTATCATAAACCAACTACCAAACTTAGAAAATAGAAAATAAGAGATTAAAATTAAAAAAAAATAATTTTAGTGCAAATGTTGTGGCCGTGAAAAAGGGCCAAGTTGTAATCCCCTTGGCTTTTTATATTGTAATGCAGAAGATTGCAAATCAGCATGGGCACAGCAATGTTTACATAATTCTGCTCGAATTGCTGCATGTTTTACCGTTGAATTTAATTACCGAATGACAACCTCATATAATGATGTACAAAAATTCCTTGCTGAAAATAAATATCCAAATCAAGATGCTGAACCTGCTCCAACTCCTCCTCCACCACCTCCACAACCTGCAGCACCCGTACATTCTCTTGTTTCCCCCGAACATGGTCTTGCAGCAGATATTCCAACACAATGTGTTCAACAAATTCCAGTTAAAAGTTCCCATCTTCGAAGATATTGTACAATCTTTTGGAATCAAAAACTTTGTTGTGCAAATTGTCCAGGAATTTGTTAAAAAAACCGTTTATTATTAATTATTTTTTGTACAAAATTGTAACAAAATTATAAAACAGCGGTAAATTTTAGCAATGCACAAAAAAGCTTTCATCATTTTTATAATATTTTTTTAATTCTGTTTTTGATAGAATACGGTTATCATTAGTTTGTTTTTATCTTTTTTATTTATTCTTTTATAAATATTTACGAAAAAATTTTTTTCAATAAAATATAAAAACTGTGGTTAAATAATGATTTAAAAAACTGATAAATTGCCAAAACAAAATTTAAAAACAGGAATGTGTTTTAAAAACTCAATTAGAAGGAAAGAAAAAAGCTTATGTGAAAAATTTAAATACAAATTAATTAATATTATATATATATATATTTTTAAACCGGTTCATTGGATTGCATAACACCCGGATTTTTGTATGTAAATGGATGTAATCAGATTATTGTTATCTGTCACTCATCATCTAAGAATTTTTAATTTTTATAAACTGTTTCTCCAATTTTCATTTCAAACCTTAACAAATTCTTCATAATCAATAGAGCCATCCCCATCAATATCAACCTTAAATAAATATTATTATTATTATTTTATACTTAACTTTTTTTAAAAATTACTTCGTTAATCATTTCATCAACTTCATCTTCACTAAATTGCATTCCCATATGTACCATAAAATATCGAAATTCTTGTGCTGTAATAACACCATTTCCATCTTTATCAAAAACTCTAAAAGCTTCTCGAATCATTTCTGAATCCGTTTCTTTCATCATTCGTTTCATCATTACACAAAATTCTGGAAATTCTATTTGTCCATTTCCATCAATATCTATAAAAAAGGGAATAATTAGCAAGTATTGGTTTAACTGATTGTGTTTTTTATTGGGGAAAAACTGGCATCGTTCAGTTTTCAAATGTTGATTACCCTGTTGTCCAACTAAATACCACCGAAGGCTCTCAATTCTCAAAATAATGTTTAAACTGTCCAAATTAATTATTTAATTATTTAAATTTTTTCTTTCTTAAAATTTTAAAAAAGAACAATTTACTATATGTATGAGTGATTAAAGTATTTTGATTTTTAAAACGATTAACGAGAATAACTCTAATTGAAAGCCTCAATGAAAGCATAGCATTTAAAATTGATATAAGAATGATATGTAAAGAAGATGAAAAAAATTGTTAACTGCATATTTTTGCCTTTTAACTTCTGAAATATTAAATATTTTTTTATCTCAGTCATTAAATGGTATGTAGCTGCTCAAAACTCATTCTTAAAAAATAACATCATTTCTTAAGAAAAAAAGGTTTTTTAGAATCTTAAACTGTTTTCTTCGCTACTTGATAATTTTACAAAAATTTTAACTAATTAATGTAAGCATTTAATTTTATAAAGTTAACTGTTTCCTCCAATATAATTCTTACTTTGTAAAGTTGAAAATTTCAGTGTTTCTATATAATAAAATACTTACCAACTTCATTAATCATTTCTAAGATTTCTTGTTCTGTTGGATTTTGTCCAAGGGAACGCATTGCAACTCCCAATTCTTTTGTTGAAATTGTGCCATTTCCATCTTTATCAAACATCATAAAAGCTTCACGAAATTCATCAATTTCTTCTGGAGTTAACTATAAATGGGTAAAAAATCGGATTAAAGTTTATTTAACTGAGTAGCAATAATTACTTGTTTAATGATTTCTTCACTAAACTGCATCATATTTGATGAACTTTGAGGGGCACCTGTTCCAAGAGCCATGGCGCTTTCGTATAACTAAAAAAATATTTTATGGTTTAAAAAACTGACAAGGGACCGTTTTCAGATGTAAACCCAGGGGGTCGTGAGTTAAGGAAAAAAACGCAGGTGTCAACTGAAAAGGTTCCCTTGTGAGCTCGACGATATCTAAGTTTTGAACTTAATTTTAGGCAATGATTTTTTCACTTTTATATAAAAAAGAAAGTTAAAAGTGTAGGCGTTTAGATAATAAATAAATATAAAATGGCATTTAAAGTGCCAAAAAGCTATTTTCTCTAGAGTTTTTTTTTTTTTAAATAAAAAGAAAAGGAAGAAAAAAAGTAAAAGCGGAAGATGATAGGGGAATACTTGAGGGAGGAAAGAAAAGAGAGAAAAACTTCCGGTCCGAAAAATGAAAAGTTTAAAAAAAGTAAGTAAATGCATATATATAAATGAAAAAGTTAAACACAACTTTTTTTTAGAAAAGGAAATGTTTTTTTCTATAGAAACATGTGAGAGTAAAAAAGTATTACAAAAATAGAAAAATAAATAACAGAAAAAACAATAAATTTTGGATTAAATAAACATGTTTTTTAAGTTAAACGTAATTGAAAAAAGCTTTAAAAAAGTTATAAATCACTTGTTTAAAAACTGGAAACTTTTTTTTCTTCTTTGTAAAAACTGATAAATAATATATGGAAGAATTTGATGTGGATTAAAACTGTTTCTTATTATTGCATATAAAAATTTAACGTTTCAAAAATTAAAAAAACTGTAAACTTGCAGCATTTTGTAATCAGAAATATTTAGAAGTCAAATACAAAAATTTTTGAAATAAACTGTAAAACAACAATATGCAATAATAAAAAAAGGCATATTATAAACAGAAAAAAATACAAAAGCTAAATTAAAAAAAGCTTAAAGGGGGAACAACGGTTTCAATTTAAATGTTAAAAAATACTTCCATTTTTAACTGTGACTTAATAAATGTTCAAAGAAAATAGTTAATCAAAAACGAATTTTACGAAAAGTTGATAAAACTAACAGCGTAATGGAAAGTGGTAAAGATAAATAAAGGATGAAAAACTGTCATTGGAAATGGTAACATCTATTGGAGTTTAAAAAAAGAAGTTAAACTGAAGACGAAAATTTTTGGCAATAAAGAAAGAATAAAACTGCCAAGAATAATGCCAAGAATTAACTTCAATAAAAAACAAAGTATCAAAAACTGAAAAAACAAAAAATACTAAAATAAAGTAAAGTAAAAAAAGGGAATGAAAAAACATGATTTAACAGTAAAAAGACTCTTCCACCCTCTCTCTTCCCCCTTTTTTGTGTAATAAAACAATAAAACTTTAAAAACCTTATTCTTTAAAACAGCTGCTTCTTATGACTATATATTGGCTATCGTTGTTGGCTCATTCGGTTCTTTAACTGAAAAAAATGGCAAAACCCCTTTCGAAAAAAAGAAGAAGCAACTGTTATTTCATAAAAAAATGATGTTACGTCTTCTTCATTTCTGTTTTAAAGTAACTCCCGTCTCGGTTTCAAGCTTTAGGATTTGAATCATTTAAGATATATCTCTTTTTTGCAGGTGGCTATCTGGTTATTTTTTCTTTTCTTTTTTTATTGTTATAATATTTTTGCGGCAAAAAACAGAAAAGAAATAAATAAAAAAAATGAAAGAGATTTAAGAAAAAATATGGCAAAAAAATAGCTGCACTGAAAAAGCGATGATGAAATTTTTTTGATACATAAAATTTTGAAAAATCTGTTTTTAAATAAATCTTTTTTTAAAAAAGAGTTAATTTTAATAGAATTGTTTTTAAATTGCCCAAAAGGAATCCGAAAATATGTGGAAAATTTTTTAAAATGCGGCAGCATGCCCAAGAACATCGAGGGACAAATCAATTAAAGTAAAATAAATTTAAAAAAAAAAAAGAAGGATGAATCATTAGGTTTTTAAATGTATCGAAATAGACTACTTTTGTAAAAGATTTTTTTTCCGTAAAACTACAATGCATAAAAGTACGGTTTTATTTTTACCAATTTTTTATCAAAAACCCCTCTCTATAAACATTTCCATAAAAATTATATGATTTATGTATTTACAAATAAAATTCATATTTATGTCATTATTAACTGCTAAATCAATATATTTTATAGTTGTTAAAAACGAGAAAATTCCGACGACGGGCCGGCCAGGCCGTCAATTTTTAGGCCCCGGGCCGGGCCGTCCGACTTTTTCGGCCCGATTTTCTTTCTTTAAAAAAAACTGACTGCAATAAAAATATAACGTATACCGTAAAAATAATAATAAATTTTATACAAAAACAAACTTGAATTTTTTGAAAACTGTACACCAAAGATATTTCGAAAAATCTGTTATAAATAAAGTAAGGTTAAACGTTGAAACCATTTAAGGATTTTTAAAACTGAAGCAGAAATTAACAATGCGAACTTTAAATTTTTTCAAATTTAAGGAAAAACTATTCTCATATAAATTTATTGCTGAAAAACAATCTCTAAAATGTTGTTCTTTAATATTATTTCTCTCAATTTTAAACTGAAGCAATACAATACAGATTTCTTACTCTTAACTTTTTTAATAAAAAATTGTTTACAAAACCATAACATCATATAATATCTCGCATCCATACCAATTTAATCCACATCTCATAGCTATAGCGACTAGTTGTTTTTTTTATAACAACAAAAAAAACTTATTTCTTCAAAATTTTATGCACGTCATGACTGAACATCTTTCATATCTATTTTTCTAATAAATGTCAAATGTCAAAATATTATTTTCTTCTTAACAAAATATCGGGGGTTTTTCAAAGCTGCAAAATTTGCTAAAAATCTTTGCATAAACACATTCTTTTATTGAAAAAAAAAATTGTTTTTTGGGTTTCAAATTACATTTTTTACATAAAAAACCTTTGATTTTTTTTCAACTTTTTGACAACTTTTTTATATTTAAAGTGTGCACTACTTGAATTCACGGAAAAAGAGAAGAAAAAAACGAAAAAGTTAAAAGGAAAAAAAATATTTTAAAGTTTTTAAAGTTGTAATAACTTTTGTTCTTTGACAAAAAAAACTGAGTTTGAGGGGAAAAATGAAATGTAAAAGTAAATGAAATTCACGTGAATCTTAAAAAATTATTTAATGTTATAAAAACTGCGCAGCCATTTTTGAAATTACGACAAAACCAAAAAATAGCATTAAAGAAATAAACTGGAGCTTGTTGAGGGCATGAATGCCCTCAACAAGCTCTCTCGTTTCGTTGAAATAAAGTTTCTTAATTTCAACAAAACGATACATATACAATAACTGATGTCGATAAGTAAAATGAAAAAATTTTTATGAAAATTTGTCCCGTTTAATTTTTCACTGTTTCTAGTTTTTTATTAAAAAAACTAACGCCTGACAAAAATTTTTACAAAACTGGAAAAAGTTTTTAATTATGAAAAGATAAAAGGATTATCAAAAAAACTGAGTTTTTTAACTATTTTAATTTTTAAAATTGAAATTATGCTTAAAAAAGTACTTTTAAAGAAAATAAACACTAATAAAAGTTAAGAAATGTAATAAAATTGTGAAGATTTTCGTAAAAAAGATTCAATTTAAACTAAAACGCTTATTTTAAAGCAAAAGTATAACTAAGTAAAATAAAAATTTTAAACTGGTGAATTGGAAAGATGTAGGTTCTTTGATTTTTTAAATAATAATAGTTTTTACAAGGTTCTTAGCTAAAATAAAGTAAAAAACTGTAGATTTGAATTTCGAATACTAAAAAAAGTTTTTCCGAAAGCACTTTATTGTTGAATCTGTTAAATAAATTTTTTGGCTGAAAGTGTGAAGTAGCAACACAAAAATTGAGAAATAAACTGTTAGTTGATTTGCATGATTTATTTGAAGAAAAAAAGCAGCTTACCTTTGTGCGATTTTTGTAAGTTGGAACTTTATATCGAACTCGAACCATTTTAAATTATTATTTAAAAGTAATAAAAATCCAAATTTAATAAATTTAATTACAGAAAAATTTTTGCTGAATTTTTTAATGAAATAATAGAAAAAAGTGAGCTTAATTTAATCCCTTTTTAACCCCTCTAATAAAAATGCGTGACTTAAAAAAACTGTCAATCAAATTTGACAGTTTTTTTTATTGAATTAAACATTGCGCAGATTATTCATCATCAGATTGTAGATTGTGAAAGAAAGATTTTTTGGGAATAAATTAATTTGGGGTAAATAAAGAAGTTTAAGCACAAAGTTAAAAGTACAATTTGTATCGGAAAAGTGGAGCATGGAATGGACGTAAATTAATAAAAACATAATCAAAAAAAAAACTGTATATAAGCTTATTTATTAAGGTTTTTAAACTGTGCAAATATTTTTGATTGAGGTCCAATTGAATTATAAATTTTAAAAATAATAAAGGCTCTAACAGCTGAATTCGCCTTTATAAAACGTAAAATTTTTTACATCAAAACTATAAAACTATATATTCTTCATAAATCCTAAATTATCAATAAAAGGAAGACTTTGCCAGTAATCAATGTGACAATAGCCATATTTTAAAAAATTAATAGGTAAATAATATTTTACAGGAATAATAAACTGAAGGATAATGTGAAGATGTTGCGCTTGTTTTGTTGCCGTTAATATTATTATGCATTTATTTGTATCAATAAATATCCCTTGTTATAATCTTCCGCTTGGATATAAAATAATCAAATTACAAAAAGTGCAAGATAATTGTTTTCAAATTATTTAAGGTTTTTAGGAATTGGAGTAATAAATTCGAGGCCAAAATGAACAACGTTTTGGAAGAAAAGTCTTATCAAGGGACATCCGATAAAAAAAACTGTTCGAAAGAACCTATTTGGATGGATTAAAAACTGAAACCGCAATGAATAATATCGAACTTTAACAACTTTTTTAAAACTAGATAAATTTTAGAAATAAAAACTCTTACAAAATTTCGCAAAAAATTATGTATCAATTTAGAAACACTTATTAAAATTTAAAAAAAAGTTGAATAAACTTTTTAAAACTATAACAAAGTAAATATAAAAAATTCTTTTTTAAAAAAAATATTACTTTAACAAATGTTGTTTAATCAAATTTTAAACCACGTAAGCAACAGCAGAGAAAAATGTATTATTTGTTTTAATTTTTATGTCAAAAAAAACATATGTAAAAAAAGATTTGAACAAAAAATATGTGTCACAAAAAAAACGAAAAGAGAAAAAAAAGTTTTTTGAGATTAAGCAAGGAAAAGGAAGAGTCGTTCAAGTCCGTCAATGTTTGCTTCTTCTATCTTCCTTTTTTTTGTTGCTTTTTTAATTTTGAGGGATATTTGGACTTGAGAATGAGAAAGAAGGGGGAAAAAGGTTAAGTTAGATAAAAAAAGAAGAGCAAAGCTGTTGAAATTTTTCTTTTGAGACAAAACGTTAAAAATGATTTTTGATTTATCAAATGAAAAAAGAAGAAGGTTTTGATAAAAGCTAAAAGGCTGGAGCTTAGCGGCAAAGTAGTCGATTTAAAACTGGATTGGATTGTTTGTTGTTGCAAGCTTCATTTTTTCCCAGCTGTAATTTTAGTTGTTAATCTGTTTCACTCAGATCGATTTTGATTACAAAAGACACACATGTAATCTTTATCATAAGTATAAAATTGCTTCGGCTTTTTAAAACTATGTAAATCACCATCAGTAATTATTATTAACTATGTTCAATTTGATCAAAAGCTTAAAATTTTTCAAAGACAATAAACTTTCGTCCTTTTTAAAAAACTGACGACGAAATTCTACAGAATTTTTCAATGCATTTTTATTATGATATAAAAAACTGTAACTGCAACTTTATTTTAAAACTGACACCTCCTATAGTTGGTAATTTTAATTATTGTAAAACTGGATTACCAAGACATTCTTTAAAACTGTCAAGACCGATTTGATGATGTTTACTGATCTTCATTAATAGTAAAATTTAGGCATGCTTTTTAAAAACAACTAAAATTTTTAAGGAATCATCTGTTATTAAATGGATGTATACTGTAAAGCAAAAATTACAGTTTTATTTTTCAAAATCTCATTGGGTGTTTAAACATAAAAACTGATATTTTTAAACTGATTAAACTGAAACAAGATGTTTTCTACAATTTTCTTATTCTTGTTGTTTATTTCCTCCATAAACTTATTATTATAATAATAAGTTTATAAATAACAAAAATGAAAACTCACGTGTGCTTCAATAATTTCTATACTTTAATTTTTATTAATTGGTGCAATTATTTTTTTTTATATTTCACAAACTGGTTCAACCGATGAATCTTCAATTTATCCCAGAAACAACAAATTTATTTACCCTAAAGCTATGTTCAAAGTTGAAAAATGACAGACAATTTCTTAATATCTGTTATTTATTTTCCCAAGAAACTTTTATCAGACAATGTTTTTTTTCTTCCCTCATTTTTGTTTATCTCTCTTTTTTCTCTCGTCATCAACAAAAATGTCAAAAGTATGTGTTTCTAAACCTCTATTTTTTCTTTTTCTTTGAAAAAAAGAATTTCAACAAATTCTTAAAACTTGTAAACTTTTAAAAAACAAAAACAATAAAAAAAAACTACGTTGAATGTTTTTAATTTATTAAACGACTGCCATCAATCATTCTACCGTATAGAAAATGAATGGGGACAAAAAAGAAAAGATTTAAAGTGATTTTAATTTGAAACAATTGGTCTTTTTTCTTACACCCCCACTTTGCTTGCCGCCTGACTCTTTTGGAAAATTAAAACAAAAATGTGAAAAAAAAAGTTGGGAGAAAAAAAGCGGTCAAAGATTAAAAAGGAAAACTTTGAGAAAAAGCGCTAACGATTGCCAAAAAGTGGATTAATTGATTAATTACTTTAGGTATAAAACTGACACCATCTAACTAATAAGTCTTTTTACGAAAAAACTAAGACTATTAATATTAAACTGAACCAAACATTAATACGGGTTAAAATGTGAAAAAAATATTATTCAAAAACTTTTTTGTCTAATTTAAGCAAATTATTTTAGTTTTAAATTGTGAGCTAATGAGTCATTTTTAATTTTAACTGAATGAGAGAATGAATGAGACTTCTTTGGCAGTTTTTTATTGAAAAATTTTTTAAATCTTAGTAACTGAATTAATGAGTTGTTTTGGAACACCTTTTAAAATTAAAAAAAATTTTTAAGACATATATATGTTTTTAAAAATCTATTTTTCAGAAATTTTTTCAACTTTTAAATTTTAAATTAATTATGAAAATCTGTGATCGGCTAAAATAAAAAGAAAAACTAACTTTTCGAACTTGTCGAATTGGAGCTTTATCAGCAACTCCCAACTTTGACATATTTTGTGGTCCAGCAAGTTGTTGTTGAATATTTCCATATGCATTATTTACACGGCAATCAATTCCATATCGAATTTCTTCAGCTAGGGATAAAGATGAACCATCACAATATTTTTCATGGACACCCCAAATTCCATCATCCATTTTTCTTTCGTTAAAGGTGGTTTGGGATTAAACTGGCTTCTTAGATGTGATGCAATAACAACAGCAAAGTTTTAAGCTTAAATAAATTTAACTGACGTTGAAGAAGTTCTAACGGGAGATTTAAAAACTATCCCAGACGGAACAATTAACAATAAAATATCTCTTTTTTTAAACAATGAAATATTATCGTTTTTCTTTTTGTAATTTTCTTTCGTTATTTTTTTAAGTTTAAAGTCTTCAATGAGGCTTGAAAATAATAATAATCTACCTCCTTCAACACTTGATTTTTAAGCTTTAAACGACCTCTAATGACGCAAATACAATAGAAAAAAAGGATTCTTGAACAATATTGGTATTGCGCAAAAAATCTTTATCTTCCATTTTTTAAAGTACCCTCTTTCAATTTGCAACTAAAGAATTTTTGGGTTCCTGTTTCATTTCTAATAACATTTTTTTAAGAACAAAAGTCATTCTTTTTTAAATCATTTTTCGGGACTTTTTTTAAAAATTATTTTAACGTTTTTTACTGCAAAAAGTTGTTGGTTATGTTAAAGTTAAATAAGAGGGGTGAAAAGTATTAAGTGTGGCGGGGGTGGAAATATTTGAGGGAAAAACTGAAGAGTGGTAAGAACATGGAAAAAGCGGATCTCTGAAATCCATGATCTTTGTCAAGAAGAAAAAACAAAATAAAAACTGTTGTTGATAATAAAACAAAACTGACAATTAATTGATGCATTTAAAGTTTTTTTAAATTAAGATAAACTGAGAGCAACATCATTAGGTGTGATGGATATTAAAACGTTAAACTTTTTTTATATCCAACAACTCGGGAGAATTTTTTTTACATAAACAAAACTGTGCTAAATTAAGATTTTCTTTATTTGAATAAACTTTTATTGAAATTTGAGATCAGAAAAATATATATGTAAATACAGTTGGATAAAAATATAACCCGATAATAAAAGCTCTTGTAAAAATCTTAATTTTATTTTCCATATCTGTCTTCCTTAACGATCGCTCATCATCTAAAAATTTTTATTTTTTATAAACTGTTTCTCCAATTTTCATTTCAAACCTTAACAAATTCTTCATAATCAATTGAGCCATCCCCATCAATATCAACCTTAAATAAATATTATTATTATTATTTTATACTTAACTTTTTTTAAAAATTACTTCGTTAATCATTTCATCAACTTCATCTTCACTAAATTGCATTCCCATATGTACCATAAAATATCGAAATTCTTGTGCTGTAATAACACCATTTCCATCTTTATCAAAAACTCTAAAAGCTTCTCGAATCATTTCTGAATCCGTTTCTTTCATCATTCGTTTCATCATTACACAAAATTCTGGAAATTCTATTTGTCCATTTCCATCAATATCTATAAATGGGAAAAAATAATTAAAACTGGCGAGAAGTTTGCTGAAAGTATCAAAAAATAAACTGTTTCATACTATTTTCCTTTTTAATGAAGGAAATACTAATATAATGTAAACTAAGATGTTAAGCGCTCGAAATATAATTCTTATAAATTTAAAACTGTTCAGCAAGAAATCTACTAGAACTCATACAATGGCAAGATTTTGCCAACAATTATTATACTTTAAATAATTTAATTTGCTAAAAAACTTTAAAAAAGTGCGTTTTCTGGTTGTGTCTTTGGTTAAGTTTGTTTTTTAACTGATTGATACGATTTATTTGATCATGTGCAAGTTAAAAATCTTTTTACGATTAACACGTCTAAAATTTATTAATTAAAAAACGATATGTCACAGAGGTGATAAAAAGTGTTAACTGTAGTACTCTTATGTTCTTTTTAAATATTTAAGCCTAATAAATGTTAAAATAATTTGTACCCTAGCTTAAAGTCGTTTTATATATGGAATTAACTGTTAAAATAGCTTTCCAAATCAAAAGTATTTAAAGGAGCATTTTTAAAGGTTTTTTAGAATCTTAAACTGGGTTTTCATTGACGTTTGACAATTATGAAAAATGTATTTTTATTTGCTAAATGCAATTATCTATTTGGAAAAAGTAAACTGTCAATTTTAATCTCTTTTTTGAAACTGTACTTGAAGTTATTTCATTAATTATTAAATAAAGAAAAATATAATATACTTACCAACTTCATTAATCATTTCTAAGATTTCTTGTTCTGTTGGATTTTGTCCAAGGGAACGCATTGCAACTCCCAATTCTTTTGTTGAAATTGTGCCATTTCCATCTTTATCAAACATCATAAAAGCTTCACGAAATTCATCAATTTCTTCTGGAGTTAACTATAAATGGGTAAAAAATCGGATTATAGTTTATTTAACTGAGTAGCAATAATTACTTGTTTAATGATTTCTTCACTAAACTGCATAAGGTTTGAAGCACCTGCGGGACCTGCCGTTGTTGCTGCCATTGCACTTGTATATAACTGAAAATTGAGGGATTTTAATTAAAAATTACAGAGAATTATAGCTTTAATAGAAATAAACAGAGACAGCCAAAAAGTTTCTAATCGAAAGCAAGATTTCACAAATCTCTTTTTTTTGACTTAAAAAGTTTAAAATGAAAATATTTTTTCTTAACTGAAAAGAGGACAACTGTTATATAACTCTTTTTTTTAAAATCTGACTGACAAAAACAGGAGAGGAGGGGATCGCCTCTGGCAAAAAGGAATGTAATGACATTTCTTTGAATAAACGAGAAAAGGAATTTATGTTTTTGTTGCCAATTGTCATTTATTTCAAAGTCAAAAACCTTCAAAAACAGCAACAACTAAAAAAAATAGGGAGGACTTTAAGGTTCATCCATTTTTGCTTCCTCTGTAAAAAAAAAGTGAAAAAAGTTGCGTAAAAAAGGAAGTAATGCAAAATTTAAATGACGCGTTCAAAAAAAGAATAGAATCAAAAAAAATGTTGTTATTTTATATTAAATTATTTTATGACTTTTTTTATTGAAGAGCAAAAAAATTATGTTTTTATTGAGGAATGTAAAAAAACTTCCGGATTTTTCAAAGCAGCTAAAAAATGTAAAACGTGCAAAAATGAAGATGCTTTTTTGAAGTTAACTGCTGATAAAGCTATTATCTTTTTATTATTATATTTATTCGGGACATCTTTTTTTTTTGAAGTGAGTTTAACTGGATGTGTATGGAGTAGAAAAATATGCTTTGAAATAAGTGGTTTAACAAGGCTATTTTCAATCAAAGAATAAAACACAACTCAAAAAAACTTATGTAGCTACGGAAATAATTATTTTTTAAATAAGATTTTCTTGGAATTTAATGAGCTTCATGAAAAGGCATTTTAAAACTTAAAAGTTAATGAAATAAAAAAAAACAGTGAAGAGCTTTAGATGGTTGGAAAAATGTAAAACTAAAAATTTATAAAAACGTTAGATAAAACGGTATTTTTAAGAAGACGTTAGAAAACTTAAAAATTAATTTAATGTTTAAACTGTTTGAGTTGATCTATGAGCCAACACAATTAAAAAAACTGTAAATTAATATTCATCTCCTCAAGGCAAAGCTCTTTTGTATTTTTAGATATTAGAAAAAAGTTAAACATAAGTATAATTTAATACCTTTATGCAAAACTGATTTTTTCGTCATACATGTTAAAAAAGTTGGATGAATTTGTTTTATAAAAATTAAAGTTTCTAAACTAAATATCTTTAATAAATTAAAAACTGCACTTTGATAATGTGGTTGTTCAGTACAAAGTAATATAACAATTAAAACAAAACTGAATAATGTTATTAACAAATTATTTAATGTTTAGAAAGAATTTCTTTAAACTTTCTAATTAGAAACTGACCGGATAAGAATTGAGCTTAAATTTTTATTTTTTACAAATGATTTTGCATCTTGAGAGAAAAATCCTTTCAATAATTTTTTTAAACTGAGTAATTCATTTCTCATTATTAAACATATTAAAACAATAAAACAATAAATTACCTTTGGATTTTTTCGTTGTTTAATATTTGAACGAAATCGAACCATTTTTAAATTAACAAAACAATAAAATTAACCTCAAAAACTGCCACTTTTTAAACAAAATGAACGCCAGTTTTTATTTAACTTTCAATTCATAAATAAAAAAGGTGTCCATGTTTGTGTTCACTTTTCTTTTAAAGATTTATTTAATCTTTTTTCCGTGACTCAAAAATAAATAAGCTGTCAATCAGAATTACTTTTTAACGGAATTAAACAAATTGCGCAGGAGATTTTATAAAAAATATGTGTGTATTTTTAGAGATTATATATTTATAAAGTATAAAAGCGAAGGGTAGCTTAAGATTATGGATAAGGATAAGGATAAAAAGGTGACTAAAAGGGAGCTTGTTTTTTAATAATATGAGAGATTAGGAAATGCCTCATTATAGGAAAAGTGTTTTTCGTCGGATTTTGGAGGTTTTATAACAAAGCGGATTTCAAAACGATGTAAACAATAATAATTAAACTGTAGAACCAATTGCTAATCTCATTTAAAACAGTAATAGTAAATTTAAGAACATTTGTTATTGGTAAATTTTTTAAAAAACTAAATGAAATCTTAGGAGATTTTAAAAAGCTACGTTTTGGTATCATACAATAAACAAATTTAAAAAATACAAAAAATTTTAAAAAAGATTCTAAAACTGTGTCTTTTTGAAGTTTATGGCCTTTTCCAGGACAATTATGGCTTAAATGTATTTTCAAAAAAAGGAAATAATAAATAAACTGTCATGCAGAGTGTTGCAAATAAATTTTTAAAATATATATAAGCAAATAATTTTAAAACTGTAAAACGTTTTTCAGCATTTAAAAAAAAGTATTTTTTATATGCAGAAATTTTTATTGGAAAAACGGACCTCAGAAGAAGAAAAAAGAAATAAATAAACTGATCGTAATCTCAGGCGGTTCTAAAAAGATTAATTAAACTGTATGACATTGAAAGTATTGGGAGAAGTTTACTATTTTCTGTAAGAAAGTTATAACATTTTCGTGGTGAAGCGTCAAAAACATTAAAATTGCGAAATAAGCTATTTGATAAATTTTTTTATGGTATAACTGAAATTTGTCAAAAAATACTGAAACCGGTTTTCGCAGCTTTTATGGCATTTTTTTTTCTAGATTTCATTTGTTTGAGCACGTAAACAAATGAAATCTACAAAAATAAAAAATAAACCGCCTAATCATGTACTGGTTTTAATACAAAAAAACTAATAAATTAATTATTATAAAAATTTTTGTATAAACTGGGCAACAAATTTTTTCTTTCTCCATATAACTGGGCCATACCAGTTCAAACAAAATTTAAAAAATAAACTAAATGAATTTTAAGAGATAAACTGACAGGCACTTTTACTGTTTCGCCCCCATGTTTTTTTTTTCATTCACAAATTTGCATAAAAATAGTGAGTTTCTACTGCAAATTCAAAAGAGTGGGTGGGCAGGTAGAATGAGCGGTTGTGTTGGGGAATGAAAAAAAAAACATGGGGGCGAAACAGTAAAAGTACCAACTGACATGCATAGTCGAAAATAAAGTATTGCTAATTGTTAATACTGTGGTGAAATCATATCAAAACGCTTTTTGTAAGCGTCTAACTGCACTTATTCCAACGAATTTTAAAACTGTTAAATATAAACGAACCTTTTTAACTCTTCGAAATGGAACTAAATCAGCAATTCCAAGTTTTTTTAAACTTTTTGAACCAGCAAATTGTTCATGAACATTATCATAGGCTGAGAAAACTCGACAATCAACATCATAAAGTAATTCATCTAAAGGTGACATACGTGAATCATCTGCATCATAATATTTTCCATATACATGCCATGTTCCATCATCCATCTTTAATTAAACTGGTGCTGGATTTTGACGACTAAAATTATTTTTTTGTTAACTGAAGAGTATTCTTAAAACATTAAAGGAAAAAATCAAAATAATGTAGTTCAATTAAATCAAAAAAAGCTAAAATAAGTGTCAAACATTAAAGGAAACAAATTAATAAAGTTAAAGTAAAAAATTTTATAAATTCATATTGTTTAAACTGAGATCATTTTCGATTTCAAAAGTATTTATAAATAAAACTGTGGCGCGGGAATCCCACTCAAGTACTATATTTTATTTACTTTTGCCCTCAATT
Source organism: Panagrolaimus sp. PS1159 (assembly GCA_963922195.1). NCBI lineage: Eukaryota > Metazoa > Nematoda > Chromadorea > Rhabditida > Panagrolaimidae > Panagrolaimus > Panagrolaimus sp. PS1159. Next base: position 3,728,157 of record CAWUHW010000001.1, on the reverse strand, counting down.
GAAGATGATCGGTGACTTATTATTCTCGATTAGCTCAATTTTTGCAACCCTTTAATTCATGTGTGTTTATTACTTTGATGAGTTTTTACACCTTTTTTCCCATCATTTCCCACTTTAAACTTTTTTCTTATTTTGAAGATTAAAAAAACAAACAAAATTAAAACCTTGTGATTTTTATTTTTGACGTAAAAAGAAGTTGAACTTTAAAAAAACATTTTTTGTAAACTGAAAATAAAAAATTCCAAGCGAACTGAAAGAAACAGTTATTTCGCATCATCACTAAAATTTTATTCAGGCATTTAACAGTCATCTATCGTTTTAAACTTTATTTTTTTTAATAAACTGTGATCATATCGAACTGAGCGTTCACTTTTTTTGGACTGAGTCAGAAAAGTCAGACAAAAATACAGGGTGATTCAAGAAAAAGTCCCGATTTTGAATGGCTGGCATTTTGCATCTGTTAAATATTTTCAAAAACGTACTTCACAGTCGTTTTTGACCTTTTTTACCATTTTGTTTTTTATAAAAAAATCAAAAATTCCGGAAAAAATTTTTCACGATTTCACGTACTCCCCCTATGAAAAAAACGCTTTTCGGACACTTACTTACAATGTTAAAAAATTTTTTGCGTTTTAAAAAATTTTTTTCATAGGGAAATCATGAAAATTTTTTTCCGGAATTTTTGATTTTTTTATAAAAAACAAAATGGTAAAAAAGGTCAAAAACGACTGTGAAGTACGTTTTTGAAAATATTTAACAGATGCAAAATGCTAGCCATTCAAAATCGGGACTTTTTCTTGAATCACCCTGTAAAAGTCAACTAAAAAAATGAAAGCGTAAAGTTTCGAAACTTTTCGAAACTTTACGCTTTCATTTTTTTAGTTGACTTTTATTTTTTTTGTCTGATTTTTCTGACTCGGTCTAAAAAAGTGAACACTTTCTTTCACTCAGTTCGATGTGGTGACTTTTCAGTTATAGGACCACGGAACGGGATTACGGGATATTTGGATTAATTTGTTTTTTTTATTAACAAAAACTAGTAACACGTCTGTTTTGTCAGTACTTAACTTTGCAAAATAAAACTGTTGCCATAAAAATTAACAAAAAAACATAATTTTTTACAATATTTTCAAAAACACCATTTCATCATTTTTTTGTTCCCATAACAATTTTTTAGCTTTTATTGATTATTTTGTAACAAAAACTGTCAACTTTATTTTCTATTTTTCAATAAATTTAAACAGAAAGATAACTAACTGAAGAAAATTGTTACATTATTCTTATACACAAAAATTAATTAACAACAAAAACAAAATTTTAGCATTCGTGGGCTCAGTTTTGAAATGCAAATGTTCTCGATTGCAACAACAATTATCAGTTTAAAAAACTTTTTTTTTTAAATTAAACACTATACTTTTTTTTAAAATCTTGTTAAAACAATCTTAAAATTCGACACTTTTTTGGGTTTTCATTGCTTATTTACTAGTAAAAACTGTTAAATTTTGTCTTTTTTCAATTAACTGAAAGATGATTAACTTCATAGAATAAAAAAGTTCCGTGCTTTTATGAAATAAAAATTAATAACAAAAACAAAATTTAAAACATTCGTGCTCACAGTACTGAAATTCAATATTTTCGATTCCAAGAAACCTCAGTTTAAAAGAAAACCTTTTTTTTTAAATTAAACACCATAATTTTTTTAAAGCTTGTTTAAACAATCGTAAAATTTGACACTTTTTTGGGTGTTGTGTTTTGGGATGCGTAAAAAGCGTGTCAAGCGGAACTTTCTCACCTTTCTTCCCTTTTTTGAAGCCCGAAATCTTGAGTCAAATTTCTTACAAAAAAAGAAGATGCAATAAAGGAATTTAAAATGTGTGAGAGATAGATATATGTCATTGTGACTCAATTCCCAGAAGGAAGATGGAAAAAATGTAACGAAAAAATCATTACAAGGTCAATTGACTTAAAAAGTTTTTTTATGAATCATTTAACTTTATTGCTTTTCCTTTTTTATTGCATAATATTTTTTGTAACGCTTTTTTGACACTTTAGTTTTTCATTTGTTGCCAAATGTTAAAGCAATAATAACCAAAAAATTATTTTAGAAAAAGGAAAAAAAATTTGATTCCTTTAAAAGCATTGACGCTGTATAAAAAAGCATAAGCTCACTTAATAAATTTTAATTTTAATAAAAACTTTTCAAAAAATTTTTTTCGTGTTTATAAATAAAAATCTTGAGGAAGAATCAACAGTTAAACACTCAAAAAATGCCGTTATCTCCAGCTACAATTTTGTTTAATGAAAAATATGAAATCCCTGTAAACAATTTCCCAGTTTAATTCTTTTTCAAATCTTTACAGTTTTTCACTTTTTAATTATAGATTTCTCATTTTTTAATTTCGTTTACAAACGTAAAAATAAAACAAATATCAATTATTTGCAATTATATATTTATCCGTTTTTAAAAATCGTAAAATTTCAATTTCCTTTTCTTTTTTCTTCAAACAATGATCCATTTTTTTATTTTTTTGGATGAGATTATGTGTCAAACAAAAAAAACATTTTTATGAATTTTTAAACGATTGTGCAAAAAATGCCTTTTCTTTCCGGAATTTCATTTTTTTGATGACACCTTTAAAGAGGCAGACGATAAAATGACAAAAGATGAAGGATGAGAGGTGATGACATGCCGATACAATCCGTTTTTGTTCCAATAAAAAAAATGCGATCATCGCGGGGCTTTCTTCTTTCCTTCCCTCTTTTCCTTTTTCGGTTCGTTGATTTTCTTTTTTCGGTTTACTCTTTTTTATTACAACTGAAAAAAAGAAAGATTTGCCTTGACTTTGAAAAACGGCACTTTTTTTGAAAGTTTTAAATCGGGCGTTGTTTAAGGAGGGGGGGCGGGAATTTCCAATCTCATCAAAAACTCATACAACAAAAAAAAAGATGGAATTTCAAGAAAAAAATTTTTTTGAAACAAATATGTAAAACAGGGATTTTTATAATACAAAAGTTTTTCTTTTTTCCCTTTTTTTAAAAAGTTTTTTATTAATCATGTTTGATCTTTTTTCAAGGCTGTTACCGCTGATTATTGGATTAATTGGATTTAATGGAGGTGAATTATTTTTATATGGAGATTTTTTGGTTGTCTCAGTTTTTTTAATATTGAGTTATTAATATCGTTTTTTATTAGTTTCATATTAGATAATCAGTTTAACATTTTTCAAAATCTTAAAATGTCAGATTATTTACTTCGCCTTTTTTATTAGTTTTTTTAATGTTAAATTAGATTTTTTCAAAAAAATCGCAAAATTTTGAAACGACCAATGTTTGGGACAAACCTATCAGTTTTATAAAAAAAATTAAAAACGGCTACAGTATTTTTATAATTGTCAGGATAATGTGTGCGCTTTCTTCAGCTCGTTCTAAAACCATTCCATCATTGGTGAAATTTTTTACTCTCTCAGTTTTTTTAATACGAAGCTTGAAAAAATGGATGCTGAATATACAGTTAATATTCAGCGTCCTCACCTCATAACAGATTTATCCAATTTAATCCAGCAAAAGCTTAACCTCAGTTTTTAAACGTAAAAAAATTTTAGTTTTTGTTAATTCGTGTCAACCCCCACCGATGGGATTGTACAATGCTTATAATCAATATTCAAATCAGCGACAACCCTATCAACCCCAACAGCAACAATCTTATCAACCTCCATATGTTCCTTTATCAGCTTCTGAATCATTAAGCCCTCAACAAACATTTGATCAAAATCAAGTTCTGTCTGCTCCAATTCCCCCACCAACTTTAGTCCCAAGTTTTTTACAAGATATTTCACCAGATGATGAAATTGCAGCATTTGAAAGTAATTCAATTATTCCAATTTCAACTTCCATGCCAGATTCAATCTTTTCACCACCTCCAGATCCACCTGCAAATCCATTTATCGGTGAAAGTAAACCAAAAAATGGATTAACACTTGAAGAAAATTCTTCTGAATTATTACAAGAATTTTCAAATAAATGTTCAAAAAATGGTGTTCGAAGTTTAAGAGATTTATCAGATTGCATTGATGGAGTCCAATATTCTTTAAAGCCAATGCATGCACAATTTGGATCAAATAAATGTGATTTTGAGCCAGAATTTATTTGTCGGTAAGTTTTTAAAATTTTTTATCATTCTAAAAATGCAGATTTTTGTTGGGAGGAAAGCATCATTGAAAATCAGTTTTGAGCTTTTTCAACAAATGTAAAAAATTGTCCAGTATTTTCTTTTAAGTTTTTAGCGAAAAAATTTTTGTAAATACAAAAATTAATAAAGAGAAACATTAAAATACAACAGTTTTATCTAAAAATTTAATGCATTGCTTCGACAAAAATTCAGTTAAAGCATTCCGAAAATTTTATCAATAAGTATCAAAAAAAAATTGAGGGAAGCATGCAAAAATTATTATTATTGTTATAACTTTTTAACAATCAAAAGCTGAGGCACTTCTGCAAACTGCAAAAGTACTAGAATAAATTAAACTCAATTTTTATAACTTTTTATTTTCCGAAAACTTTCACAATGCTTCCGATAAAACAGTTTAATTTTTTTATTTCAAATTTCAAAAAACCCAAATAAGTAACAAAAAAGTGACCTTGTCAGTCATTTTTTAACTTTAAATAAGATTTTAATTTTTTAAATCATCTCCAACGCTTACCAACAGTTTTATATTTTTAACATTTTTTGGACACTCCTAACGAAAAATTTCCAGTTTATTTTTTACCGAATCGAAACACATTGTCAGTTATTTTAAAAAAATAAAAATTTATTTTCAGTTTTTATTCATCCCCAGAAGAAATGATTCCATTTAAATCCGGGCAGTTCCGTGTTGATCCAAAAACGAATAAATTATTTGAGCAAACATTTTCATCTTTAATAAAACGACCAATTGGAATATTTCCTGAAGGAACATTTGTTTACTTAGATATAAAAGAAGATGGTAGAATGCATTCATCCTCGGCAGCATCAGCAATTTTAAAAACAGATATTTTATGTCAAAATGGAGATGGAAAACTTAGCTTTGATTATTGGACTTCTGATGAAAATATTACTTTAAAAGTTTGTACAACAGATGAAAATGAAAGAAGTTGTACACAAGTATGTTGTAGAATTGACAATGAAGTTTAAAATTTTTTGTTAACATTTGAGAAAGAAATACTGACCCTCAGTTCATTCTGTTCAGTTTTTTCCAATCATAGTTTTTGGCATTTTTTGTTTACTGGATCTGTTAAACATTTTAGGATATTCCATATGATCGAGAAGCAGCTCGAATTGAAGTTGATGTAATTCATCCACAATCTGCTAAATTTGCACTTGAAATTGTTATATCAAATTTTACAAAATCATCAATTTTTATTATTGATAATCTTGTTTTTGTTGCAAAACTTTGTGAAGATTCTGCTTTCATTCCTGAAGCAACAACAACTTTTTCTCCACAGGTATGTCATATATATCGCTTTTAAAGTTCGTTTATTTGAATATCCTCATCAAGGAATTTCATAAGCATTAAACCTTTTAAAGTCCTTAATTGAGAATAAATTATTCAGTTAATAAACAATATTAAAAATTTTATAAACCATCAAAAGTAAATCTGATTCAGTTAAAAAATAATTAAATTTTTAGCCATTCCAATCAAGTCCAGTTAGAAATCAAGCGTTTGGATTCCAAATTCGACAAAACTTTTTACCACTTTCAAATCAAGGTTTTCAACCGCTGAATCAAGCAAGCTATCATCAAAATTACGCATACTCTCCAGCAACTACAGTTTCAACATATGGAAGCTATGTAACAGCACCTCCCAGTTTTCAACCTTTATCATCAGAACTTCCTTCCCCAGTTTTTAATAATCTTCAAATTAAACCTTCAATCAATCAACCAAGCTCTCAAAAGTATTCTCATCAAGGTTTTCCTGTTGGTTCAAATAATACAAGTGAAATAAGTCCAGGAGTTGCTTTTGTGCAAAATAAATATTCCCTTTCCCCAAAGAGAAATCTTTCACCAGCAAAACCAATGAAACTAATTCCAAAACTTCCAATTCGACCAATTAAAGCTGCTTGTGAACTTGTGTATTGTAAATTTGATAAAACTTTTTGTCATTGGAAAGTTCAAGAATTTCATGGTAGAGATGTTCGGTATGTAAATTTTTATTAAAACGACCGCCAGTTTTAAAAGCCATAAACACTAAGAAAACTTTTTTTCTGGTAGAAACACAACACTTCAGTTATTAAATCTTCAACACTTGTGACAGTTTTATTTACGAAATAAACCATGCAAAAAAAGTGAGCTTAAAAAAGTTGAAGTTTTTGCTAAAATTTCGCTCAAATTAAAGCCACGCGCGCAAGAAAAAAATTTTTAATGATTTAGAATCTTTCAAAAGTACAGTTAAAAAAAAGTAAGCCAACATCAACTTTTGATCAGATTTATATAATCAAAAATAAAGTCGTGAAAACAACAGATCAAAAAACTTTGATTAAGTTAAAAAAATCTAAAATCTATTTATCTTCGTTCAGCAGAGCCTTAAGCTTTTTAAAAGAAAGTTTATTAAAAGTAAAAAAACTGCAACATTAAATTTTTTACGTTGCATTTTTTTAATATTTTATTCATTTTAAATGTAGCACAATGCATGACAAAAGTGAATAAAGTGTTGCAGTTCAATTTTTAATTTTTTAAAGTACCAAAAATTCCACCTAGTTTTAAAATAATCAGTTTGCCAATTTTTTAGTTACGGAAAATGGCAAATCTCACAAAAACAGGTTGGAAATATTCATACAGGAATAAAGCCCAAAGATGACGGCGGATTTGCATATGTCGGAATGGATCCATTTTCACAAGAACAAAATAATCGAACAATTTATATCCTTGAATCTCCTGAAATTTCATTATCCAACAATACCCTTTTATCATTTGATCTTTATCGTCGTTCAAGTGCTATTGTGCTTCAAATATGTTTGGATTCACTTAAAAATTGCCCATATGAATCACCAAAACTTGATTCAAAAGTTTTTTGGAGAGAAGGTGAATCAATATTATTGCCACAAAAAACTAAAAAAATATATTTTGTTGCAACTCAATGGAAACGTTTTAAATGGTTGGCAATTGATAATATTGTTTTAAATAAGGGTTTAGGCTGTAAAGGCCGTGAAGCAGCAGCTGCAGCAGCTTCATCGGCAGAAGGAATAAAATTTACAAAAATTGAAGAAATTCGAAAATTCTTTCGTAAACAAAGAATTGAAAATCGAAGATTATAAAAATTCAACGAAAAAGGTTGACAGTTTTATTTATATTTTAATTTTTTGTTTTATAACAAAAATATTAAATTTATGACTTCACTTTTCAGTTTTCCAAAAAAATTTTTGTCTTTTTTTTTTCTTCTTTCATTCCATTTTTTTTTCTTCTTTCATTCCATGATCTGATTTGTTTTTATTATGTCTTGTCTTCACTTTTATCAGTTTTAACTTATTTTTAATTTATTATTTTAATATTTTTTTCCTTCTTAAAAACTTTATTTTATTGCAAAAACCTTTAAACCAAAAAAAACTTTGAATAAATAATTATCTTTTTTTAATTCCTTTCTTCGTTATGCAATTCTTTTAAAAAAATAAAAGTGCCAAATTTCACAGTTGGAAGATTATTTGCCGCTTTTGTCGGCGGAAATCGGCACGAGTTTCAAAGAAAAGAAAGTGGCACACCTTTTTTTTTGCAGAACCGATTAAATTTGTTTACATAAAATTATTTTTTAAGAAGATAAATGCCATTTAAGGACATTTTTGAAAACTCCAACATTTTAGATAAGCTTTTTCGTGTCAAGAGATCAAAAACAAGTTAGTATGTAGTTGTAATCAAAATTGAAAGTGTTGTATTTTCGTGCAAAAGTTTAAGAACAAAAAAATCAAGTAGCGATCGTAATTATCAGTTTTTAATTCCCCCCTTTTTATGTAATTTTTAAGAAAAACAAAAGTGCCGAATTTCACAGTTGAAAACGAATTCATTTTTATCGGTCCTTGGCGATAAAAACTTGTCATTTATCAAATTTCAAAGAAGAAAAAAGTGGCACACCTTTTTCCAATAAAAAAAAGTTTAATGTGCTTGTTTACATAAATCACTGAAGGATATAAAAGAATAAAGCTGGATTAGTACAGTTTCTAAATTTAAAAAGAATTCTAAAAGAAGAACAGTTTTTTATTATCACCGATTTAAATTTAATAACATTTTTCGGTTGCTTTTAAGAAAAGAGCAAATAGAGATGCAGTTAAACTAAATAATTTATACAAAAAATCAGTCCATAAATTTTTGACCTTAAAAAGATTCACCGTTAGAAAAGTAACCACCTGTTATGAATCCGTTTTCTTTCGATTAATTATTTTCATCTGTCGCCCGATTTGCTTTCGCTTTTGTTTATCCACATTTGCCTAATCTTTTCTGTTTTTGATCCCTACTCTTAAACGAGCCAAGAAGGCATAAACAAAATCAATCGTGAAAATATTTTAAAATCAAACATTGATTTAAACGAAATTAATTAAACCCCTTTTATCGTTCTGTTTTTCGTTTTATGCAATTTTATTGAAAAAACAAAATTGCTAACGTTCACAGTTAAAAAAAAAGTTCGCCACTTTTGTCGGCATTAATCTGCATGCTTTTCAAAGTTTCAAAAGAAGAAAAAAGATGCCACACCTTTTTTTAGTTTGCGTGCCATAATAATTTTTATAGGAGATAAATGCCGTTTAAGGGCATCCTTTTAAATGTGATTTACGAAGTACCGATTGTATGCAGATTGATTAAATTGATTGTGATAAACTGATATCATTTTACGTCAGTTTTAATTATAAAAAAAGCTAAAAATTTATAGCTTTTCGAGGGCGGCTTCAATATTGCTTTATTAAATTAATCCTGCAATAACTATAGAATATTTAAATTTGCTCATTACATTTTTTCCGAAAAAACAACCAGTGTTCTAGATATTTAAAAAAATTATATTGCTAAAACTTTTTTAAATTAAAACATAACTTTGAATAAATAATCGTTCTTATCGATTTCAGTTTGATTAAAATCTTTGTATTAAATATCAGAGAGAAGTGTTTTGGTTTTTATGTGAAAAACACATTTTTTTTGATTTTCAAATTAGCTTAAAATTAATGAAATCATTTGTTAGTTTACAAATATTAAAATATTATAAAATTTAGAATTTCTTACTTCAAACAGAGTCAGTCAATTCACAAAAAAATTTAAATAAATATCGAAAACTGTTTGATTTTTTTTACAATTTAAATTACCTTTTTTCCCATTTTAGTTTTGCATTAAACCTTTTTTTGTTGTGAAATCGAAGTAAAAACAGTTTAAACAAAGAATTTTAAACAAATATCTGTTTTTAATCCCTCTCCTTTTTATGTTCAGTTTTTTAGAAAAACGAATGTGCCGGATTTCACAGTTGGAAATTAATCCATTTTTGCCGATCTTTGGCGGCAAAAAAGCGGCATTCTCCAAATTCCAAAGAAAAAAGTGGTACACCTTTTTCCGATAAAAAAATTTTAAATTATTTGTTTACATTAATCATTAAAGAATTAAAAAAATGTGCCGTTTAAAAACTTCGGTGACATTAAAACCTCAGTTAATTTTATAAGAATTTTAGTTTTCAAAGACAAGCTCGGTTTTTTTTTTACTTTAAAACAAAACTTTCGTTAAAAACTTTTTTTTGAAATATCACCAACCCTTCGGTTAAACTTAAAACTTTACAAAAGCAAGTTCATGAAAATTTTTACTTTTAATTATTTTTATTTTGGAACATCCTAAATAAACACCTGTTAGAAATCCGTTTTTCTTTGGATCTATTATTTTCATCTGTCGCCCGTTTTCGCTTTCGTTTATCCCCAGTTGCTTTTTTTTGCATTTTTGCCTAATCTTTTTTCCTTCTTTTTTGACTTTGCTTTAATAAATAAACGATTCAAGTGTGCATAAACAAAAAAAATAGTCAACCATGAAAAATTGAAAAAATATATTATTAATTTTCAAATAATAACCAGTTAAATGTATCATTGAAACTTTTTAAAATCATTAAAAATCTGAAATGTTTTTTTTTAATTTTGACTTTTTTCCCTATCGGAGAAGACCACATATTGAGATAACTGCAACAAAAAAGGGTCAAGTGTCAAATATTATGCAAAAAAACAATGGAAATGACAGATCTCTGAGGTCAAAAAAATATATATGTCCTAAAAAAGACAAGAACGAATGAAAACAACGGAACTTTCGTTTTAAACAATAGGTACGAAAAAAGTTTATAATAGGGTTAACATTTAAGGACAAAGAAAAATGTGTGACAAAAACTTTTGTTGAAACAGATTATTATTATTATTGGATTACGCAATATTTAATGGGGTAAAATGGGTATTTATTAAAAGATGACTTTGAAAATTTTAATACTTTCAGTAATACTGTCCGTTATACAGTTTAAAAACTTACCAAAAAATGTTTCCGTTTAATTTTAAATTAGTTTTAAATTTTCGATTTGAAATGCTTTTGCATTACTTTTTTGTTGTATTTATAATAAAAAATATGCCTCATAAACAAAAGGTATGGAAAATGTTCCTCAGTTAATATTATTAATATATAATCATTACATAAAATTTATAAATGCTCAATTCAAAGTTCTTTTGGGTTTTTTTTTTGATAGGCATGCAATTGACGGTAATTAATTTGCTAGTATTTTACATAAAATACAAAGTTGTAGACCAATGGTCAGTTGAAGAACAATGAAACTAAATTTCTTAAAGGCATAAAGTTAAAAAAACCAATCATTTAATTAATTATTTTTAAAGTTTGGTTGGATGCAGAGTCAGTCTTACCAAAACTTATTCGCTAATTTCATAAAAAGCAAATTTAATAACAAATAATAAAATTAAAGAGCTCAAACAGTTTATTTTCTAAAAGTTTCGTGATGGTCTCGACAAGCGTGAAAAACAACAATGCGCGATCAGGAAAATGCGTTCTTTTTTTCTTCGCACTTTCTTGACAAAAGAGAAAAAAAAGTGTTCGCAGTGCGTTTCCCTTTAACCTTAAATGTAAAAAGAAGAATATCGCTTCGAAAGTTTTTGGAAAATTAAAAGTTTTAAAAAATGGCTCTTCTTGAGATTCATTTGTAGTAACAGTAATTTTGCTAAAAAATGGTTTTCCATAAACCTATTTCTACAGTATTTTTCATTCCGTTAATTAATACCCTTTGAAAAAAAAACATGAAATCCGATCCAACTTTTTTTTTCTTTATTTTTTTACAGTAAATTTATTCGAAAGCCAATTAAAGCTAAAAAATCTCCAAAAACAATTGTTTTTATTTTTTTGTTACATTCTCGCAAAAAAATAAAGTCATAATAATTGAGGCTTCCTTCCTTTTTTGAGTTAACGACAAAAAAGAGAAAAGCAATTCGATTCTCATTTGTGGCGCCGATGAAATTTTTATTTTTCTTTCGTCGGTTAAAAAATGAGTCAACTACCGTATTTTAAAAAAGGCGGAGTTTTTTGGTAGGAAAGGACAATGGATGGATGATTAGCGGATTTGTGCCAAATCCGGAAAAAGTATTTCTTTTTTCTCTTAACCTTAAAAGTGGAAAAAAGGAAAAAATTATCGCGCTTTTTAAGATTTTATTTTGAAAACAAAAAAGTGCGAAAATTCTCTGAGGGAAAATTTCATCTGAAAAGTGTTAAAAATTATTTTCAATGTTTTCATCAATGGAAAAAAATATTTGCTTTTCGGATTTATTTACTGAAGAACAAGTAAGTTTTTTTTAATATTCCTTTTTCTGTGGAACTAATTTCTGTGAACAAAATTCTAAAATCATGACAGTTTTTTTGACCAACTGGATGCAGTTTATAAATTTCTAAATTGGCACTTTATAGTTTAAAAAGTATTAACTTTCTGTTCTGTGTTTTCCAAATTAAATTTTTTAAGCTCTTCCTTTATTTAGCCAACGCAGTTTTTTTTTTAATTTCAGTTTAGTATTTTTCCAGCTATCATTTATTTTTACAATTACTTGTTTTGTCTTACTTTTTATTAAAATTGTCAAATTTTCCAATATAGAAACCCTTTTTAATTTAGAAACTTTTCCAATTTCCATCGTTTGACAGTTTTTATTAAACTTTTCCTTTTAAAATAAAATTTGAAATTCTTCACCATTTTAAAAAAGTTTTTCTAAACTATCAGTTGCTTTATTTTTACAGTTATATAAATTTTTAAGGGCATTTATGGGAATAATGATAAAAATGTTACCCTATTTTTCACTTTTTTGAATTTTTAGAAATCATTATTTTATTTTTGTAAAAAAATAAATCCAACCAAAAAATTTTAACTCAATACAAGTCAAGAATATTTCTTTTATAAAATTTAATGGAGAATCAGTTAAAACATTTTTATAGCCTATTACTACTTCATACTTTTCTAAAGAATTACAAATGGCTTCATTGGAAGCTCAACAGTTTTGTGTTTAAATTAGAAGTTTTTTTGTAATGACCTGTCCAGTTTATCATTTCAATAATCCCATCTTTTTGAATTCTCCTTTGGGACACCTTTTTTTATTAAGTAAAAATAAAATTGTTAAATTTTTTTTGTAGACAAGGTTTCGTGGGTCTTTCAAGCCAGTTAAATAAAATTATATGTTTGTAACTACTTTTTTTTGCTGAAATGAGGGTTGAAAATTTAAACAACAAAGAACTTAAAGCTAATGCAGTTAAACATTTTTTGGGTGACACGTGAAAGTTTTTATTAAGTTTTTCTAATTAGTTATTGCACAAATCAGTTCTTTTAACTTATGCGCATTTAATTTAGTTGAATGAAAAATTCGCATCTTCATATTCAGTTTTAAAAATATTTTGTCTAAAAAGATACTTACGTACTTCAAGTTTTACTGCCAATTTTTTACTTAGAACGAAATCGTGAAATTAAATTTTTTTACTTGAATGTTATACATTTTAAACGATTGTAAAGAATATTTAAAAAGCTGATAGAACAAACAAGTTCCAGTAAATATATTGAATAATTTAAAAGATCTTTTCTTTTCGAAGTAATTTGTTGGTCACAGTTTTAAATTAAAAAAAAATTATTTATCTCGTTTTTGACTCCAATGCATTCAGCTTCCAAGATTTTCGATTAAAGAATTTAATTTTTCATAAATGAGTTGTTATTAAAAAAAGACCCTATCAGATAGTTTTGTTTAGAAAAGGTTTATAAAAGTTGTAAATTTTAAGATTTTTTGTTAATCAAGTTGAAACAGCAATTTGTGTTTAAAATCTTTATTATCCATTTATAAAAGTCAGTTTAACACATTATTGTTTATTTTTTTAGGTTACATGCATTTGTGAAAGTTTATATCAAACAAAAGATGGAAAAAGATTAATTGCATTTTTTACATCTGATGAACGACTTTGTCAAAGATATGTCACAAATTCAAGTGTTACAATTGCATATTTATATGCGCTATTTTCATTTGGAAGATATTCAGAAGTTTGTGAATATATTGGAAATGGAAAATTTAATTCTCGATATTTTTCTGAATTAAAAAATCTTTGGTATGAAGCAAAATATGCTGAAGATCAACGAAAAAAGAAGAAACCACTTGGACCAGTTGAAAAATATCGGCTTCGAAAAAAGCATCCTCCACCTTCAACAATTTGGGATGGTCATGAAGTGATTTATAGCTTTCGAGATTGTGATCGACAGGTTTGTGTAATATTTGATTTCTAAGTGGGGAAAATTTTAAACAATCGCAAAAATGCAAGATATAAAAATTGTGATAAAAAAAAGCAAGCAGTTATATTGTAATTAAAAATTTTTTTGGACTGTCAGTTGCACATAAATAATTAAAGCTTTTCGAAAATAATAATTGCTGCTTTTTAAACTCTTAAAATTTAAAAATGGAAGTTAAAAAATCGGTTAACAAAAAGTTGTTTTCAAACAAAAGCTACAAAGTTTTGTCCCAAAAATTTTAATCACAGTTTTATTAAAATTAAAAAACAGAGTTCTCGGATGAACAGTGAAAAAAGGTTAAAAGTTTTTTGTGAGTTAAATTTAAACATTCGTTTCGGTATAAACCACATTAATAAATTTTACATCAGTTTCTTGAATTTTTCTTCCTTTTAGACCAGAAGAAATTCACCCAGTTTATAATAATTTAAAAAAATTATAGGTATTAAAGCAGTATTACCACCAAAATAAATATCCAAATCCAAGTGAAAAGAAAAAAATTGCGGAAATTACTGGCCTTGAAATTACACAAGTAAGTCTGAAAATATCCTCCTCCAACTCCAGTTAATTAATTTCTTTTTTAATTATTTTAGATTTCAAATTGGTTTAAAAATCGCCGACAACGCGATAAACCTGGCTCTGATTCTTCCCTCTCCCCAAGACCTTTTGTATTAAATTATATTTGATATTAGATAGTTTTGGATTACAATTTTTTCCTTATTTGTATCGTTTTGCTTAATATCTAATTTCAATTTTTTAAAAATAAAAGAAACACGTAAGAAACCAGTTTATAAAAATACAAATACCTTTTTTATGGCTTTGTTGTTAATTGTTTTTAAAGAAAAAGAAACCCTGGTTCAGTTTATTTTTATGCCTTCGTTTTTAATTTCAATTAAAACCATTTGTTTGTTAAAACAATAAATGCTTTTTATGGCATAAAATTTAAACGGAGTTCTTATGTTAAGTTAAATGTTTGACACTGTACAGACGAATAGGATGTAACATGTTTTAGAACGAAAAAATAACAAAAAATGGCAATAAAATTTTGAACTACCTTCGCGTCTTTCTTGTCTCAGTTTTTGAGTATTTGGAAAATGAATTAAACAACAAAAATAATGATTTTTTTGTATTTTTAGTGATGAAAAATTTTCAATGTATAAAATATAGGGGTAACTTTTTTCTTATAAATGAAGCAATTTCTTTATTTAAAAAACAGAACAGAATGGACATAAGTTTTAAAAAACATGTTTTTTCCAAAAACAGTTATAAAAATCATAAATGTTGCAAGTAGTACTTGATTTTCCGTAAAACTAATTCAGAAGCAAAATTACAATAAATCATCAATTTTCATTACCAGTTTACCTTCATTGTCCGTAATTAAAACTTCGGTTAATAAAATAATTTCTATTTTTTTAAATAACAATTTTAAACAAGCGTTAAAACATATGTTACATTTTTCTTAATTTTATTTTTACTCCCTAAAACGAGAATTTTATTTTAAAGAAATTTAAAGCTCTGTTTTTTTCTACTCTCTCTCCAAAAAAAGAACCCCCGCAAAAATGAATGACTATAATTTTTTTGCACCTTTTTTTGGTCAAAGCTTTTTCAAATGTATTTTCTTTTCCTTTTTCTTTCTTCGATGAGCCAAATTTTAAAAAGAAAGCGAGAACGTTCGTTTCCCAATTTTAGTACTATTTTTAATGTCGTCCAAGAACAGATTTGCTTGTTTCCATTCTTTTACTTTTTTTTCTTCGCTTGCATATTTTTTTAAAAGCAAAAAGTTTTGCAGCTAACTTTTTTTTTCAAGGTATTTCTTTGCTTTTAAATATTTTAAGAAAAAAAAGTTGTATAACTGCTGTTTTTGTTGTTATTTTCAGGAATAATAATAATAAGGCTTTGCAAAGAAGAATGTATCACTTTTCTTTCTTACTAAAATTACTATTACTTAAAAAATGATTTTTTTTAGATTTATTTTTTGCCATAAACAATCGTTTTGTTTTATTTGTAAAATTATTTTGCTAGCAAAGCTTTTCTCTGCCCCAGTTTTTTTTTGACCCATCAAATGTTTTGTTTTCATAACTATGTATCAGTTTTCTCAATAATTATCTAATTTATTATTGACTGGTAAATTTTATTTTCTTAATAAAATTTATAATAATTTTGCTATTGATAAAAGAAAACCAACCTTTTATCAATAGCAAAAGTATTCAGTTTTAAAAATTTTACAAAAGTTTTCTTTATTTAATAATTTAACAAAATGGATCTTTTGTAGTTTTTAATGATGCAAACTAGTATTAAACCGTCCACAAATTAATTCAGTTTGTTTGCCCAAACTGTCTTAAAATCAATATCGTTAAATAACAAAGCTTAAAGAAGCTTGTTATTAATAGTTAATTTCCAGTAAAAAATATTTTCGCTTATAACTTTTAGTGGATTTAATTTAATTTTAATTTTGTTTAATTATTTTAAAATTTTATGTTACCCTGGTCAGTTTTGTTAATATCCGCAAAGATCTTTCGATTGTCAGTTTTATTTAAGATAGACTTTTGTAGCCATAGAAATTTTATCTGTTATCTATTTTTTGAGTCATAAAAAGTTTATTTTTAATTTAGCAATGAAAATGTATTTTTTAGCAAATCTTATTAATGCAAAAGAATAACACACAGTTTTTGTAAAACAAATATTGCAAAAGCAAATCAGTTAAACAATTTTTTATTATTTCAAAATTAAGCTTAAAATTTTTTGTGATAATTTTTATAAATAAAAAAAAGCTTAAATAAAATTTATTTAAGCGAATTTCGTGTTTTATCCATAAATATTCATTTTGTAAAAATTTTTTTTCTAAAAAATTTAGTTTAATAAATTCCAATAAAAGCTTTTATCCTCTTCAGTTTCTTTATTTTTTCAATTAAGTTCCCCAAAAACAATAAATTTCAAAAAAACTTTTGGCTTCCTTTCTCCCTCTTAAATAAATGCAAACCATATGTGTTTATTTCAATTTTAAATATATAATTCTTTTTTCTAAAAATAAGCAATTTTTTTGTGTTCAATGCATTTTTTTCAGAGAGGATTGTTTTTCAGTTTCAATTGTCATCGCTTTTTTACGAAAAAAAAGTGGGATACTTTTTTTGTGGTTTGAAATCTTACTTTTTTGTTTCAATTATTTTTTCTTCACAGTTACGTTTTTTTCCTCTAAAAACTTTTTACTGAAAAAAAAATCCAGGAAGAAAGCTCTCGACTAGTTTTTCTCAAAAAATCTCCTTCTCTTTTTTTCCTTTTATTTACAAACTTGTAAAATCTTTCTTTTTTCAGCAATTGTATATTTTTGCTATAAAAAATGTTAAAACATAAACCACGGAAGTCAAAAATAAAAAACAAACATTTTTAAAATTTTGCACTCTTTTTTTAACAATGTTTTCTTTCTCGTTGTGCTTTTAACTGTTCGAATTTCAATTGACACAAAAAATCGTTTCAAATACGTACATTTTTTATATTTTGTGATTGCTTAAAAAATCAAAGAGAGACAGCAGCAACGAAAGAAAAAGAAAGAGTAACATTAAAAAATTTTTGGACTCAAAGTTTGGGCTGT
Source organism: Panagrolaimus sp. PS1159 (assembly GCA_963922195.1). NCBI lineage: Eukaryota > Metazoa > Nematoda > Chromadorea > Rhabditida > Panagrolaimidae > Panagrolaimus > Panagrolaimus sp. PS1159. Next base: position 3,710,799 of record CAWUHW010000001.1, on the reverse strand, counting down.
AAATGATCTCGTTTTCTTTCATTGTCTCTCTTTTTTTTTCTGTTGCTTTTTTAATATTTGATTTAAGATTTGAAAAAGTTTGTTAAAGAAATAAAAAAGTGCATGTGAGGTTGATGTTTTTTTAAAAAAGGGAGGTTGATCTCACTTTTTTCGTGTTAAAATGTCTCTAGTGGTTTTGGGAGTTTATAAAAGTTATGCCTTTTTTGTTTAAAGGAAAATACATTCCACATTTCAGTTTTATTATAACATTTTTTTCCTTCAGTACTAGGAACTTCAGTTTCCAAATTTTTTTAAAATGCATTTTTTTGTTTTAAGGTAATAATGAAGTTTTATTTTAATTATATTTTTAGAACTAATTATCGCTTTTTCTCAATATTTGTAGTGTCTTTTAAGACACTAGAGGTTTAAAAACTGTTTTTTTTCTACTTTAATTTTGACTTGTCATGTTTTTGCTATTTTTCAGTTAAAAACTTTTTGACAAAATTAAACTGTTAATATAGCTTTTTCACATTTCAATGAGCCTCAAATTTGTAACAAATAGTTTTTTTAGCTCTGTAAAAAAGACCTCAGTTTTGTTTCTTCCTTAACCAACCAGTTATGTTTCTTCCTTAAGTTTCCCCATTTTCTTATCAAACAGTGACTTATATAATATATTTTATAATATTAACAAGTCATACCAAAATTGAATTAATTTGCCGATGTAACTTTCTCGCAAATGAAATTTAATTTCCAGTTTTAAATTTTATGAAGCATTTGCTGAACTTCATTTATATACCATTTTAATTATAGCTTTTTTACAATTTACAACAATTTTTTTTATTATACATTGTTTTATATTTGGAACCAGTGTAAAAAAATAAATTACCGTAACACTTTGTGTTTCAGTTATCACTTAAAATACATTTAGATTTGGTTTTTAACCAGAAAACAAATTAGTGATTTCGCTTACAGTTTCAATCAAAAATACTTCTTTCTCTAATAACATTGTCCACAAATCGTTTTCACAGTTGGCTTTCTTTTGTTTCTTGAAACGTATTTTTTTATGTTTTACACATTTTGTACACATTTAATGCGACATTTGCTTACGAAATTTCAGTTTAATTATTTTTATGCTTTTAAAGTAACAATTTTTAGTTACCAAAAAATGTTTTGATTGTTTTTGTCTTTGTCCAAAAATGACACAACTTTTTGTGATAAAACTATGTGAAAAATATTACAGTTTTTTGGTATTTACGTTCTAATTTTAAAAATGTCAAAAAAATTACTTTTTATTTTTTTCATAAATTTATGGCAGCTTTTTTTCTATAATAGCATCTCTTGATTCAAGTGAATACTTTTTAAACAAACGATTTTTTACTGAACACAGTTTATATAAATTTAAATTTAACTTTGCTTACTTCTAATTCATTTTAAATTTACAGCGTGTAACAAATTTCATAAAATATTTTTTACGATACTCTCTGAAATTTCTTTTTCAGTGTTTTGGAATAGTGTCGACCAAAAGAACTTTGTGATGTTTATGATGAATCAGTTTAAAAAATTTCTTTAACATCTTTTACAGACATTTTTTCGCACATACTTTTATGTAACAATTGTTTATCAAAATCTGTATTTGCTGTACAGTTTAATTACTTTTACGCTTTTTAAAGAACAGTTATTACCTCCAAGCGTGTAAATATTTTGTGTTTCGATTCTTTTTCTTGATTTCTTTATATGGAAATGACATAACTTTTTGTGATAAGATTGTGTGAAAAGAATAAGGATTTTTTGATTGCTCACATTTTTGGAAACAATATCATCACATTTTTCAGTTTTATGATGCCCTATAATTTTCTGCTGATTCCAAAACGTTTGATTCGAAACATTTTTAAGTATGGTAGTATTTTTTATGTTTGTTATTTTAGTTTATTTTTATTAAAATTTAACGCTCACTGAAAAAAAAATTTGCCAAATTGTGGCAAAAAAAGCATAAAAAGTGGCGTAAAATTTTACCAGATAGGGGCCCCGCAACGACTCTTATGCCAATTAATATGTTGCAAATAGTTGGACACTATTGTACAAAATTTTGCCACTTGTGTCCAATGTTTTTGCAAAGAAGGATTTGATAAAAAATTTCCAAATACGATAGTGCCAAATGCCACATCAAAACTTCGGGTAGGCTGTATTCGTTTGTACTGTACTGTATTTACCCCATGCAATCCCTGCCCCTACTTTAATATGTTATTTTGCCCCATAAAATACACACATTCAAATAAAAAGTGACGTATTTACATAACAATAACGAAAGAACAATAAAAAGAAAAACAAAACAAATAATAATAAAAATTGACGAATCTTTTTGAAGGTTGAATTCTAATGGGGTGAAGATGGCGGAGGTTCTAATTCGACGAGAAGTTGAATTTGAGATTGAGTTTGACGAAGAGAAGCAGAATTACGACGTTTTCGATTTATGCGAGGAGTTGACGGATAATCTGAAGGTAGAACTTGAACTTGTTTAGATGAATGTGGTTGAAGGTCATCTTGGGCTAAAAATCGTTCAGTAATAAAAATTAAAAATACTGTAACAAACTTGAAGATGTTGGTGGAAAGAGCATGTTCATAAGAAGTTGACGTCCGGCAGTATTTTTTGAAGAAAATTCCATAAGAGCTTCAAAGAAATATGTAATACATGTGTTGTTTGGCAATCATAGACGAGGTTAAAGACATATATGGCTTCCATAAATTATTGAAGAGCATCAGCAAAGTGACCATTTACCTACAATAAAGCCGAAAATTAAAAGTTCAGGAGGTGGAGGCTTACCTTTAAAGCAATATCGTCGACTGCAATGAAAAAAGATACATCAGGATGTGTACAAACTGCAACAATTTAGGAATTCAGATAAAACAAATGTTACTAATCCACGTTCCATATCAGGATCTTTCCAAAGCTGTTGAATCCATTTACGTCGAATGTTGCTAAAAGTGTTTCTCTATATCAACTACAAGTTTATTAAAAGAAATTACCTTGTCGATGCATATACTTGATGTAGAGTTGAAAGATCTTCAACGTCAATGACTCGATTTGAAGCTTCTTCAAGTGTCTCTTGTAAATTGTCGATAGGTAAATGTTTGAGCGTTGGTTGTCGAGTTGGAGTATTTTGGCGCTGACGTCGAATATTTCGATCTAAGATTCCTTGATGATTTTTCATAGTTAGATTGAAGAAGACTGTTGTCGATGTAAGCGTATTTAAAATTGGTGGAAGAGCTTCGAGTTTGGCAAGCGATATATCATATCTATTAAAAAAAGAGTATAAGGTTTGCAAATAAATGAAAAAGGAAAAATTAACTTACGCTGGACGATCTTCGTCTATAACATCGTTCAAACATTGGCAAATCACGTAATGAACAGCATCATTAAGTTCAGGATCAGCATTTGAACGAAGAATGTAGACAGCTGCTTTGACGAGAGGTTCTTTGGTTGAAGCGTTCATACAAGTTTGTCTGTAAAAAGTGTAAACCCTAAAAATGTAAAGAAAAAACATACATTTAAGAATACAAGTAGTTGACGTGGAGTATAGCTTTCAAACGCTGCGTCGATGGCTGTTGTATGAAGAGGATAATACTGGGTAGGGCGATGTGTCCGAGATAGTTCGAACTTTACAACAGCAGGAATTTGTGGTTCATCAGCACGTGGAACAGAAGATGATAGAGTATTGACGAGTATCATTGAAGAAATTTCAGGCACAGGAGCAGATTAATGTTGGCGAGGATTAATAGATGGATGAAAGACAGTTGGTTGACGTGGTGGTGTAACAAGCAAAGACGGACAATCCAACAAAGACGGATCATTGTTGGATTGTCGAGTAGAAAGAGATAGACGTGGAGTTGCAGAAGAGTTGCATTTAAGGCATATAAGAGCTTCAACATCATCTAAAAAAAGTTAAATCTTAGTAATATTAAGGCATATGTAAAAGTATAGGAACCATTTTTATGATTAGACGCAGAAGGTGTTTGTCGGGAAGATGTAGAAGTCGACTGTCGAGGCGGTGATAAGCATTGAGTTGAAGAAGAGGTGTATATAAGTGTTTCAGCATCATCTAAAAAAGTTAAATATGAGTAATATTAAAGCATTATTTAAAATATAGCTTACTTGGATCATTTTGTAGATCAGATGCAGAAGATGATTGTCGGAGAGATTAAGTAGGTGATTGTCGGATGGATATAGATAGTGATTGTCGGAAGGATATAGAAGGTGATTGTCGATGCGGAGAAAAACAATCAAGACAAAGAAGAGCTTTGATGATCTAAAACAGGTAAAGTTTAGTATTATTAAGACAAAGATAAAAAAATAGCTTACTTGTACCATTGTCGTAAACATTTCTTTCGACGATGACGTATTGCTTATCCGGTTCGACGGACTCATCTTGTAGGATTTTTGTCGTCGAACTTTAACGTTTCATAAATAACATAGACGAAATTGTTATCTATGTTAAGTCGACGACATCCTTCAGCTGCTGCATCAGCAAAAACGTTGTCTTCGCCATCCAATACAAACATCCAGTGGACCCGATTTTGATGGCCCGTATCATCCACAACAGATAGTTCAAAGTTACAACGAAGCATTACTTTAAAAAAAAGAAAAAAAACAAATTATAAAAAACATTTAAAAAAACACGAAAAGAGAGAAAAAAAAGAGACAAAAAAATGCGCGTAAAAAAAAGAACAGCTCAAAACAAAAAATGGGCTTGAATATTGGTGCGCCAAATTCCCTGCATTTTCGTTGTGGGAGCCTTGAAATGAAAAAAGTCGTTTACTTTTTTTATTGCTACTATTTTTTAAACACTGTTTTTTTCGTCTTCCGCTTTATCTTTTTTCATTTATTTTTTTATCTTTTTATCATTAATTTTTATCGTCGGTTTTTTTGTAGTGATATACAACTACGAAACAACCAGATGCCGTTCGTCTCGTTACTGGTGATAAATTTGTTAATGACCCGCAAGTTTTTTTGTCGTTATTACATATTTTAAAGATATATATCTTTTAGGATGAAGATAATGAATCGTCAACAATTTATCAAACGACCCCTCCAAATCCTACGTCAAAAGAAGAAGCTCCACCAACAGTTCCAACATCACCTTCAAAAGCAACGCTTCGACAATCACCAGCGCCACAATCTTATGAAATGGAAGAAATTCGACAAATACAACAAAAGCTTTCACAGCAACAAGAAGATCTTCGGCAAAAGTAAGAAGAAATAGAAGAAGAAGAAAAAGCTTTATGCTTTAATATTACTCAGATTTTACTTTTTTTCATTGATGCTGAAACTCATGGAAAAAAAGTTATATACAGCTCTTCTTTAACTCAATGGTCATCATTATCGTTCAAGCTTGCTTTACTTTTACATATGCCTTAATATTACTAACTTTTACCTTTTTTAGATGATGCTGAAGCTCTTATATACAAATCTTTTTCAACTCCACGTCTATGTCTTCCTACTCAACAATCCAACAATGATTCCTCTTTCTATGTTACACCACCACGTCAACCAACTGTCTTTCATCCATCTATTAATTCTCGTCAACATGAATCTGCTACTTTGTCTGAAACTTCTCCAATGGTACTCGTCAATACTCTATCACCTCAAATTAATGTTTCTTTTCCATCCTGTAAGTTATATTTGTGTAGTTATAACCGTAAAATGCTTTTTTCAGCAATCTGTGCAAGTAGAAGAACAACAACAACCTCTTCGACAACAATCTCTGTCCAACGATGGTGCAGCTGATGTTCCACAACCTTTACAACCTCAAGCTATTGCAACACTTTCTGTATGTATGTATGCTTTCTACCATTAGTTTCTCTTACTAACTCATATCTTTTTTAGCACGTGTTTCCGACGTAACTTTCAAAATCTTCAATAAGATACGACAACAATTTCAAGAACGTTCATTCTATTTCGACGAAGATTGTGTAAAGGATGTTGAGCTCCGACACACAACATATGTCTATGTTGTATTCAAAAGCGGACGACAATTCAATATTATCTACGACATACTTGAACTTGTTTTACGTCAATACGAATTCGACAATACTCTTTTACTTCGTCGACATTCAACGCCACAACATAAGGATGCATAAACTGCATTTCTCAAATCTGCCGACGACGTAAGTTATTTATCAACTTTACACCTCACCATCAAGGGTTATTGGGATACAACATATTTGTATGCAATGCTTGATTGCTGCCATCATCGATAAGATGGCAATCATCGATACACATCTCTTTCGACAATTGTTTCAACTTTTCCACAAGATAAAATTTTTGGTACTACAATTAACGTATGTTTTTTATTTTTTTAAGTGCATGTACTTTCTATCTTATTGTTTCAGAAACTTCGTCAATATGTTTCCGATAAATTAATTGTTCTTGTTGATGCAGAATCTTATGACTGTCACCTTCGTCTTATCAAAACTCGTCGATTTGTTGTTGTTGGATTTGCAACATATTTTGCTGCCAAAGAAAGATTCGTCATCTTCGAACATGGTGTCTCCTATACAATTGGATTCTTGGTTCCAGCAAATCGTCAAACTCGTTAATATCTCCTCGACAACTATATTATTTTCAACCGTATAATTTGTATTATTGTTCCGTCAAAATATTACTTTAAATAAACTTTCCGTCAAAATTTGCTTGTGTAAAAGGGGAAATTATGGGGCGGTAAGGGGCATAGTTAGAAAACAGTCAACCCGAAGTTTGCAATAGCCACTTATTGATTGATTTTCCTCTTTTGTTACTTCTTTTTTTTAAACTTAGAATTTATTGCCTCTTTTCAAACTTACCAAAAAATTCTTTGCCATTCCGTTGAATAGGCAAAAAACCTTTGGCCATTTGATATTTTTTGGCAAAATTTTTGCAATTATTTGGCCATTTTTTGCAACTTATAGATGGCAAAACGCATTTGCCAAAAGTTGCAAAAAAATTTTTTTCAGTGCTTCTTTTATACCTGTTTTAAACATTTTTTTATGATTTTAAACGGTTTCCGTTTAGAAAATAAATTTAAAAAATTTTATATATTGCTTAGCCGAACATTTTTTAAAGCTTTTTTTACTTCTGTGCTTGCCATTCCAATTTTTAAAATTTCGTCTACATTCGGTACCAAACTTTTCCTTTTCTTCATTTTTTTAAAATATTATGTTATCCAATGACAGTTTTGAATGCCTTAAATACTTTGGTATATATTTTTAACTAAAATAAACAAAACTTTTTCACTTTGTAATATCAATGATTTGAACACTGAAATATTGTGTCCAATCGGTATCAATTTTATTTTTCCTTAATTATTATAAGTAATAGTATTTACCTTTAACTTCAGTTTTTAAAAAATTAAATGCTTTGAATTTTTCCAATGTCAAAAGTTTTATGAACCAAAATTTTGTTAAAATTTTAATAAGCATTCAGTTTTTAAATTTATGCATTTAGAGGAACAGTTTGTAAAGAAATCCCATTTTTTTGTTTTTCGTCCCCTTCAAATATTTCGTAATTTCCTTTTTATTATTATACTTTTTATATTTCATTCTTTCTTAAATAATAAATCTTTAATCATTTTATGATATTTCATTGCCATTTCAAGTTATTCATTTATCCAGTCTTGAAATAGATAGATATGCCTTTAGGGCAATTAAAACATTTTTTCTCGCTGTTTTACCACCACAAAAATTGCAGCTTTTTTATATATTTTATAGATGTGGTCATTTTTGTTGTTTGCGGCGACGAGAGAAATAAAAACATGATAAAAATGACCAACAACTGGAATCCTATCAGATTTCTTTTTTCTTTCTTCTATAAAAAAACGAGATTAAAAAAAAATTGCAGAAGTGACGATTCCCCCCCATCTTTTGTTTATAAAACGTCAGAGATAAATTTTGGACGTTTTCATGCAAATAGCCTTAGGGGGTTTAAAATGCTCAAAGTTTTTGAATGAATGACTTTTCTCTCCCCTCTTTTGAATTTCTTGTGGTCAGATCCAATCGAAAGATTTTTTATTTGATTTATTTATTATTTAATTTGTTCGAATTTTAATTTTTTTCATTTTTCATAGTTTTGTTTTAACGGAAAAATTATTAGATGAAAAAATTTTTTGTAATTGATTACGCTCTTGTGTACAGTTTTTTTCTTTAAACCTCGTAACCAATTTTTTGTTGAACTCAGTTTATTTATGTATTTTTCACCTTGAGTGCCTGCTAATCAGTTTTTGAGAATTAATGGGTTTATTGTTTTTTAGATTTCTAAAACATTTGCAAATGTCAGTTTAAATTTAAATTTTTTTTAAATGTTGAATGTAACTCAAAATCATCGTCCATGAACATACAAAATTTATAGCACAAAAAATATAATTAAGTGAAAGCATCCATAAAGGTCGCAGTTTTTTTAACAAAGTTTTTCCAGTTTTCTCATTTCTACTTAAGAATTAAAAGATGTAGTTTTTTGGTCCTAATACTTAAGGATTGAGCTTTTTATCATAATGTTTTTTTTACATTTGCCAACAGAATATTGAGTTTTCTCCTCCCACACATTATTTTTTTGTTGTCCCATTTATCCTTCCCAAAAATTAAACCGATTTGCGGCTTTTATCTCCTTCAAAGTTATTTATGGAATGCAAAAATCTTTTGGTCATTTGTGATGGCTTTGTTTAATCCATTTCTGCTATTACTGCCAATCACTCCCCCTTTTTTTGGTTTTGCAAAAAATGCAAAAATCTGGTTTTTTAAGAAAATCCCGTTGCTTCCGTCACTGAAAATAAAAAATTTTTTCTTTATCACTTTTTTTGCTTAAATATAAACTTGAAAATGCGCATTTTTATCTCTTTTTTTGCAACTTCCGATTTCTTTGTGGTCATTAATATTTTTTCTGCTTTAAAAATAATTCCAAGAATTTGAGAAAATCAGCTGATACAACTTTCATTCTCTTTTTTAGGATGCTTGAAAAAATGGGAGTTTTAAAACACTAATTTATAGGTTCGCAGTTTTTAAAGATATAAACTAGTGAAAAATTTGAAGAAATTGACATTGTTTTTTCTTTTTGTTGATTGAAAAGATCAAAAATGAATAAGAAATTTTGATAAAAAAAAAGCGAGGTGTTTTTGATTGACGGAATACTTTTGTAGATGATTCAAGTATATGGAGAGCGAAAAGGCATCAATTGAGGGAAGTCATTTTTTTCTGATAAGCTTAATCACACGAATTTTTGAGGGAAGAATGTTAGCGAAAAATTTAAGACAAAATCATCTCCAAAAACTTTTATGAATGAAGCTCTTAATTTTATCAGTTTTTTTAATAATTTTGTAAGCCATTACAGAACTTCGTAAATAGTTTTTATTTCCCTTTTAAGCTTAATATTTGCAACATTTGTTAATTTTCTACTAAATATGTTAATTTTACTACACTTCAATCCAATTTCAGTTTTTAAATTTATATATTTATATGTCATCTTCATTCAGTTTTGTCCAAATGTCTAACTTTACCATCCTTGCTTTTGATTCCGAAGAACAGTTTAATATTATTCCAAATAATTCGAGAAGATCTTTAGAATTGGACACCAGAAAGTACAGTTTTACAAAAAAATTTAAACTATTGTTAAAAAAATTTTTGTGGTTTGAAAAAAAGGAATTTTTGCTCTTTGAATTAACATTCATTTTTTAACCACAAAATCGTTGCAAATTCTTTTCTTTTGTTTGAGTGCATACATTATTTTTCATTTTTATGTTATGGTTTCTTTCTTTTTTTCTTCGTTGATAGCAGCAACCATTCATATAGTTCTTTCCTTAACCTTTTTGCTCCCGCTTTTTTTGCTTACTTCCAAGCTTCTTCTTTTTCTTCTTGTTTGAATTGTTTTATTAAAGGATTACAAAAGCCAAAAAAAAAAGAGTACTTGACAAGTCTTTTAACTTTAACAAGCAAATACAAGAGACAGAAAAAAATAAAATGAAGTTTGTGTCTGCTTGCGTGTTTCCTCTCTTTCCTCTTTATTCTTGAAGTATGATTATGAAAGTCTTGATCTTTTCTTTAAATTTAACTTTTTTTCTTACCTCATAGCTTTTTTTCCAGTACTTTCGAATTTAACCTTTCAAAAAAACTCCTATTTATAGTGCCTTCTTTCGTCAATTTTTTTTAGCTTTTTTGAATTCAAAAAAAATATGGCATCAAATAAAATAATTAATAATTTTTTATGTTTTTATAAATCTGTTTTTTGTTGCTCGTCCTAAATCAGTTAATTTTTTCTAAATAAGCTGCTTTTTAGCCATGAGAAAATCAATTCTTATATTTCTTTGGCTTTTTGCTTCTTTGAACCCAAAAAATATAATTAAAATAAAAGTGTTAATAATTTTTATCATTGTTCTTAACATCAGCTTTGCCAATAGGTAGTTATTTTCTAACAAAAAAATCTTATGTCTTGTTCAGTTAATAAATTTAATACTTTATTTTGTTGGTTTTACCAAACAGAAAAGAACAATCAGTTAATTATATTTTTTTTAAAATACCTTTTCTCGTTCTCGCAAAAAATAAGTCAAAATTACACCGTTGCCAGTTTTTTGCTTTTTTGAACCCATACCGACGAAAAAAAACAATATAAATAAATTAAGTTATTAATAGCTTTTTATACGTTTCGTTTTTCAACGTAAGTGTTCCATCAGTTAATTTATTACTTACAAGATGGCTTTTTTTGCTATCGCTTGCCTTAGATTACAGTTACTTTCTAATTTTTAAACCCAAAAAAAACATAAAAATACAAAAGTATAATTTAAATAAATAAAAGAATTATCTTTTTTGTTGTTTTTAAAGTAAAGCCAAAATCGGTTAATGAGCTGTCTTTTTCATCCCTGAAAATAAGTCATTTTTCCTTTACCAGTTTTTTGCTGTGTACAACAGAAAATATAAACAAATACAATTATTAATAGTTTTTGTACTTTTTTTACATATGTTTTTTTTTTAGTTTTAGCGGAGGAAAAAAACCAAGGCAGTTAATTTATTGCTTATAAAATGACTTTCTTAGTTATCCCTAGAGCAAAATCACAGTTACTTTCTTATTTTTAAATCCAAAAAATTATAAATAAAAAAATATAATTAAAATAAATAAAAGAATTACCTTTTTTGTCGTTTTTAAAAATACAAAACCATAATCAGTTAACGAAAAGTCTTTTTCATCCCTGAAAATAAGTCATTTTTCTTATACCAATTTTTTTGTTTTTACAATAGAAAAATATAAATAAATAAAGCTATTCTTTTTGATATCAGTTTTTTTATTATTAGCAAAAACTTGCAGTTAGTTTATAACTTTTAAAAGGTGCATTTTTTGTTGCCACTGAAAAAAATAATGCAAATGCGCGCATCCCTTTCTCTTCTTCTTTTTTTGGGTAATCGATTTTTATGCAGATTTTGATTTCAGATAACGGGGTCCTCGCCATAATTTAATTACATAAAATTCTTTCGCTAAAAAAATCAATTGCTTTTTTTAACAAAAATATTCATTTTTATCAGTTTTGCTTTTTTTTAGTTTACCAGAATAATTTTTTCGCCAGTTTTACCACTTTTTTAAGATGGTGTCAGTTAAAATAATTCATGGAGAACATGATTTCTCAGTTTCTGAATTTTTTCTACTTTTTAATGCCATGATAGAAAAGAAGATTTCAGTTTTTAAATAGATGATACCACGAACACACCTTTTAACAGTTTAAATTTTTAACTTTTTTCCGTCTATTACTTTCTTTTTGTTGAACCCCCTGTTTTTTGGTTGAACGGAATGCAAATAACAGACGACAAATTTCTCGCTAAAAACATTTTCTTGGAGGAAATAACCAAATCGGGGTCAAATCACAGCATTCACATCGAACAATAAAAAGAAGGGGGATAAAAAAATAATAGAGGATTGCATAAAAGGAAAGGGAAAGTGACAGGGGAGAAAAATGTGTTTCTATTTTGTTGGATAAATTTTTGCAGTTAATTTTTTTGTGTTTTTTGTCTGTGAAAAAATTATAGCTAGTTGTTACAGTTATTACAAAAGTAAAATTTGACAAAATTAAATTTATTTAAAAACAATTGCTGTAAATTTTGCGCCAGTTTTACCACATTTTTTAAGATGACGCAAATATATATCCTTCAAAGAAGACCTTAATTTTTTTCACTTTTTTTAAATTTAGTACCTTTCGCTTTTTTTTAAAAATTCATTTTAATCTTTTTTTCTTTCAAAACTTCCCTATTAAAAGTAACTACTTGAAAAAAATTTCACTTTCTTTCAAATCTCCCTCCTTTATTTCATTCATCTTTCAAGAGAAAAGGATTTCCCAAATCTCTTGAATTTTTATATATTATTTTTTTCTTTACAATTGCCTTCAATCTTTTTTTTATCCCTTTTCTCTTCCGTCATTTTTTCTTTCGCGTTCAAAAAATGAAATCAAAGTTGAATGAAATGAAAAATAATTTAAAGGCTCTTTTTTAATTGTATCTTTTTTAAACCAAAATTTAAAAAACAGGATAAACTCAGTTTTAAATTTTTATTCGAGCGCGAACTTTCACTTTTTTTTATTTTTTCATTTTTTATTCAAATTTTTTATAGAAACGATTGAACCAAAAATTTTCCAAAAATGACTCGGCTATTTATATTGCCGGGAATTTTTGGGATTGCTTCGTTATCACTTTGGTGGATGTTAATATCTGCACCAGGATGGTCAGAATCAAATAATGGCTCAACTTCATGGGAATTACCATCACAATTTGAAAATTTTACAACATTAGCAGAAAAATTTAAGAAATATAAAGATGAACATTTTGCATATATTTCAATGTTATTTGTTTGCGGATATTTATATAAACAAACTTTTGCAATACCGGGTTCATTCTTTTTGGTATGTATTTGAATGACAGTTAAAATGTATAAAATAGTTTTTGATGAAGATATCAAAGAATCAACAGATGAAGTCAGTTTTAAGTTAAGATATTTTAAAAACAAAATCAGTTAATTGAAGATAATTAATTCTTTTCATAAATATTTCCTTTGGCTCCAGTTTAAATGATTTATGGAAATTATAGCGACAGCTAAATTTTTGATATATTTCAGTTCAAATTGATAATCAAAAATATTTTTTAAAAATTATGATAATAAAATTCCAAAGCTTTTTTTTGTTGTCTCAATAATGTCATTCCGTCAAAAGTAAAAACTTCAAAATATTTTTTTGTTTTCTTTAGTTATATATTTATCATGTTAAAAAATTTTTAACAGTTATATAAGCTTTTTATACGACTATTGTTTTTAAAGTTCCAGTTGAACTGTAAATCTTTTCGGGGCAACAGTTTTATCATTGCTTAAGCTTTTGGTTTTTAGCCACAACTTCATTCAGTGATAACAAAAAAAGCGTTAAATGAAAATTTTTAATTTATGTTTTAACTATATTTTATCAGATAATTTTTGACAGTTTTAACTACCATAAAAAATTGTTCACAAAACGTTTTTCATCCACATTTATTTATGCTATTCCAGTTTTATATTAATTTAAAGTCTCTTTCACCGACTCAGTTCATTTTAAGTTTTAAAACCCCAAAAAAAGAATGTATTCTGGATCAGTTATATCCCCTTTTTACCTTTAACCTTTGAAATTTTTTTAGAATATTCTTGCTGGTGCAGTTTTTGGAATGACTGGTGGCTTTTTATTGTGTTGCATTTTAACAACATGTGGTTCAACTTTATGTTATCTCTTTAGTGAAATGTTTGGACGTGAATATGTGCTATATTATTTTGGTGAAAGGCTAACATATTTGCAACAAAAAATTGATGATAACAGTCATCGTCTGCTACCATTTTTATTATTTGCCCGAATGTTTCCAATATCTCCAAGTTGGCTTCTAAATATTGTTGCACCATTTTTAAATATTCCGTTACCAATTTTTTCAATTAGTGCACTTGTTGGTAAGTTTTTGGTTAAATGATTATCAGTTTAAAATAGGATTTAATTGTTTTCGAAATCTGTTCTAACCTTTGGTACACTCGTACGTTGTTGTGCCGTAAAATTTTTTAAAAGAATTTTTTAGTTTTTATTATTTGTAAAACTTTTATAATTAAAATAGATATTTATTATGGTTCTCAGTTCCTTAAGAAAAAATCATTAATACTTTTTTTTCACTTTTATATATCTAAATTTAATTTTTTAAATCGTCAACTTTTTTGGCATTTCTTAATTCACGGGATAAAATAATAATACAGCGTGATTTTATTAAATTCAGTTTAAAATTGTATATTACAATTTACATATTTTTTAGGACTTGCTCCATACAATTTTATATGTGTTCAAGCTGGTTGCATTTTATCAGATCTAAAATCATGGGATGATATCTTTTCAACTTCTACAATGTTTAAACTTTTTTCACTTGCATTACTTCCACTTGCATATGCGGTATTTATGCGACCTCGGCCATCAATAAAAACTACATCCCTTTTAAATGCGGTTGCAGAAACAACAAAAACTGCACATCCTGGTGGAATAAAACGATGGTTTGCAAAATTAACTCGCGGAAATGTTGTCCCACTACCATCAGAAAATGATTCAAGTGCTGATATTGCAGGACTGCTAAAACCCGCAAAAGTTGAAATTGTTTAATTTATTGTAAAAATTTTCGTGTCAGGAAATGATTCTATTTACTTATTACCTACCGTATCATGCCAGCGTCTTTTGGTTCTTAAAAAAATATTTAGGCTCAAAAAAACCTCTTTTTATTTTTTTTTCTATTTTCATTCGGGTTCTTTCTTTTTTTGAGATTAATGTTTTTGCAATTTTTTATGAATCTCAAATTTATTTAGCAGTTGCAGCAATTTTTCATTTATATTTTTTTATAAAAACACGCACTTTCAATTAATTTTGTACCGGTAAAAAAATATTTTTTTGTATGCATTTTTTATTTTTTCTTCCTCGGTTTTCCTCTACTTCTTTTTTGCAATGATTCAAAACGCGTGTTTTTTTGCTCATTTTTCATTTTTCTTAAAAACTAGAAAAAAGAAAAAAAATTGTATGTTTTTTTAAAAACAAATTGTTTTTTGTTGTATTATGTATAGATCTTTTGAAGTTTAAAAGTTGGTTGTGTATAAAGTCTTTAAAAAAATAAATACAATATTTAATTTGCAGTTTTCAAAAACTAAAGGTAAAATATTTTCGCAAATGCGACAAAGATAGGAACAGTTTAATAAAATTTAGAAAAAAGTTCCTTGTTGTACAATTTATACAAAATGTAACTGCCAAATTTTACAATCTTTTTGTACCATGTTACATTCGATGAACCAGTTTAAAAAACTATTGTAAATTTTTAGTTCCCTCTTGCTCATCATGGCAGTTTAATTTAAAATTTTAGTAATGCTTCACAACATGAAGTCGAAGAGTTCTTTGTTTACTATTCACCCTGATATTCACAGTTTACTATTTTAGCTGAAGTTTTCATACAGATTTATTCGAAAATATTTATTTATTTAAATAATATTTTATACATACTTTAATCCCAAAAAATTGAAAACACTTTTTTCGTTCAATTATACATTATAATGCATTTTGGTTGACCAAAATTTAGAAGTAATTAATGTAGTTAAAACTTTTTTATTTTGTCAATTAAATTCTGTTTTTCAGTTATTCAAGTAATTGTTCTTTTTTTGGCAATCTGCTACTGGACAGTTTTTCATAATTTCAGAAAATATTAATTTTGTTTGCTATTATCATTCTTACGAATGTATTAGAAATATGTCTGAAGAAAATGCAATTAAAAAGCTTTGATTGGTTCTCTTTAACACCAGCTTTATACGCTGTGATCAGTTTTTAAGCTTTTTTTTAAAAAAAAATGTTGTAGATATATAAAACATTGTAGCGTATTCAAGCGTTTTTGTTTCGTTTTTTTTTGTTTATGTCTCAGGGTTAATCTTTTTATTTATAGCTATGTCTGTTTCAAATGCAATAGTTGAGTAATTAGAAAATAAAAAATAAGTTTCTAAACTACATTTTTAATTTTGCTCAATTTTTACTTGTTGCAGTTTAATCTTTTATCAGACATCTTTGAAAATTTCGTAATCTATCAAAAAGAACTTTCGCTTTTATTTTTTATATAGTGTTTTTACTAACATATTTTTGAAAGTTTCGAATTTTTTCAGTTTTTAAGAATTTTAATTTGTTTAATAGTTTTTCAATTGTAAAATTTACAAATTAAATTTACAATTTTCCATTTCAAAACTCCTGCAGTTGAAATATCAAGTCATTTACTTAATGCTTAAAGGATAGATGATGAATATAAAAAAAGCACATTTATACGTTTTTAATACAGTATTTTTATTAATAAATTAGTTTCATTTAGACATTATTTCCTTCAATAATGTCATTTTTGAATAGGGGATTTATTAAAATATTGCGATTTTTGCTTTGGAAGATTCTGGTTTTAGTTTTTTACCGTCAAATTTGTAAACACATTCTGCAACCTCATAAAATTTTTTGTTCAAATTTTTTTTGAAATTTACCGAAGTTTTTTTTCATTTCACCCAAACATTTTATAGATTGTTTTTCGAGTCAATTAGACTACAATTTTAAATTATAAATAAAAAAAATTTGTTCGCAACGATAACCACAGTTAAAACAATCGTGTTTATTTAAAATAGATGGATATAAAATATTTAAAAGAGAGGGATAATTGTGCATTTTAAGTAATAATATTTAGTTTTAATGTTGACTGGAGTTGTAATGAGACAGCTTCATTTAATCGGGAGGTGAGCTTTTTATTGCCAAAGTTGAAGGCTTCTTTAAAAACACCGTGGCAGTTTTTTTTAAAGTTAAAATTATTATAAGCAAAAACTTTAAACAAAGCATACTATGGTTTGTTAAAATGAAGTTTCAAATAATTATCGATTTATGTGACAGATAAAATATCAAGCTTCTTTTATTATTACTTTCATGGACGGATAAAAAATATTTTTAAAAAATACAATAGATATTTACACATTTTAAATACATTATTAAAATTTGTTTTAATTTAATTTTGTTCTTTATTATTTCTATCATTGATATCATTTGTTGATGGAGAAGCTTTAAAAGTGTTATGGCCTTGTTTAATATTATCTGTAATAAATGCAATAATTGCAAGCCAAGCTCGACGAAGTTCTTTATGCCGACGAACGAGATCATTCTTTCGAACACCTTCCAAAATTGCGTCTCCTAAAACGAAGTAATTGTAAAATATGACAGTTTTAAATTAAATCATGTTGAACTTTTTTGCGCAATGATTTTTTTGATTGGCAAAATGATTTCAATGTCAAATGAAAAAAATCTTATAAGCGCTCCATAAATGTTTATGGAATGTGTATAGTTTTTTTACCTTTTTGCCAATTAAAAAATTCTTTTTCGATTTTAAAATCAATTTCTTACCCAAATCATCCCACATTGCAGTACTCATTCCTTCATCCTTTAAAGTTCGATGACATTGCCCAATTTCAGTTAAATAATTAATTATTGAAGTTGGAGGATTATCCAATGTTCGAATAATTGCATCAATTAATTCAAGTGTTAGCTTTGTATGCATTGAAGTACAATCTGTATCACTTTGACTAAAAACTGCAACTCCATCAGCTTTTGTTAAAATTGTTTTTGCTTTTGGATTTCGTTTTCCAAGATTACTATAAAGCTGAGAAGCGAATGGCCCGGATTGTCCTGTAGAATATATATTTGGCCAACATTGTAATAATAGTCTTGCTTGATAGATTGTTATTCCAATTACATCCCGTAATGTTCGTTGCTTGATTCCATCAATCGATAAATCTGGATTTGATCGTTTTAACTAAAATAAATTGAAATACATGTAAATCATTTTATTATTTATAATCAAAACATCAAATTTTATGGTAAAAAAATATCAACCAGTTATTGAAAATATTTTTTTAAACTTTTTGTGCCAACATACTTTTCAACCTCTTCAGTTTAGACTTCTCAATTTAGTTCTGATTAAAAAATAAATAATCTCCCAATAAACAAGTTTTATAAACTTAAGAAGTAATAAACTTTTAGTTTACTTATTTTACCCATTTATGACTCACTCCTTAGCCGTCAGTTTTAAATTATAATTACATCATTAATCTTTACAGGCCATTTTAAAAAAATCTTCTGTCCTTTGGAAAATCAGTTTGAACTTGCTTTTTGAATAAGTTTTTTCATCATAAATTCAAGAACTTACTTAGTCATTTAGAAAAGCTTAATTTGAAAACCCTTTATTGCAATGCCAGATCTTATAGATTCCATCAAAAAGAGTTTTAAAAAATTTTTTATGTTAAAAGTTGTTAATTTTTACTCTCACTTTAGTTTATAAATATAAATATTATTTAAGCGAAAAAAAGATTATTGCTAGAAACATTCTATTTAACCCCTGCTGCAGTTTTTCATAAAATTTTAAAAAAAAGTTTGTGTGTTTGTATGGCACAGTTTAACAAAAATAAAGTGAAACAAAAATTTTGCTTAAACAAATCATGTGAAATTGCAAGACAGTTATCAAATTTTTCCACTACAATTTTGTTTAGCATTTAAAAAATTCAGCTTACCGCAATATCACTCAATTGTGCAGATAATTTTGAATTATCAAAAGAATAACCGCTAATAACAGTTTTTGTTGGAGCAGTCGGAGTTGCGCCTTCACTTTCGACACCACCACCACCACCTGGATCGGTTTTTGATCTTCCAACGTCTCGAAGGGATGGAAATCCATTATTTGTAGAAGGAGATAATAGGGATGCAGGGGGGAGCATTTTTGTATCCTAAAATTTTAATTTTGTCAATGTATTTTCGTACTCGCCGCAGTTAAACAAACTTTTAATTCAATTTCATCCATAATTCGTTGTCGTCGAACTTCTTTCATACACTGTCTTTCAAGGCTATCAACAGAATCAGTGCTAAAAAAAGGGAATTCATAGATTCATTTAAAACTGCAGTTTTAATATTAAAAAAGCAATATTAAGTGTTCAAATTATCTTCTCGGCCCTTAATGTCAAAAATTTTATCTAAAATGATTTTGCCAAATGCAAGATATTTTTACAGTATTACAATTTAACTACGAACTTTTGCTTACATATTTTACCAAACTTAACTTCTAAAAATTTTGCAAAAAAATGAAATTGCCACTTTAAACTTTTCCAAAAAAGCTATGCAAAGAACTTGATGTTAATCCACTACTCAGTTTTTATTCATATTTTAAATTTCCCACATTTTTCATTTTCGTGACGTCATTTTTAAAAAAATCAGTGGCATTAAAATCATTTTTTAAACTAATCTACCGAATGATTGATTCTAATTTTTAAAAAGGATCATATATTTAAAATTTTTCATAGAAAATGTAATTTTTATAGCAGTGATGAACTGAAAGTCAGTTACGAAATTTTGCCAAAATTATCAGTTTATATAAATTTCTTATATGAAATTTCTCTTGTCAAAAAAACTTACCTAAATGTTCTTGTAAATCTTAAATTACTGCTAATACTTGTTCGTCGATTATCACTCGTAACACAAATTGTTGGAACTTCAAATTCAGTTGTTTCAGAAAGAATTTGTCGAGTTGATGGAAGTTTGCATGAAGATGTATGCCATCCACCGCTTTCAACCTGAAAAAACAAAAAGATTAACAGTTTAAGTTTATTGAAACTCGGAACAGATTTTTTTGGGCAGTTAAATTGAAAGCTACATTAACAAAAACAGAAGTAACATCATACTGAATTGGATGGGCAGTTTAACTTAAACTACACACAAAAACTGGAAAAAAAATCAAACAGTTTAGTTTTTCCTTAAAACATGTTAAAAAGATATATATTGTGATGCGACAGTTTTAATTAATAAAAACAACAATTGCTTCAGTTTACCTTTAAAATCAATGATTAAAACCTAAACTCCCAGAAACCCTAGTTTAAAACAAAAACTAAAAGCTGTTGTTTTTTTTTTAAATACTAAATTGAAAAGACGTTCCATATTCTTTTTTCATGCAATTTACAGAGGCGTGAGAATTAAAAAAAAGAAAGGAGCTCCGTGTTCAAGAGAAAAAACAGAAAAATATATATATACACTTTTTTTACCACTCAATTTTTTGACACTTTTTTTTTCTGCTGTGTTCGATTAATATTTAAGTATTATATTTGAAAAAAAGAAGAAAGAAAGGCACTTCAACAAAATATAAAATAAAATAAATATATGACAAAATAGTAGAAAATAAATTTATAGAAAAAAAAGAAGGAAGTCAATAAAAAAAAGTTATTTATGATTGCTGCTTGAATTTTTTATATGATTTTAAAAGACTTTTGTTTTTGTAATGAATTTGAAATTTTAAGGGTTATCAATCAGTATTTAATAAGGTTTTTAAAGTATTGTAACAACTTATGAAAATGATTGGCAGTTTAAATATAAATTTTTATTAGTTTTAAATTTTTCTTAAACAAATTAACTGTTCAACGGTCACGATTCGTCTTGACTCACAAACACAGTTTTCTTCACTTTTTTAATTTTTTACATGAATATTTTTAACATTTTTTATGAGATAAAAATTTTGCGTTTTATTTTTCTCCGAGGCAGTTTTCTTTGATTTTAATTTACTCTTAAAAATAAGCGGCAAATATGTCAGTTTTATTAGCTGAAAAAACATTCTTTTAAGGTCGTATTTCAAAAGAAGTGCACATGCATAAAAAAAGTTGCAAAAGCTGTAAGCAAATATGATCAGTTAAAATTAAAACATAATTTTTTCCTATGTTTTTTCGAAGTGATAAACATGTAAAATTTTGATTGTATAAAGTTTTGGAACTCGTATGCCCCAAAATATGTCAGTTCTAGATTTAAAATTAAAAGTACTATAAAAAAGTTTTAAAAAAATTTAAAAAAAGTGTGGCATTTTTTCACAACTCTTTAAATCATCTCAGTTTATTTTTTTACTATTAAATAGCTTTTTTTCAGTTTTTAACACGTTCGACCAGATTTCAGTTTTATTCATAAAAATACAAAATAATTACAATTTTCTTGTCGACTATCTGAAAGACATCCGCCTCAGTTAAAATTGAAAATGAGCTTTTTGTTGAGTTTTTATGTCGTTTCAGTTAATAAAAAATAAACTTAGAATTTTTATAGCCTTTTTTATGATAACGAGATATGAAACCAATAAACTTTTGATAAAGTTAACAAAAAATCTTTTAAAGATGATTTCAATTAAAGAACAGTTAATATAACAACAAAAAAAAGAATACAGCGTAAAAAAATTTGTTCTTTAGATTTTAAAAATTCAGAGGTAAAAATAGTCTTAAAAGGATTTTAATCTTTTTAAAATTCGCTAATCCAGTAACAATGTATCCAACACCCACGTTTATAAGCCAGTCTCAAAGTAAAACAAAAGAAAACTCTAGCAAAAAATTCAACAATTTCTACAAAAAAATTGGCAATGGTGAAAATTTCAACCCACATTTTTTTCTATTTTTTAGTAAAAATCAGATACAAAAGTGACGCTAAAAACACGTATTTTAAAATATAAATATCTTTAAAATTACATCTCCAAAAAAAGAATACTTTTAGGGATAAGATGGGATAATGATGATGACAATATACCTAAGATTAATGGCTCTGAAAAAAGTCTAAAACTATAAAAAAGGAAAATTCTTTGTTAGAATAAATTTTTTTGCGTGTTTTTAAAAGAAAGTAAAATTAAGAAAAAAGTAATAAAGACTAATAAAAACAAGTAAAAAAATATAGTTTTATTACCACAAGACAGACTTAAGACACGCGAAAATACAAAATTTTAAGGGATAAAAAAACGAATTTTTATACCTATGTTTTTTAAAGATTTTATTTCCGTTTTTTAATTAAATATTGTTGGAGAAAAGTTTTTTTAAATATAGAAGCAGCAAAACATAATACTTTATTTTGGGGTGGAGATCAGTTTTTAAGATAATCGACATCTCTAATATTGCCAGTTAAATAAATAAAAGCATACTTTCGAACTGGGCGGCTTTTAATGCTTTAGTTCCAACAAAATAAAAAAAATTTTGTAAGAAAAATGTTTCAAAGCTTATAAATATAAAGTTATTCAATTTTGAATACAGTTTTGACCGACAGAAACATGGGAACAGTTAAACAATATGCAAATTATTAATGAGCGCAAATATAGTTGAAAAGTTATTCACAAAGCAGATCGCTATTTTTTTGCCTCTAAAAACAAATTTAATCAACGAAAAACCATGTTTTAGAAAATTTTAAATGCCTCTCTACAAATTTCATCAAAGCCAAAACGTTGCAGTTTTTTACTTAAATATATTAGATGTTAGTCCAAGCACGAACATATAAAAAATGGAGGCAATAAATTTTTGACTTCAATACTCAGCTTACAAAGCTTAAAAGTTTCTCTCAAAGTTAAAGAAATATTAAACTTTTGAATAAATTTTTGAATTAAAAAGATGGAAAAGATGTTTTCAGTTTAACTATTTTTTCGCAGACGAGGTTCAAGCCAGCATTAAATTGGCTTTTTAATTGTGACAGTTTTTTAAAAAAATATTTGTGGCAAACCAAAGCATTCACATATAAAAAATTACTGGACAAAAAAATGGCTGTGACAGAATTACACATTTAACAAAGTTCTTTACTAAAATTTAACCGGTACACACTTTTTACAATTTTAAAAATTAATGATATTTAAATTCCTGTAAAACCAGTTAAACTATACATTTTTACCCGTAAAAAGATAATAACCTTTCATAAAACGAATCTAATTAGCATAAAATCATGTTTTAAAATTAAAAAGACATTTTAAAACATGATCTGGGGGACATGATAAAAATATTTATGTCAGTTTATTTTACTCAAATATATTGGATGTGAATCCAGTACTAATTAATCAGTGCAAGTATGGCTCAGTTTATAAAGTTTTCCTCGTAAATTTTACCGCCACTCGCGTTTATAGATGTAGAAAATGAATAAAAGAACGCTGTTTTCTGGTACTCAGTTTAACTATATTTTTTACCCGGAAGAAATAATAACCTTTCAACCTTCATAAAAGCCAACACAATTTTCAAAAAGCAATATTCATTTTTGAAGAAACAAAAAAAAGTCAATTATTGCAAAAAAACGAACTAAAAAATTGAAATTCTCATGAGACAATGAAAGAAAGAAAGAAGAAGAAAAAATTCCCGCTGAACCCAATATTACTTATTAAAAAAAAGCTCTCTCTTCAATAGGTTTTTTTTGGAGTATGAGTTTTGGCTTTTTTTCTCTTTTTCCATGTTTTTATAGTTTTATTAATATTATTAAAAAAAGAGGAATCCAACCTAAATTACGTAGTAAAAAAAGATAATACAAAAAACAGTTTTTTCCTTCTTTCCTAAAAATGAAAAAAAATTCGGCAAAAATCAAGCAAAAAAGAATTATGATATTAAAAAATAATAAAAAAAAGTCTCATTTAAAATGAAAATAAATTCATAAAATCCATAGTTACGGGGAAAAAATGAAGGCAATCAAAATCGTAAATAAAATAATGTGAACATGTTTTTATATGGGGGAGTTAAAATGTGAAAATAGAGAAATGTTCTACGTCTATTTTTTGTTATAACTTATTAATAAAATGCTTGTCAGTTTTGTTGGATAAATTATTATATATTAACTCAGCTTTAGAAAATGTGAGGGTAAAAATCAGCTTAAAAATAACTAAAATAAATTTAAAAATTTTTTCAACTTTTAAAGCTATCATAAAAATTTCGCTTATTTTTGTTCTTTAAGAATATACAGTTTTAATCAAAAAGTTTCGATGGCTTTTTTTGAAAACTAACAAAAAAACAACTTTTTTCAGTTTCACTTGATTTCAGTTTCAAACAAAAAAAATAACATTTTTCATTTTTGACTTTTGTATCGGGTTTTCAAATTCATGTTTTATATCTCTGTTTTTAAAATAATTTTTGAAAAATTGCACTTTTTTAAAAAATATAAACTTGTTACATAGAACTTTTTCAAATGTTGTAAAAAGAAACAGTTAATTTCAATGGTTTTGGGTTGAGTTTTAGAAACGTTTTAAAAAAAATTTAAAGAACGCAGTTTAATAAAATTATTATAAAATGAAAAATTGTTTTTTGTTTTTTATTATATTTTTTTAAATGTTTCAACCATCAAAGAAACTTTTAAAGTTATTAGTTTTAAAGTTAAAAAAATTTACAAATGATATTTTTTCCAGTTTTTAAACTCTTCTTAAAAAGATAAAACGCAAAATTAAATAAAACAAAAAACTCGCTTTAATAAATGTTAAGCTTACTTGTTTATTTTTTCCTCGATTATCACATTCTTTTATTGAATGCCGATATTGATTACTTGAATAATTATCACGTTGTTGACAATAATTTAGTGATGATGAAAGTTGATAATTTTGCCGTGAATAATCAGATTTTCGTTCTCGCGGACATCCAATTGGTATTGAAGATGTTTGAGTTGTAGAGGAGGGGGTTGCAGATGATGATGATGAAGTTGTTGTATTACTTCCATTTGAAGAAAATGAATATTCTTTTACACTTTTTGAACTGCTTCGTCTCATCTGATTCTGTTGATGCTGAAGATGATTTTGATTCTGTTGTTGTTGTTGTTGCTGTTGATAGCTTTGGTGGGGCTGCTGTTGTTGTTGATGATGATGTTGATGATGAGGTGAAAGTGAAGAAGTTGTTGTTGTCGTTGTTGCTGAAGTCGTTAATGATGATGATGATAAAAATATTATTCTTGGAGGTCGTTCCGATGTAAGCATTTCTCAAAGAGCCTTCCCTATTTTTTCTTTTTAAAAGTTCACTTTTTTCTTTTTCAAAAAATGAGCCGCCTTCAAAAAAAAGGAAAATGAAAGTTGATTAGTTATGCGAGAATTTGTTAACCAAATTGCATAAAACAGCGAAGAGGCAAAAAAATTTTAAAAAAAACAATAACTTTGTTTTTTTTTTCAAAGAAGACTTTGTTCTTGTGGCTTCGTTTAGTTTTGTTTTGGTGATATAACAACGAAATGAAAAAGAGAGAAAAAGAGTAAAAAATGCTAAATAGCCTTTTTTTCTTCTATTTTCTTTTTCTGGCTGAAGAAAGTTGATATGAGAGGAGTATGTCTGAAAAAATGGAATTGAAATGCATTAATGATATTACACAGTTTTCTTTTATAAAATATCTTGTTTTTTAAAGTGGACAGTTGACACGCAAACACGAAAATGATAACATGAAAAAGTGTTATGTTTTAATTTGGTTCAGTTTTTAAAAATTGTAATTTATGAGAAAAAATTTCACACTCAGTTTAATAAATCTGATAAACTTTAGTGAAATTAAATAATCTTACATTTTTAATATTCTCAAAAGGAAGATGAGCAAAATTTTTTAAATGTTTTTTAAAATGTAAGAAATAGGACACGATCGTTTGGAAGAAGGCAGTTAAAAGTAAAAAATAATTAGTAAATACCACTGAAAGAAACCTGCTCCACAGTTTTTAATAAGTTTTAATCTATGTCGAAATGTTTTTTTTTCACATACTTTAGTTTTTAGAGAAATTTTAGTTAAAAGTCCTAAAAAACTTGGTCGGATACAGTTTTTATAAAATTTTTGAAGCATATCCTCCTTTAAAAAACAACAGTAAACTTGAAAGTATTGAAATAAAAAAACCGTAAAAAAAGTAAAAAACAATTTTTCTTAAGGAAATTTTTCCTTACCCTTAATAAAAAGACAGGTGAAAACTACAGACGTAAAAATTTAAAAAAACATGTAAGTAAATATTTATCACATGCTATTATAAAAACGTCAAGTGATTTCTTAATAAATTTTTACGTGTTTTACCGAAGAACAGTTAGAAAATTGAAAAAAAAATATAGTACATCAGATATTAAAAGTGACAGTTAAAATCTCACAATAAAATTTATTGCTTCAAGAAGAAAAACAGTTTTATTATTCCAAGTATTTCCTGGATGAATCAAAACACATTCAGTTTATATATGACAGATAAACAATATCCTTTTTTTAAATTGACAGTTTTATTTTATTCCCATAATCTCACAATGAAATCTTGCTTTTTGGTCTTTTATTCGAGACTTCCGATGTCTAAGAAAAAAAGAGAACTCTTTTGAAAAAAATATAATACGATTAAAAATCAGAATTTTTAAGAGTCAAAGATTCCCAGGCTTTAAACGAATAAAACAAAATGTTTAAAAATATGAAGAAGGATTACTCAACAGTTATAATAATTTTTAATTAAAGGGAATGGAGATGTTTGATATATTTTTCATTTTAACTTGTCTTTTCCAAATGGCAAGAACATGAAAATCAGGGTCTTTTTCTATCGTTCTTTTACTTGATTTTCAGGTTTATGCCGTTTTCAAAAAAAAACACGTTAAAATGAAAAATGTATCAAATCGTCTGCTCCCTTTAAACTTGAAAAAACAAAATATTGCAGTTATCAATAAATAACAACTTATAAGAAGAATCACAAAGTGTTCAAAAAAATATATTAAAGCCAAAATAATATTTTTTATATTACCAACAATGAAAAAAAGGATTAAAATTCCCTTTTAAAAGTCTTTTTCATTTTTAACTGATGACAAAATATTCAATGGCAGTTTTTATGGCTTCAAAAATGTCGCTAAAAAAGTATGAATTTCATTCCCATACTTTATTAATGAAGTCATATTTTTTGTGGCTTCCATTTATGACATAAAAAAAGAAGAAAAAGAAGTTTTATGTTTGGAGGTCACGAAAAAATTTAATATTAGTTTTACATTTTAATGTGACTTTTTTTAATAATTAACTTTCTCACTTTTTTAAAATTCTTCCACATTTATATGATCTATAAAGCATGGGGATTATCAGTTTGAAAAAAATTATTATGGTGTTTGGATGAGTTTTGAGAGTTTATTTATTTGAGATGGAATATGTTACTTAGGCTTGTAATATGTTTAACGGTAACCAAAAAAATATTTGCTAGTTTTGAGGCAGTCACAATTGTTTGATTTCTGCGAAAAAAATATTTTGTGAAGATAAAAAAATTAAAAGTCTTTTTAAAATTTTAAAAAAAATTGGTTATCAGTTTTCCTGTTATCATGGTTCAAATTTAATCGAACATCCCAGTTAATTATTATTAAACGACCATCATCAGTTTATTCACCAAATATTGTTTAATTAATCAAATTTTTCGTTTTTTTTAAATTATGAATTCATCATTGTTTTAAAAAATTTTTACAAGTTATCACCTGTTTTTTTTTAATCTTTTTTATGTACTAGACTTTCAATATGCTCAGTTAATTCCTAAGAAGTATTTATTAATTGAGTCTAATTTTACTTTAAAAAATTTTAAAACGACTTTTATATTTTACCCTTCTGCTTCAAAAAACAGTTTTGAAAAATGTACAAAAAAAATTCGACATAAAATTTTTGAATAAAACTACTGCACTAATCGAACATTTCGAACCAGTTTAAAAATAAACATAATTATACAAGCAAAAGTCGAACACAAATTTTCCAGACAAAACGCTCAAAAAAATACTTTAACCTTTAAAAAGCTTTCAATCAAAAATCATCCAAATAAATTTTAAGATAAATTAAAAAATTTGGTTTTCTCACAAAGCATCATCATTCATGGCCATTTGCCATCCATCGTCTCTATTATCCCCCCCCCCTCCAATTCCCATTTTTCACATGCTTTCAATCTTCTTCTTCTTTTTTGGCTTCTCTATCTTCTTTTTTTTGACTGACTAAAATCTTATTTTATTTTCTCACAATTGGCTTCAAAAAATAAAACTACTTTGCTTTTTTTTTCTTTGATAGAGTTGTTTTTCATCCCTTTCTTTTTTTACGGAAAAGAGCAACAAAGATTTCACTTTGAATTTAAAATCTAATGTTTCTTTCATTGTTCCCACTTCAGAAAAAATAAACAACAAAATACTCCCTTCTAAAAATGGAAAAAAAAATAAGGAAGACAAAATTGACATAAATTCGGATTTTGCAAAGAAAGATAGAACAACATAGTTTTGAGTAAAAAAATAATAAAAAAACGTAAATCAAAAATGAACAATTTTTAAAACAAAACGAAACCCTTTTTCAAAAAAACAAGAACAGTTTTAATTGAAACAGTTTCCAAAAACATAAGTTTTAAACAGCTATGTTTTTTGGGTACAAATTTTGGCCAAATTTTTGATTTTAAATTATGCAGAAATACGCTCAAAGGAATTAAATACTTCCATTAAATGTTAGGCTTCAGTTAAAATATGGCATAAAAACTTGGGACAGTTAATTATCAAAATAATAAAAGCTTTTAAACAGTTTTAAAAAAATTTACTTTTCATACAAACTTATAAGAAAATTTTACACTAATTAAAACTTATGTAACCAATTACACTATGAATTATCATTAATTTTTATATTTTTAATTAAATAACTTCACACAATGACTCAATTTACCAAAATATAAATATCCTTTGATTTGAAAGTACAAAAAGGATGGACAACGGTTAAAAGATTAAAATGCATTAAAAGTTTAAATAGGAGAGCAAAATTAAAGCACAAAAAATTAAGAAAGCCAGTGAAATATGTATTTGAATTTGCTAAAAACATTTCATTGCATAAAAAAATACATTCCTTAAAAGCTAATAATAGAACATTTTTTGAATCAAAAAGAAATCGTTTTTCGAAAAAAATTTAAAGAGTTTGAAAAATTTTTTCTTGCATTACAACAGTTTTCAACAAAAACAAATTTTAGCAGTTGATTAATATAAATTTTTTACAGCAATAAAAATTAAAATTTCCAAAGTTATCACAATTTTTTGCCAGGATTATGGCTTTTTTTAAAAAATTACAAATTAATTTTGAGATTATTTAGCATAATAAAACTTTCAGAGATTCGTCAGTTTATTAAAATCGTTCATTTAAAAGAGGTAAAAAAATATCTCAGTAAATGATAAAAAATATTTAAACTCAAAATTAGGTATCAAAGTTAATTTTAAAATCTAAAGAATTAACAAATTTCAGTTTAATACTAATTTGTGGCTTCCAAAAGATGGACGACAGTTAAATCATTTCTTTTTGGCGTTTCCAAAAGACAGTTCATTGTATTTTTAAATTAAAGTACAATTAACTGTTTTGATAAAAATAGCACTTTGAAAGGTTTTACAACATGCAAAATTCAAATTAATAATGATTAACGATTTTTTGCAGTTGAAAAAAATTTCGTTAAAATAAATTCAAAAGGGGGAAATGATACAGGTGTCACAGCTTCATTAATTGAAAAAACAGCGTTTAAAAAATAAAAGAGAATATGAGAAAAATTGGCTCAAAAAAATTGTAAATAATAAATCACACAATGGTTGCAACAGTTATAAAAATATTAATTTTTTCATCCATCAAAAAAAAAATCGGAGCAGTTAAAAAAAATTTTGTGAAGATATGGTGAATCCTTTGACTAGAGAAGATATGATAAATCTCCTCAGTTTTCACAAGGCGATATCTGTTGTAAAAACAAAAGAATTCAGTTTCAACAAATTTGTTGTAAATCAAAAATTAAACAGTTTTTTATAGCTATTAAATTAAAATTAAAATTTTTTAATGAAGAAAAACCAGTTAACTAAATTTATTTATACAGCATGAATATATATGCTTCAGTTTTATAAAAATTTTCAACAACTTTTTAAAAACAAGTTCTTTTTAAAAAACAAGTTCAAAAAGAACATTTCCACATTTTGTCTATTACAGTTTTTTGTTTTTTGAAAAGCAATACTCACAAACAAAAGCAGCCTCAGTTTCAAAAATTTCTAAAAAATGTTTTTATGTCATTTCTTTTTGGCGCATTTAATTTGTGACACTTTAACACGACACCGACAACAAAAATATCTCCAAAAATAATTTCATTTTATATTTTTTAACAAAAGAAAAACGCAATTTCGTGTGTTCGCTTTAGGAAAAAAATTTTCTGTTTTAATTACCCCCAAAAAACAATAATTACAAAAAAGGTCAAAAAAACGAAAAAAATGTGACAAAAACAAATTAATTAAAAGTTATCTCTTTTTTTCGTTGCTTACAAATAAAAGGAAAATAATATTAATCGCCAAAAAAAGTTAAATAAAAAAATGGGTTTTCAAATTCAAAGAAATAGCAGAGACATGTGAAAATGACAACTGAAGAAAAAACAGAAACAAGAAATAGAACGTATTAATCCATAGAAAAAACTAAGGAAAAATACAAAATTTATAATGTAGTCATATTTTGTTTTTTAAAGTAACGAAGGAATTAAAATGTAATTTCCTCATTTAAAAAAGAAGGAAACTATACTTAAGCAGGAAGAAAATAATTAACAAAAATGTTTTCAATTTGATGGCTCTTTTTTAAAAAGATTATATGGCTAATTAGAAATTAATAGGAATTATTTCCTTATTGTTTAAACGGATATCCTTGAACACATTTAATTGAAAGTTATCTTTTTTTCGTTGCTTACAAATGAAAGAAAAATAATATTAAAATTTGAAAAAAGTTTAAATTTTAATGAAAAAAATTCCAACGGCTGATTCATTTTCATATTTTGTCACAAAAAAGATTTTGAAAGCTATAAATAAAAAAAATTAAAGTTTTGCTATATAAAGAAAAATTTATAACGGTAAGAAAAATTTGTTAAAACTGATAATTTATATTTATAACACAAAATTTTAAGTTTAGTGAAACCTTAAAAAGCAACAAAAAATACTTTGTTACTCGTTAAAAATGTCATTAATCGTAGTAATTTATAACATCCAAGAAAAACAACAACCATTAACTTTTTTTCATTTTTTCATTTTAAAGAAAGGTTTAAAGCAATTTTGTAAAAATATAAAAAAATAAGGAAAAAAATAGCAAAAAAAGCTCTTTTCTTTTTCCACTTTAAAATTACACTATCAATGACAGCTCATTTTCTTCATCTTCTTTTTTATTTTATTTTTTTTACTTCCCCTTTTAAACTAAAAGTAAGTAAGTAAAAAAAAGAGCTGACTGGTATAATTCAATTAGCTTTTCTTTTATTCCTTTTTCTCAATCTTTTTTTTCATTTTGAAGAAAAAAATGAACATTCAGTAATTTAAAAAATCAGGTATAAAATGTCTAAAAATATCCCATTTGCAAAGTTGCAAAATTTTTTATAACCCAAAAAATAATTTTAAAAGGTGTTAAACCAGGTGAAATATAGATTATTTCACAGAAATAATTTTCTATATAAAATTTTTTAAATGCGATGTCTCAAAACGTTGGAAATTTTTTTTTGAAACCTTAAAACAAAAAAATTTACACAGTCTTTATGAAGCATCAAGTAATGGTCAACAAGATATAATATAATACACCAAAAGATTTTTTTTGAGAGTTGGAGTGATTTATTTGTGTCCCTAATTCATACGGATAAATTGGTTATGGATAAGTTAAAGACATTTTTAAATATTAACAATATCACCGAATCGTTGTTACAAATTTTCAGATTTTCGCGAAAACTGTATTTTTACTCATACATATTTTGGTTGGTTTGTTTCTTTTTCTTTTGGTACATCATCGTCTTTGAAGTAAGAACAAAAACAATTTTTTCAAAAAAAAAAAAACGATGGATGTCGAATGAATAACTTTTTAATATAAATCATTCACCATTGCTGCATTTCGTTTTCTTCAAAAGGCACTGTTTTTAAAAAATCAATATTGTTGCATCATTCTTACTTTTTTTCGTAGACAAATATATTTTTTAATTCTCACAGAAAAACTTCCAAAATATGCTATGAAAATGATTTTAAAATTGTTCTATTTAACCCTGGGTATATTAGCTATTTAAAATAATTATGTAAAAATAAATATTTTAGATGGCAACAAGTAATGAATTTGTGGTTATCAAAGATAAGCAGCAACGATTTGTAAATGATAATTCTGAAACAGATGATCGAAATCAATATTCCAATCTAAATTTGAAACAAAGCTATAAACTTTCAACTTTAATTCCTGTTCAAGCTGGTAACAAATCATATAATGATAAAAATTGTGGTAATAATATTGCTGCAACTCCGAATAACATAAACAATAGCATCGTTAATTTTTAGTTAAAATATAAAAAAGCTAAAGTAACAAATTTTAAAAAACATTTTGGCATTTATCCAAAAAGTTTATTTTTTATTTTTTGGCATAATCATAAATTTTGTCGGAGAAACAGATGCCAAAAATTGTTTTGCAGAGGGAACTGCTGCTATTACTAGATTCTAAAGTATCTGATTATTGTAAAAAACAAAAAAAGCTATCCTCATTGAATAAATCTACGGAATGGTTAAAACTTAATAATAATTCTGAAACTGAACCTGATAAGCGACGGAAAAAAGATTTTAATTCTTCAATAATCAACAAAAGCACTTTATCTCTTCGTTTGTTTTATTTATCTTTGTCCTTTTTATTGATATTAATAATATTACTACAGACATTGCCGCCGCTTATAAAAAATCTGTTGAAGCTGCTGCTGCATTTGGTTCATTTGGTGGCAAAAATATTAAAGATTTAAAAAATGGTATTTCTCATTCAATCAGAAATGAAAAACAGATTTTTTCTTCAAGATTTATTATTCAAGTAATATCTCACGTTTGAATCAGTTCCACTCTTTTTGTTCATTCAAAAAATGGCTTGGCATTGTGTTCTTTTTCTTTTTCTTTTTTTTGTTTAAAAAGTTTTTTAAAAACGAAAAAGTGAGCATCATCTTTGACGATTGAGCCTGATCTTACATTAATTTTTTATGCTTTTAATGCATATACATAATTAATCAGGGAAAAAAACTGCGTCGGATAGCAGCGAGCTTTTTTTAAAAAAGTGTCTGAAAAACAGAACCAATAATAGCAAGGTAAAGAAGATATGAAATTTTTTAAGTTGTATAACATAATATTTATTTAAAATGCATTATAAAGCATAATAAAAGCCTTTTAAAGGTAAAGTAATCAGTTTATGCTTGTAAAAATGAAGTTTTTGGAAGATATTCGGTCAAGAAGACTCAGACGATCAAGGTTAAGTTTTTGGATCAGGTTTGTATTTTTCTTTGTTTTAAACGTTATTTTAATAATTATATCTTTCAGATATCACTTGGGAATGCTCCAGAATGTATTTGTTATTATATTTATTGTTGTTTTTACATATTACATAAACACCGTGATTTATGGGTATATACACTGAAAAAAAACTATCTTATTTACTCCTACAACTGGATCAGTATTTACTACTAAAAGGAGTAAATACTGACCTATTTTTGTTTAGGAGTCTTCATATTTTGCCCCTAACTTGACATAGACTAACATTTACTCCCAACAAGGATGGTATTTACTACTAAAAGGAGTAAATATAGCCCTTTTTTGTTTAAGGGAAAAATACGAAGACTCCCATTTTTTTCAGTGTATGATGCTGCTCAAATCCTTGTTTCTAAAGACATTTATATGTTATTTTAACCATTTACACCATATTTTTTGTATAAATTAGCTATATTTAGTAATGGATAATGAAAAATGAAGCAAAAAAGCTTGAAAAATGCATATCCTTGGATCACGGTGTTTATGTAATATATAGATTGGTTCTGTTTTTCAGATACTTTTTTAAAAAAAGCTCGCTGCTATCCGACGCAGTTTTTTTCCCTGATTAATTATGTATATGCATTAAAAGCATAAAAAATTAATGTAAGATCAGGCTCAATCGTCAAAGATGATGCTCACTTTTTCGTTTTTAAAAAGTTTTTTAAACAAAAAAAAGAAAAAGAACACAATGCCAAGCCATTTTTTGAATGAACATCTGATTCAAACGTGATCTCAAAGAAGCAATTAATGTATATCTAAAATTAAATTTTACAGAATCCATTTGAATTTCCGAGACAACAAAGTGATCAAGTACCACCACCTGAAGTCTCCGAATTTAAAGCTTCACAAGCTTTATTAAATCCTAATGAAGCATCAAAAAATGGTCAACATGGTATTCTTTTTAAAGAACAAAATTGAGCATTGTGCACTTTTATAATACAATGATTTCCTGTGTGTAGCTATTGTGAAAATCACATATGAATCAAGGCTGCACGAAAGTTTCGTTTCGTTTCGTTTTTGCGAAACTTTCGCGGTTTTTTGAGGTATCGTTTCGCGTTGCACGAAACAAATCCTGAAAGTTTCGTGAAAACGATGTGCTAAGAATGATGTAAAATCCAAAATTTTTCGAGAAAAAAAAATTTTAAAACTTCGTTTTGTTTCGTAAAAGTTTTTCACTTTTTTTCAAGTGTCGTTCACTGAAAAAAATAGCAGGACGAAAACATCCGGTAAACAGAATTTTTTCGTCCCGTTTTCCGTGATCATTTTGGCCCGTCCTGTTTTTAGGACTTTTTTTAAAAACGTGACTTTTTCTTCCCGTTTCCACGACTTTTTCGTCCTGTTTCCGTGACTAAAACGGGTCGTTTTTAGGACATTTCCGGGATATTAACCGGACGGAAAATTCCTGTTTCGCAGCCGATAACGGTTTTTTTCCACGCTTTTTACGGTTGTCATTTATGATGCTTTTTTGTTCATATTACCTCCATTACAGTACCCCCTTTTTCGTTTTTGCATTTTTTAAATTTGTTATTTGCCCATTGGCTTGCACATCCATTTTTCTAGCTTTCGAATTATTATTCTGACATTACTTTTTTTGAAAAATAGATTTATAATTTTATAAAACAAAATTTTTAGAGTTTCAGCTAAACGTTTTTGTCGAACTTTTTCCATTACTTTTTTCGAAAAAAAGATTTATAATTTTATAAATCGGGATTTTTAGAATTTCAACTAAATGTTTTTGTCGACTTTTTTCCAGAAGAGACTGTCGTTAAAAAATTACTGGAAGAAAAAAATATTTTGATTGAAACCCTTTAATCTGTTATTAAAATTTCAAAAAAGGAAAACTTACTTTTAAACCTAAAAAGGGAAAAATAAAGTGGGAAAAAAAGGAGGAAAAAAGAAAACACACTTTTGAATCTGAAAAGGAAAAAATTAAGTAAAATAAAATGGGATAAACTTACTTGAACCATTCCTGAAAGGGAAAAAAATTAAGTGGACAAAAATAAAGGCAGAGAAAATTTACAATTGTTTTTCTAAAAAGGGCA
Organism: Panagrolaimus sp. PS1159; assembly: GCA_963922195.1. Classification (NCBI taxonomy): domain Eukaryota; kingdom Metazoa; phylum Nematoda; class Chromadorea; order Rhabditida; family Panagrolaimidae; genus Panagrolaimus; species Panagrolaimus sp. PS1159. The sequence goes on along the minus strand of CAWUHW010000001.1, from coordinate 3,675,687 downwards.
GATTAAAACTCATTTGCTCAAATAATTTGAGTCAAATTAAAGGCTTTCAATAAAAATATTTATTCGAAAAATGGTTGAACACGTTAGCACTAATAAATCGAAAAATATAATTTTTTTTTTAAATTTTAAATGTTTTCAAAAAAGATATTTAAAAAAAAGAGAGCAAAATCAGCAACGTCAGAAAAAAAAATGAGAAAGTGAATGAATGAATTTTTTCAACAAAGAAAAAAACATTATGTCGAAATAATTCGAGAACGCCTGCGGCTTTACGTGCCAAAGGGCAAAAAAGCGCGCGCGTGTTCGATTGCGCGCCAACACAGACAAACAAAGCGCACCAACACAAACAAACAAAAGAAGTTGTGTATTAAAATATTGATAATTACTTTGCAAAAACCTTTAAAAAATTAACAAATTTTGTTCAAAATTTAAAAAAACAAGTTAATATTTTATAGGCAAACAAAAATTACACAAAAAAGTAAAAGTCCGAAAATTCTGATAATTTGTTGACAAAAGTCTGAAAACCCCTAGTACCATTTTTTACTCCAAAAAATACTTGTTCGACAAACAAAAGAGCTTAAGAATTGAAAAAAAAATTTGCAAAAAATACAGGTATAAAAAATCACAGAAACTTTATTGTAAAAATGGACATGTTCAAAAACTATCACACAAAAAAGAAAAATCATGTAATAACTAAAAGAGAAAAATATTAATCATTGAAGTTTTGCTTTTAAATCAAGAAATAAATTTGAACGAGCTTTTGGCATTTTCTTGATATTCATATTTGAGAAATGTTCCAATAACATGTTAACATGTTCCATTTCTTTTGCGTATTGCAAATTAAAAACATAATGCAGTTCAACCAAAGATTGCAGAGCATCACCAAAATCACCATTAATCTAAAAGAAGAAAATTTATAAATTGTAAAACTTAAACAAAAACAAACTTTTAAAGCAACATCATCTGTGGAAATATAAAATTTTTTATTTGGAAACAAGTCGATGATAAAGATCATGGGGGATGTTTGAGCAATATCTCTTCGTTTTTGTGTCATTGCATCAACGCTTGGAGAACCCTGCAATATTATTAATCTAAGATACATAAATAGTATTAAATTTTATTTAGCTTACTTCTGATTCTGCAACAATCCTTTGAATTTGACATAAATCAGTTTTCTTAATATATTCTCGAACTAATTGAATCAAAAGTTTTAAGCTTTCATACAGATCATTTTCATCAATAACATCTTCTGGTCCAATAATATTATAATCTTTTGATAAAGAAATAATAGCTGCAGAATAAGTTCTAAGAGCATTTTTAACATTGAATACTGGTAACTTGTGAACATTCTCCATCATGAAAGTAAAATCATACTTTAATAATGATGCATCTTGAAGCAAAGCAGGAAAATGTTGAATAACTTCTTCTGGAATTCGAATTCGATTTTCGTTGCCCATACTTTGAATCCATTGACATCTCAAGGTGCTGAAAGCATTTTTTAAGCACAGTAAATTAATAATATATCTTACCTTGTACGTTTGATTACATCTTCAACTTCTTTATGTGTTGCAGCCATTGAAAGTTCATGTGATGCTTGATTAATATCTTCAATATTAGTTGCAGGAAAGCACAGTTTTGATTTTTTTTGTGAAGCAACACCATTATTTTTATCTCTTCTTTGTTTTCGTTTTCTACAAGCTTCCAATATTGGTCCATCTTCTTTATTAATAAGTTCGAAAAAATCGTTTTGTGTAAGTTTAAACATAAAATCAAGAAGAGGTTGAGTTGCATTGTATGGTAATTTTGTTCTGTAATTTTTATGATATTTTTATTACTATAAAAAGCAAAATATTCTTACCTTTGTTTGACTGCTGCAATAACATCGACCAAAGTTCTTTGACAAACATCACGAACAAATTTTTTAATTTTAACATCGTATTCCATTAATTGTTGTTTCTTTAAGAGCACTAGACATGCAATATTCTTTGGTATTGAAAATCTTTGGAGAATATTATCCTAAAATAAGGTAGTGAAAATCATAAAAAAATTATATAAAATTTACTCCATAAAAATTAAATGTTTCATTATGTGTAATTTCTTCAAATTCTTTATCCATAAATTCTTTATTTGAATAATATAGTTCAGAAAGAAATTGAGAATATGTTTCATCTTTGAAAACATTTTGAGAAGGCAAAGTTTCAGGAACACCATTTACACTTTCAAGATTGTTAACATTTTCTGTCGAAACAGGATTTTCATTTGATGATGGAGAATTGGAAGAACTTTCTTCATGCAAATCCGGACAAACAACAGTTGGAGTAGATTCATAATGTGATTCTTGATTAATTGAAGGATCTGAAAAAAAGATTGATAAGTTTAAATCAGTAGTGAAAAAAGTAGTAAAACATACTATCAAAATCTGGATGATTGAAAAAATATTCATAGGAAAATTCAATTAAATCATCAGCATCAAGAATAATAGCTTTAGTTTCTGGTTTGCCTGCTTGTTGTCTATACATTTTTAGCGGAACTGCAGGAAAAGAAATATTTAACTTTTGACATCGCTCAAAAATGACTTCGTTGACAGTTTTTGTTTCATCCTTTGCCACAAATCGACTTTCGGTTTTCTCTCCTTCATCATTGAAAATTTTCAGATTAATTACACAAGACATCTAAAAAAGAAAAATGTAAAACTCGGGAATGGCAAAGAAAATTATAAATTTCTTCGAAAAAATGAAAGCATTTTTGAGTATTTTTTGTCCATTAAAAGCTCATAATTTACAGTATGCATTTTTGGAGAAATATATAATCCAAGCTTTTCAATATGTTGTTTTCGTCGAAAATTGCTTGTCATTGGTAATAAATGATTTTTTACTGCTTCTTTAATATTGCTAAGATCAGGAGGTTGTAAAAATGGTTTAAAAATATCTGTCATTTCTTCAACAATTTGTAAAAATAAATTACAACATAGGGAAGCTGATTTTTCTGTTGCATCTGGATGCTTTGAAAAATCAAGAAATTTTTCCAACATGCCTTCACCAAATCGTTTTGCAGCTGCATCCATTTTTTCCTTTGGTGTTAATTGTATTTCTTCTTCACGTACTTCATTTCTTTCAAATAACACAATTTCATCATTTTCATCTTCATTATTTAAATCTAAAAAAACAAACATTATTCAATAAGAAATAAGAAAAATGTTGCTATACCCATTAATGTTTCTAAATGTTGATTTGCATCTTCATTATTATCTCTTTCTTCCATATTACCCAAATCATCATAATCAAATTCAGAAATTACAGCGTCAGATGGATGAATTTCGTGTTTTTTTATATGCTTCCGAAAGTAATCAAAAGTGTAGAAATTTTCACAGAAAGTGCATTTTATATTTCTCAAGCTCCATGGGTTATGATTATCTCGTAAATGTTTCAGCAGTAGCTTTGTGGTATTGAACGATAATGTGCAATTTTCTATTATTGGACACGGAAACATTATTCAATAAGAAATAAGAAAAATGTTGCTAAACTTTTGGACATATATCTGAAAAATTATTATTTTAATACAGAAGCACAATGTTTAATAAAATTTTAAACGACGGATGAAAAAGCGGGAGATATTCGAATATACAAAACCAATTGTAAAAAATAATTTTTGGATATATCCCTCTATTTGCCAATAATCAGTGGCAAATTCATTTTTTATTAATTTATGGTATAATTTTTTAAGCTGTACTTCTATCTCTTTCTTGCACTGAACGACGTACACTTTTTGGTTCAATAAGTTGCATTGATCTTATTAATCTGTTTTGCTAAATTCTTAACTCTATTTTTTATTAAACCTGCATATGCTTTCTTTAAAGATTTCAATTTTGTTACAGTATGCGAGTAGTTTTTATTTTTGTTTTATTATTGCAAATGTAACTACAGTATGTTTAAATGCTGTTACATACTAAAATATAAAAATTAAGCTTTTGAGAAATTTTTGACATTGCAAAAAGTGGAATAAAATCAGTTGATTTTTTAAGCTTCTTTGGTTATCTGAATACAATTTTTTGAATTAATTCATTTTGTTCTTCAATAATCCATAAATTCACATAATTTTTTCCCTCTTTTTCTATTGGTCATTTTTTCGATTTTTACATTAATTGCATTTGTGCTACATTGTTTTTCTACAAGTAAATAGTGATTGCTGATGTTAAATATAATTATCAGCAGCAAACTACAATAAGAAAGTTTATATTCAAGTTAAAAATAGGATTAAAAACAATCCATGTTCAAAAATAGTTTTACTAAAAAGTATGAATCTTACACACAATTTAAAACAATTAAACATTTTATTGCAAATTACAAACAATAATTTAATAAATATATTACCGAAAATGTAATTTAATTATTTCCAACATCTTCTTTCAAAAGCACAGTATGATTGAATACAAGCTAAACCCAACCGATTGTTCAGGAATCATTCGACGAAAATCTTTTTCACCAATTGAACGAAAATTTCATTGTTCAATAAATATTGTTCCATCAACTATAACAGAATATTGTTCAAAAGCTCGAATAGGATCAGTTAGAAAATCTGGAACAACATTAAATCCACACATTTCTTCAACTTTTTGATGATAAACATTTGCTAAATTATCTTTGATCAGTTGAATAGCCCATAAATAAACTTTTTGAAAATAGTCACTTGAATGCGTAATTTTATAACGATTGTATTCTATAAAAACAAACAAAAGTTATATTAAACAAAGTGCTATTAAAAAAATACTTACCCATTCAACGAACAACATCTTCAATAGCAGTAAAGAAAATTTACTTTAGCATAACAAAAATCCATGTTAACATCTTTTGCATGACCAATATGTAAAACACGATTTCGTTCAGGTGGAAAGCGAGTATGAACTATTCCTCCAACTTCTTCAACATGCTTCTTTAATAAATCTTTTGTCCATGGATGCATAACGTATCCTTCGAAGCATAATTTTCACCAATTTTATGCAAATGTGTTCGAGTATGTAATAGCTCTTCTGTTGAAGTAGACATTTTTCCTGTAAAAAAAAGAAATTACATAAATGGTTTATATACTTTTACTATATTGTAAAAAGCTTGCGTGGAAAAAACAAAGGAAGAAAATGGGCCACTTTTTAAAATAAATCATTTATTTAATAAATGTGTCGCAAAAAATCACTTATTGAATAGTTAGGATAGACTTGAAAGATAAATTTGTTAGCACGATTTAAATTTTACAAAAAACGGAGAAAAAATTTTTTATCTACTAATAAATAGCACATAAACGTTGATACAAAAAAATATGCACAAACTTCTTATCAATGAACAAATACCCCCCCCCTCCAAAACCAACCAATTCCATTAAAATTCCAATCAATCCCATCCGGGTATCAATTTTATCACTCCCCTTGCTCAACTACCTAAAAGATATCGAAAACGACTTTAATCAGTTAATTTTTAACCATTTATTTAAAAAAAACATTATTGTCTCATAAGCGTGACTAAAAAGTACTAAAAACAGGATGAAAAAATAGATGTCCTAAAAAGAGGATTTTTGACCCAAAAAAACGTGACCTTTTTTTAGTCACGTTTTTAACAGGATGTTTCCGTCCAAAAACGGTACGATAACATCCCGTTGGAAAATGTCACGCTCCAAAATAGTCACGTCGTTTTTTCAGTGTTTCGCGCCAACTAAATGACACCATGATTTCGTTTCGTTTTACAAAACTCTGTTTCGTGCAGCCCTGACGTGAATTCTTTTTAAACGCTTCTCTTTTTAGATATTTTTTCTTCAAAATTAACAAATATGGATAATGGTCGAGATAAATTAATTCAAAAGGTAAATTCACCCGACAATATGAAACATTGTTTTTCAAGATAAACGGAAAAAAATGATAGCAGATTCTTTGACAAATTTATTGAAAATAATATTGGACTCAAACTGAAAAAAATATATATAATATTTTAGGGTCGAAGCCGTATTCAAAGAATTTTAACACAACTTAATATGTTTAAAGGTGGTGTAACAGATTTGGATGTCTTTATTGCTGAATATGAAACTCATCATAATGTCCAACTTGAAAATGTAAGTTCTTTTTATTTCTGAGGATGTATAAGGTCCAACTTTTGGCCCTCCAACACCAACCCCGTTGGCCAACGCGTTGGTAGGAACAGGGTCACGTGGATATTTTGAAAGCTATAAGTACTTGCCACCTTTGCATTTCCTAAGTGTTTATTTTTTTTCAGGACCTTCAATTATATTTCAAAAATAAAAATTTTATCTTGGTTTTAACAAAATACTTGTCTGATCTTGTTTCTTTTCAATATGCAGTTAAAGAAGATGGAAAATTTGGAAAGCTTGTTATTCGAGCACTTCATGATTTTAAAATTTTTGAAGAACCTCAAAAACAACGAACTTTTTGTATTATTGGTAAGAATTTTTTAGCTAAAAGCGTCTCTATTATGCTTTTATAAATATCTTTATAGGATTTCAACCACATCGTAAGCAACGTAAGCAATTTTTACGTCATTCACGCATCCATGAACGTGATCCAATTAAAATTCAACTAAATCAAGAATATACAACTGCAGCTGAAGGTGGAATATATACTTCTTCTGAAGAATATGATAGTGATTTATGAATTAATTTTTATTAATCTTAACAATACTTTATTTACATTTTGATTATTACTCTCATTAATGCATATAAAATTTCATGTGCATATGATTATAGTGAATCACCTTCTTTTTGTTTTATTAAAATGCAATAAAAGCTTATAATAACAAAAAATTGAAATAAGGCAACAAGAAAAAAAAGTAAGTGTTGAAAGAATAAAAAAAAAAGATCACAAGATTCATATTTTTAAAACCCGAATAATATTACAGCAACTCCATTTATGACATTTATTATTATTGATAGTTTCCATAATTATTGCTATAAGTATTAGCATTATTATTTTGTTGTTGTTGCTGCTGCCACATTTGGTGAAATTGTGCTGCATATGCTGCAGGAGTTTGAGGTAATACATTTGAAGAGGGCATTGTAAGTGAATTTACTGTATCAAAATTATACGGAAAAAATTGTGGATGAGGTGATTGTTGTTGTTGTGGATGATATTGTGGTGGGGGACCTATAAAAAAGGTGTAGAAGATTATATTGTTAAAGCACAGGGTTTCGCGAAATCGAAATTACCGAAATATTTTTTACACTCGATATTGAAATAAATCGAAATAATTTTTGTGTGTAAAATGATTTGATTATGAAATCAAAAAAACTGAGATTTGAATTTCGAAATTTCGATTTTTCAGTGCTTTATTAGGGTATAACTTACATCTTGGTGGTGGATTTGATGGATATTGTTGTTGTTGTTGAGAAGGATAACATGGCATTGATGGATTTATTCGATGATTAATCATTGGACGATATGGGTGATGCCGATTAACATTATTATTGCTATTTAAATTTGCATAATTTCCAGAATATGTTGGAGGATACATTGAATCTGAGAGCGGTAATCTCATTATCTGCCTTTGAATTAATGGTAATGGATGTGACGGAATTTGATGTCGTGAAAATGTTTCTGGTATGTCAGGATCTGGTGGAGTATAATTTGGTAAATGAATATCCTTATATAGTTCTGGATTCATTGTTAGCTGTTGGCGAAGCTGCGAACTTGTCATATATGGATTTGGAAATCTTGCTTTTTCTGTTCTTGGAGTTGCAGATTCCAATGCATATGTTCGATAGAGGGGTCCCTCAAATGGCTTCATACATATCCAACATTGTGATGGAATTCCTTTTTTCATACATGCAATTCTAAGCTTAAATTCACATTGTGCACAAATTGAATGCCCACATGACCCTGTAAAAGCTCGAGCCAATTCTTGATCATAGATGTCAAGGCAAATACAACATGTTGGACCTTCAGATGAACTTGGCATTATTTTTGTTTGAGGCTGACCTAAAAAAAGGACATTTTTAGTGCATCTAAAGTCCATAAATGTTTGTTCAATCAAAAACGGATAAAAAAAAAAAGAACTGCCGCGCAGAAACACCTCCGCAGAGAAAAACTGAAGACATAAAAAATGAGGGGGCACTTTTTTATGGTCAAATTGCTTTTTTTTCAAGACAATAAAATTTGAAAAGAATAACTCGAAGTTGATGATGTGAAAAAAAATCTTAAAAAAAAGGTGGCATTGATTTTTTTAAAAAGAGCAGTAATTAAACGGAAAAGGTAAAACCCGGTTCGGTTAGGTAAAACCCGGTTCGGTTAAAAACGGGTAAAACCCGGTTCGGGTGGGTAAAACCCGGTTCGGTTCGAGGACTTAGAATTTTTTTCCAAAATTTTTTAAAATTCTTAAAAATTCTTAAAAATTCTCAAAATTCTCAAAATTCTTAAAAATTCTCAAAATTCTCAAAATTCTTAAAAATTCTCAAAATTCTTAAAATTCTTAAAATTTCCCAAAATTGTTAAAAGTTTAGGAAATTTTTATATAATAACAATAAAAAGTACAACAAAAAGGTAAGAACAAATATATAATAACAATAACAATAAAAAGTAAAGCAAAAAGTTTAGCTGGCACTTCTGGAGTTTTGTCCCCCCCCGCTTTTTTTTCATTCACAAATTTGCATAATAACAGTGAGTTTGTACTGCGAATTCAAAAGGGTGGGTGGAAGGGAGCAATAAGCGGTTGTGTTTGTGAATGAAAAAAAAGAGGGTGGGACAAAACTGCAGAAGTACCGTTTAGCTTCATTGAGAATTCACAGTAAAAACATTAGTAGCAAGAAATAAAAAAGTTTCATTAAAATTATGTTCTTTGAGATGATTTTATCTTTGGCAATTCTTTTGGAAAGTAATAAATGCAATTCAAAGTTCCGTTTTGTTCAGTAATTTCCTGAATTCCTCTTCTTAAAGGTAATAAAACTGGCTCTTTTAAACCATCATAGAAAAGCCAACCATTTTTTGTTGGAATCAACCCGACAAAATGTCCAGGTTTAGAAAAAGAAATTAAGCCAAGCTTATATTGAATAATTTGATTGTGATTAAAAACCTGGAAAAAATGGATTATAAAATGTTAAAATATGCAAAATCTCTCACGTCTACGATTAGAGGAATTTGTTCAATTTTTTCAGGAGAAAATTCTCTTAAAGTAGAAAACTGAACAAAACAAAAAATTAAATTTAACCATTTAATATAAATCATTAGCAATTAAAAATGGCAACAAAAGAATTTTAACGCAAAACGGTTTGTTTAAAAAAATAAAAAAATATTAAAAGTCCAAATTAGGCTTTCTGTTCTATGCTTAAGCTTACTTTACCCCAAAGCATAAATTTATGTTTAAGTTGGTGCTTTAAAGTAAAAGATAAAAAAAGTTTGGAAAACTTTTTCTAAGTCCGGAATCAAAACGTTATAAACAACAATAAACTTTTTGTTAGTGTACATTTAAAGAATTTTGAGAATTTTCAAAACTTTTAAGAATGTTGGGAAATTTTAAGAATTTTGAGAATTTTTAAGAATTTTAAAAAATTTTGGAAAAAAATTCTAAGTCCTCGAACCGAACCGGGTTTTACCCACCCGAACCGGGTTTTACCCGTTTTTAACCGAACCGGGTTTTACCTAACCGAACCGGGTTTTACCTAGACCCGTAATTAAAATTCGGAAGAAAATAGAGATAAAGAAAAACGTGGCAAATGAGTTTTTTTTTTTCAAATTTGTCATTTTTATCTTTAAAAAAGACTATAGCCGAGAGCTGCGTTTTCGCTGATAAGATAAAAACAACATTCTCTCTTTTCAAGTTTTGTGAATAAAGTAGATTTGGGCATAAAAAGGGATCAAGATTTAAAGCAACGACAAAAATTTTATCTCATTTTTAATTTTTTAAAAAAGATTTTTAAAGCTGATTTTTTTCAATTTCTCCGCTTTCAGCGGAATCGATAACTAGGAAAAAAATTTCAAGCCAAAAAGCTAGACATTTTCTTGAAAAATCTTAAAATCAGGAATAAAACACATATAATTAAAAATAAGTTATAAAAATTAAAAAGATAAAAAAATTAATAAGTTTTTAAAAATATGGAAAAAAGAAGAATCTTCAACGTCCAAAAAAATTTGCTGACTATTTTTTGCACTCAATTTGAAACTTGCAAAAAAATTGACTGGAAAGAAAACGGAAAAAAAAAGAGAAAAATGAGAAATATGATGCGGGAAAAGAAATAAGTGAGTCAGAAACGTGTCAAAAAAATCGTCAGAGTAAAAATAAGAAGTTTTTGAAAAAATTGAAAAGAGATTACTCTATAAAAATTAAAGAAAGGAGTAATAAAAATTAAAAGAAAAAATAACAAAAAAAACATGCATCGATCGATATTTGATGATCGGTTTTTTTAACTGAAATGGAAAATTGTAAGCACAAAAAAAAGCAAACAGAGAAAGACATAAAAAAAGATGCAAAAATGAATCAAGTTTTGGACTCAAAAACTCTTATTTATGCATATTGCGTTTTTTTCGGGCTTTTATATTTCTGCACAGAAATATATTCTTGTTTCACGCATGACTAAACAAATTTGTTCATTTACTACTAACATGACCAATTGAAAATTGCAAAATTTGAATGTAAAAAATAAAAAAATAGTGTGCAAAAAAATTTAAAGGTAGCTGACGATTTGATATATTTTTCATTTTAACTGTATAAACCTGATTAGGCAAAAATAACAGAAAAAGACCCTGATTGTCAGGTTCATGCCATTTTGAGAAAAAAAACATCAAAATGAAAAAAATATCAAACCTTCTGCTCCCTTTAAGCTTGAAAATATAAAATAATAAAAAAGTGATGAAAAATAAATCTGATTACAAAAGTCAAAATTATCGCCTATATTTGAAATCATTTCATGATTTTTTACTACTATTTTTTACATTAAAAAAATGTCCGTTAAAAAGGTGCTGAAGAAAAAAGATAAGAACAGCTTTAAATAAAAAAATGGAATTAAACAATTTTATCTAAAAGTCATCAAGAATATCAGATTAAGTTGAAAGGTTGTAAAAAAATTACAGAGAAAAGGATTTTAGAGAAAAAAAACAAATAGCACTCAAAATGTACTTATCTGCTGGAAATGTTTCCCAAAAAAGGATTTAAGAGAAAAAAATGTACTTAGAAATAATGCCTATTTTTTTAAATCTCAAAAATTAGGCTATTTTTATCACTTTTTTAAAATATAATTATTTTATTTTATAATTTTTGAATGATGTCTGTCAAGATTTTTAAATGGTAAAATTCAAAAAACTGAAAACATATTGTTTCATTGAGAATAATTAACTGCTTATTAAAAATTTAAAGAAAAAACAGAATTTCACGGGGCACATAATCAAAAAAAATACACCCGCGAAAAAAAAGTTTCTACATTTTTTCGCGTGTCAATAATAATAACATTGAAAAATACACAACAAAAACACTGATGATTGCCTTTTATTTCCTTGAAAAAAAACTCATGCTTGATTTATACACCATTTCAATTTGTCTTCTCTCCTCTTTCTTATTTTTCTTTCAAGTGAGTGTATTTGTTTATGCAATTTTTTTTAACCCAACTATTTTCCCGCCACCCTTTCCTTTCACTCATCACTACCACCAACATTGTCTATAATATTCCAGTTTTTTTTATTCGTTTGACTTTACAACAACAATGCATTAAAAAAAATGCAGCAAATGACACAAAACTTAAATCTAACGAAAAAATTACTTTTTGATTAAAAAGTTTAATAATTCAACACGAAAATTTTAGGATTACAGTAAAACAATAAAATTCAATTTCAAATTTTAAAACTTCTGAAAAAAACTGATGCAGAAAAATCATTTAATTTTATTCAAACAAATTTTATCCAACATGTTTTTATTTAAAGAAGAAAAGAAGCAAAAAAATCAATGGTGAAAAAAAATGCAACTTTTGATGCTTCGCTTTTTTTTTGACAGATAATAAATCTAATTTCAACATCAATCAATAAGCAACATTAAAGACATGCATCCTCCAAAGCTTTTGCAATAGTATCATAAGTTATATGCAAAATACTATCTATTTAAATTGAATCAAATGACTCCCATCACGTGAAAAAGCCATGTGATGGCCACCACATGGCTTTTTTTAAAGAAGTTCAAACAAATTTGTTTGAACTTCTTTAAAATGTTCACAAGCAACAAATCTTAACACGAAATTTGCTTTCAGATGAAAAAAATTTTTCCACGTTTTTTTTATTTTTCTTGAAATTTTTTAATATTTTTTTGCGATTGTTTAATTAAAAATTTATCTTAAATTTTTTCAGCTTTCTGGCAAAACTCAATATGCCTCGATCACCAACAAGTTACGAAAAGGAAAATAAAAAGCGTTCAAGAAGTCGCTCACGCTCACGTTCACCACGTCGTCGAGAAAGAAGGTAAGCAGCAAAATTTTATAATTTATATAGTTTTTAAAATCTTTTAATTATTTGTAGACGTGATGATGAAGATCGACGTCGAGGAGAAACTACTGATCGAAAGCCTATCAAGTACAAGTATTGGGATGTTCCACCAATTGGTTATGAAAATATGAGACCTGCTGAATATAAAGCATTACTCACAAGTGGTCAAATTCCTCGTGCAACAATTCAATCATCTGTACCTGTTGTTGGGCCATCTGTTACATGCCAATCTCGTCGGCTTTACATTGGTGGAATTCCTTTTGGTATGTTTTTTTATCGTCACATTTTTTTTATTTTCGTTTACAAATTTTATTTTTAGGTTGTACTGAAGACATTTTGATGGATTTCTTCAATCAACAGGTTAGTTTTCCCCCCTATTATATAATTTTTAGATTAGCTAATTATCCCCCATATTCATAATATAAATGCTTTAAAATTATTATTTTTTAGCTTTTTAGACTTTTTGGATGAGCTGTTTCTTGTAGTTTTTTACCTTTGTCTTGTGTAAAAAAATCCACAATATTGTACGTTTAAATTAATATTTTTTTCAGATGCATCTTTGCAATTTAGCTCAAGCTGAAGGGAATCCAGTTCTTGCGTGTCAAATTAATTTGGATAAAAATTTTGCTTTTCTAGAATTTCGTTCCATTGATGAAACAACTGCTTGTATGTGCTTTGATGGAGTATGCTTTATGGGACATCAATTAAAAATTCGTCGTCCACGTGATTATCAACCAATTAATGCAAGCTTTGATGTCTTATCAAAACTTCCTGTTTCAACAATTGTTGTCGATGGTCCAAATAAACTATACATTGGTGGAATTCCAACTTTCTTTACCGATGAACAAGTTAAAGAATTATTACAAGCTTTTGGACAATTGAAAGCATTTTCACTTCAAAAAGATTCAAGTGGTGCATCAAAAGGATATGCATTTGCTGAATATCTTGATCCTGCTCTTACCCATCAAGCAATTGCTGGATTAAATGGAATGGATTTAAATGGCAAGCAACTTACTGTAGCATTAGCATGTCCAGATGAAAAGCCACAAAATGTTAATCCTTCATTGACACATGTTGGAATTGATTTAAGCAAAGGTGCTGGAATGCCTACAGAAGTTTTATGCTTATTAAATATGGTTACCGAAGAAGAATTAAAAGATCCAACTGAATATGCAGGTATGTAATAATAATTAGTTTGTTTTCAACATTTTTAATTCCCTTTTCTTTTAGAAATTTGCGAAGATATTACAATTGAATGTGCAAAATTTGGAAATATTATGTCATTTGCAATTCCTCGACCAGGTGTTGATGCAGTTGGAATTGGAAAAGTCTTTATTGAATATGCAAGTCCATCAGAATGCCAAAAAGCTCAAGCTGCTTTAACTGGACGAAAATTTGCTGATCGCGTTGTTGTCACCTCATATTATGATTTAACCAAATACCGTAACAAAGTTTTTGCTTAAACTTTTCTTCTTTTTTTTGTATGATTTGTTATTGAAGATATTTCAATTTTACCAATAAAATTTTTTTTGTATAATTTTATGTTTACTTTTTTTTACATTTGTATGTTATTTATGTTGAGTAATAAACGGATTTGGTTATTTTAATACTAACTTTGGAAATGACACCGTATTGAAAATTCACTTTTATCGCATTATTTAAATTTATTTATAACACAAAATAATGCATAGTGATAAAAAAATATTTTAATTACTGTCAATATTTTTAGTTTCCAGTTAAACACCATCTTCTTCTTCATCTTCTTCCTTGTCATCTCGTCAACCATCAACATTTACTTCAACATCACAATAATCATCAAGGGTTGAATAATCTTTCATAAGCTTTTCAAACATTTCAAAAAAATCAGCATCAAATTTTCTACAAAAAGTGAATTCACAACGGAATGATTGAAATGGTTCATTCATTTTGTTAACCTAAAAAATGGATTTGAAAAATGAATTAAAGTGTCAGAAACTAAAACTCACATTCAAAAACTTCAAAAATTCTTCTGCATCAAATGGTTCACCAGAAATTAAGGCAATATCAATGCCCTCAAATTTTGAATTAAATTTCATTCTTGTTAATGCATGAGGAGTCTTTTCAGTCATTTTGACATTATGTAAACTAAAAATTTATAGAAATTAAGATGAAACAGAACGAATAAACATACGATAATTCTTCAATATTTGGTAAAAATTCCATAACCTTTTCAAAGGCAACATCTTCATTCTTTTCATCCTTGAGTGTGCAAACACTCAATTCAACAACACCACCATGTCCAATAAGAGATTTAAGTTCATTAAAAGATAAATGAATACTAGATGGAAGGCGAATAAATTTAGCTTCACAGCGATAAAATTTCGGTAGAAAATTAATTGAAGGAGGAAATAACGTTCCAAAAAACAAATTTCCAGTAATATAAATATTTTTTGGAAATGATTCTTTTCTTGAATATTCTTTCAATGTAAGACTTTCGTCTTCATAAATTTCACGTGGACCAGTTCGAAGACGATAGCAGATTGGAGTTGGCTGTTTTCTAAAAAACCATTTGCAAGAAGCAAATAATTTCCGTAAAACTTGATGACCAGCATTTTCCAAAGCATAAAGAATAATAGGACCAGGTAGAGCAAATTTTTGAACTTTATATGTATCATAGAAACGACGACATATAAATTTATCAAATGGTAATAAATCTTCATCATCAGAACTTTCAGAATCTTCTTCATCAGAACTTTGAGTATCATCTTCTTCTTTTTCATCAGGAGTAAAGTATTGATCTTCAACTTCTTCCATATCACAACCTTCTTCAAATTCGAACAAATTTTTCCATGGAAGATGAACAGGTCCATATTCAAGCATAGCTTTTTGATATTCTTTCTTCATTTCAACATCATCCAAGAAAAAGCGGCAATACTTTGAATAAATTCCAAGAAGATATTTATATTGGCCATTTTGTTTGAGATGACTGATATAAATCTTCCATAATTTAACATCATGTAAATTATGACCAATACGGTATTCAACATTATCTTTCAAATATTTATCATCATTTACTTTGAGCAAAAGTTGAAACCATTCATCAATATCACTAATAGCTGCTTGAATTTTCGGATATAATGCCACCATTTCTTCACATCGTTTATAAAGATCTTTTGATGGAAGTTTTGCTAAAAATAATAAAATATTATCTAATAATGTTTCCCCCAAAAATCAAGAGAGGGCGGCAACCCTTTTATCTAACAATGTTCCTTTATAAAGTCACGTACTTGTTTCCTGTTCATATTTACGAAGACACAATTTGAGTTGATCATGGGGATAATAAAGATCCTGTTCATAAATAGTAATCAAATGCCAATTACAATGGGTGACAAAAGTTTCATTCCGTTTTTTCCATGATTCTTCCATGTTTTTCCATGTGGCATCATGGAACCTTTTGCCAAATATTGTTGGGTTAAAAATTTTTAATAATAATTTTTTTCATAAAATCGAAAAATTTTAAATTTCTAAAAATTTTTAACCCAATAATGTTTGGCAAAAGGTTCCATGATGCCACATGGAAAAACATGAAAAAACATGGAAAAAACGGAATGAAACTTTTGTCACCCATTGTAATAACACGTCGATGAAAAAAATCCAACTTAAGATAATTTGATCCCTAAAAAATGATTATTTGTCAAACGTTAAATATCAAAATTCATACCCAATAAAAACGCGATGACCATTTCTTATTCAAATATAAATGATAATAAGCATGTTTAATAATATCTCTCCGAAGTTTATTGAAAGTGCCATGAATATCATCCCTTGGATTATATAATCTGAAAATCGAATTATAGTTTAAGCATAAGTAAGGATAGACGAGGGCCAAGCACTGTTTATTCTGCTTTGACCCGGTGTCGGCAACAACACCCATTTTATAGCCAGAAACAGAGCCCAAGTTGTTGTGAAAGCAATAAGCACTTTTTATCCCCTACTCCAGCCCCGGAGTCCACACCTGCTGTAGTTAGAGGAAGCAGGGCCCTTGTCTATCCTTAATCATAAAAGATAACAAAAAAACTTACTCAATATAATCAAGACAATGTTCCCAATATTCTGGAGGTGTAAGATATTGCTTTGAAAATTGATATATTGCCAAAATTAATTTTTCTCCTTTTGTTGAATCATCACATTTTTCAATTTCAGCAATCGTCTTTTCCAATTCATCGATGACTTTCTTATACAATGGCCCACATTTATCATAAAATTCTTGTGATAGAATCATTGTAAAACCACCATGTAAAGTTGAAACAATTAAAGTATTATTCAAAATCAAAAAAATGAAGAAAAGATAAAAATGTGCGTGTTATTCTTGCACGAAAAAACGACAATGAATGTTTTTTTTACAAAAATGAAATCCAAAAAAGAAAAGTGAAAAAATTTTTCAAATTTGACGTTCAGTAAAATTTACATAATTCTTTTTTGCATTTGATCCTAGTCGGTGTATGTACGATTATGTATGACAGTCCTTTTTACTACATAACTCAACAATCAAGATCATACCTGCATAGGGGGGTTGGAAAAAAATAATTTTGTTACCTTTTTCCCCCACTCGGGGGCCATGGCTGCCAGGGGGTCGTCGACCTTTTTTTGGGAAAAATCAACGTACTCCCCCCTGTGCCTATTTTTTTCCGTCTTAAATTCCGAAAATTCAACGTACTCCCCCCCCCCTGTGCGTTATTTTTTAGTTTTAATTTTTCGCTTTAAGGATATTTTTCATTTGTCTGAAAATTAAGGTCAATTTTTGGTTGTTTCAATCCGTTTTGAACGGATCTTTTTCAGAACGTTAAAAACAAGTTGCGTTTTTTTCACGCTTCTTTTTTGGAATGATAAAAAAGACATATTTTTAGCTGATAATCAGGAAATATTTCTTTATACTGTTTATTAAATTCTTCCCACAAATCTTTAGAATCAATTAAATCCTGACATATAATAAAAATACTATATAAAAATTTATTTTGAGACTCTTCAATTAAATGAATAAAGAAAAAGTAATAAAATAATTCTTGTTCTGTAGCAACTCCTTTAGTTATCAAACCAGAGGTTATCGAATCAATATATTTATTAATATATTTTCTATTATTTATATTAGACTCTATTAAAATTTTAGTTATACTAACAAAATCTTTTGCGTACTTACATATTTTAACAAACTCAACTTTACTTATAAATAGTAAAACCCTTTAATTATAATTAAAAATGACAATATTACTATTGGTGGATGTTAAGACTTTTTTACTTTAAATCTCATTTTACTTAAAAAACGAGGTATTTTAAAGTTAAATGAATTTTTAACTTTATCATACAAAATTTTGTTTTCTAAAACCTCTGGATAATTTTTTGTAAGGCATTCCTCTTTAACAAAAGGGAATTGATTTATCTTCTCCTTAAATAAATTTAGAAGTAAAAAGACCAGAAATATCCTTATTTGATACGGTCTCATTTTCTATAGTATGAAAAGTTTTTAAATTAAATTGTAAACAAGTACATACACGGTGACGGCCCCCCTTGGGGCCGCCACTTACAGGAAAAAATTAAATTACACATTTACGATAAACATTAAAACATCACACAATTTTGCATTTTTCATTTTTATTTGCATTGGCAACGCCGGTCCCTCATCTAACAAAACATTTTTACACAAACTTTAAAAAAAACATTTTCAATAACTCATTACATACCTTAGAACACTAAGGCCTAAGCCTAAGAACCCTAAGGTACATGAGTGTTCGTAGGGTGGGTAAAATTAGTATATTGTTTTGTTCACAATTCCTCATTTCCATTTTACAGTATACTAAATTTTGCATTTTCATTTGCATTGACAAAACATTACACAAAAACATTGGTGCTAAGAAAAATGCATTTTACCACTTTACCACTTATTACTAACCAAAAATAATGCCCATTTTCGGAATCTACACATTTTTTCACCCACAAAACTGCCAAAAACCAAAAAATTAATTTTTACAGTAATTTTTCAACATTTTACCACAATTACTTATTACAAAAAATTTAAACATTAAAAATTACAAAAAACAAACATAAAAAACACAAACAAAAACACACGAAAACAAACGCAATTTGAAAACATTTGAAACTCAAACGAAAAAAAACTTTCGTGCTAAGAAATTCACAACTTTACCAAACTTTAACCACAAAAATTACTACATTCCGGCAGGTTCCGACAAAAATGCACATTACCATTGGATTCAGGACATTTTACTCTATACAAAACAACCCACAGGTAACAAAAAAAACAAAACCGAATTTCCACACACAAACAAACAAACAAACATAATCATTTCCATTTAAAAAGGTAGACAAGATCGGCTCCGGCCCCCATAGGGGCCGTCACTTACAGTACAAAAATTAAATAAACACAAAAAAATACACACAAAACAAAAACACAAACAAACAAACAATCTGAAAACATTTGTCACACGAAAAAAACTTTCGTGCTAAGAAATTCACAATTTTACCAAACTTTAACCACAAAAATTACTACATTCCGGGGGGTTCCGACAAAAATAAACATCACATTTAGGACCTAGAATTTCACACTCTATCCAATACAACTAAAAAGACACTGAAAAAACACGAACGAATTACAAACAAACACACAAACAAACAAACATAGTCATTTCAATTTAAAAAGGTAGACAAGATCGGCTCCGGCCCCCATTGGGGCCGTCACTTACAGTACAAAAATTAAATAAACACAAAAAAATACACACAAAACAAAAACACAAACAAACAAACAATCTGAAAACATTTGTCACACGAAAAAAACTTTCGTGCTAAGAAATTCACAATTTTACCAAACTTTAACCACAAAAATTACTACATTCCGGGGGGTTCCGACAAAAATAAACATCACATTTAGGACCTAGAATTTCACACTCTATCCAATACAACTAAAAAGACACTGAAAAAACACGAACGAATTACAAACAAACACACAAACATAGCCATTTCCATTTAAAAAGGTAGACAAGTACATACACGGTGACGGCCCCCCTTGGGGCCGCCACTTACAGGAAAAAATTAAATTATAACATTACGATAAACATTAAAACATAATACAATATTGCATTTTTCATTTTCATTTGCATTGGCAACGTCGGTCCCTCATCTAGCAAAACATTTTTACAAAAACTTTAAAAAAAACATTTTCAATAACCATTACATACCTTAGAACACTGAGGCCTAAGCCTAAGAACCCTGAGGTGCATGGGTGTCCGTAGGGTGGGTAAAATAAGTATATTGTTTTGTTCACAATTCCTCATTTCCACTTTACAGTATAAAAGTTTTGCATTTTTCATTTTCATTGGCAAAACATTACACAAAAACATTCGTGCTAAGAAAAATGCATTTTACCACTTTACCACTTATTACTAACCAAAAATAATACCCATTTTCGGAATCCCCACATTTTTTCACCCACAAAACTGCCAAAAACCAAAAAATTAATTTTTACAGTAATTTTTAACATTTTACCACAATTACTTATTACAAAAAAATTTAAACATTGGAAATACAAAATACAAACACATAAAAAACACAAACAAAAACACACACAAAAAAATGCAATTTGAAAACATTTGAAACTCACACGAAAAAAAACTTTCGTGCTAAGAAATTCACAATTTTACCAAACTTTAACCACAAAAATTACTACATTCCGGCAGGTTCCGACAAAAATGCACATTACCATTGGATTCAGGACATTTTACTCTATACAAAACAACCCACAGGTAACAAAAAAAACAAAACCGAATTTCCACACACAAACAAACAAACAAACATAGTCATTTCCATTTAAAAAGGTAGACAAGATCGGCTCCGGCCCCCTTAGGGGCCGTCACTTACAGGCACATATTACTCACATAAAATAATCCTAATATTCGAAATCTCCACATCTTTTACATACAAACAACAAAATACACAAAAAAAATTTTTACAGTATACCCTCCCCACTTTACCACTTTACCACAATTACTTATTACAAAAATTAATTACAAAAATTAAATAAACACAAAAAAATACACACAAAACAAAAACACAAACAAACAAACAATCTCAAAACAGTTGTCACACGAAAAAAACTTTCGTGCTAAGAAATTCACAATTTTACCAAACTTTAACCACAAAAATTACTACATTCCGGGGGGTTCCGACAAAAATAAACATCACATTTAGGACCTAGAATTTCACACTCTATCCAATACAACTAAAAAGACACTGAAAAAACACGAACGAATTACAAACAAACACACAAACAAACAAACATAGTCATTTCAATTTAAAAAGGTAGACAAGATCGGCTCCGGCCCCCATAGGGGCCGTCACTTACAGGCACATATTACTCATATAAAATAATCCTCATATTCGAAATCTCCACATCTTTTACATACAAACAACAAAATACACAAAAAAAATTTTTACAGTATACCCTCCCCACTTTACCACTTTACCACAATTACTTATTACAAAAATTAAATAAACAATAAAAAATACACACAAAACAAAAACAAAAACACACAAACACAATTTGAAAACATTTGTCACACGAAAAAAACTTTCGTGCTAAGAAATTGACAATTTTACCAAACTGTAACCACAAAAATTACTACATTCCGGGGGGTTCCGACAAAAATGTCCATCACTTTTAGGACCTAGAATTTTTCACTCTATACAATACAACCAAAATAACACTGAAAAAACAAAAACGAATTTCCACAAACACACATAGCCATTTCCATTTAAAAAGGTAGACAAGTAACTATGGCCATGTTCCGACCCCCTGGGGGGTCGTCACTTACAGGAACAAAACAAAATTACAAAAAAATACAAATAAAACAAAAATACACACAAACAAAAACACAACAAATTCGAAAAGAAAATAACTTTCGTGCTAGGAAATTCGCAATTTTACCAAACTTTAACCACAAAAATTACTACATTCCGGGCGGTTCCGACAAAAATGTCCATCACTTTTAGGACCTAGAATTTTTCACTCTATACAATACAACCAAAATAACACTGAAAAAACAAAAACGAATTTCCACAAACACACATAGCCATTTACATTTAAAAAGGTAGACAAGTAACTATGGCCATGTTCCGACCCCCTGGGGGGTCGTCACTTACAGGCACATATTACTCACATAAAATAATCCTCATATTCGAAATCTCCACATCTTTTACATACAAACAACAAAATACACAAAAAAAATTTTTACAGTATACCCTCCCCACTTTACCACTTTACCACAATTACTTATTACAAAAATTAATTACAAAAATTTAATAAACAATAAAAAATACACACAAAACAAAAACAAAAACACACAAACACAACTTGAAAACATTTGAAACACGAAAAAAACTGTCGCGCTAAGAAATTCGCAATTTTACCAAACTTTAACCACAAAAATTACTACATTCCGGGGGGTTCCGACAAAAATGCACATCACATTTAGGACCTAGAATTTCTCACTCTATCCAATACAACTAAAATTACACTGAAAAAACACGAACGAATTTCCAGCCACAAACAAACATAGCCATTTCCATTTAAAAAGGTAGACAAGATCGGCTCCGGCCCCCCTAGGGGCCGTCACTTACAGTACAAAAATTAAATAAACACAAAAAAATACACACAAAACAAAAACACAAACAAACAAACAATCTCAAAACAGTTGTCACACGAAAAAAACTTTCGTGCTAAGAAATTCACAATTTTACCAAACTTTAACCACAAAAATTACTACATTCCGGGGGGTTCCGACAAAAATAAACATCACATTTAGGACCTAGAATTTCACACTCTATCCAATACAACTAAAAAGACACTGAAAAAACACGAACGAATTACAAACAAACACACAAACAAACAAACATAGTCATTTCAATTTAAAAAGGTAGACAAGATCGGCTCCGGCCCCCCTAGGGGCCGTCACTTACAGTACAAAAATTAAATAAACACAAAAAAATACACACAAAACAAAAACACAAACAAACAAACAATCTGAAAACATTTGTCACACGAAAAAAACTTTCGTGCTAAGAAATTCACAATTTTACCAAACTTTAACCACAAAAATTACTACATTCCGGGGGGTTCCGACAAAAATAAACATCACATTTAGGACCTAGAATTTCACACTCTATCCAATACAACTAAAAAGACACTGAAAAAACACGAACGAATTACAAACAAACACACAAACAAACAAACATAGCCATTTCCATTTAAAAAGGTAGACAAGTAACTATGGCCATGTTCCGACCCCCTAGGGGGTCGTCACTTACAGGCACATATTACTCACATAAAATAATCCTCATATTCGAAATCTCCACATCTTTTACATACAAACAACAAAATACACAAAAAAAATTTTTACAGTATACCCTCCCCACTTTACCACTTTACCACAATTACTTATTACAAAAATTAATTACAAAAATAAAATAAACACAAAAAAACACACACAAAACAAAAACACAAACAAACAAAAAAAATCACACACAACTTAAAACATTTGAAACACGAAAAAAACTTTCGTGCTAAGAAATTCACAATTTTACCAAACTTTAACCACAAAAATTACTACATTCCGGAGGGTTCCGACAAAAATAAACATCACATTTAGGACCTAGAATTTCACACTCTATCCAATACAACTAAAAAGACACTGAAAAAACAGGAACGAATTACAAACAAACAAACATAGTCATTTACATTTAAAAAGGTAGACAAGTAACTATGGCCATGTTCCGACCCCCTAGGGGGTCGTCACTTACAGGCACATATTACTCACATAAAATAATCCTCATATTCGAAATCTCCACATCTTTTACATACAAACAACAAAATACACAAAAAAAATTTTTACAGTATACCCTCCCCACTTTACCACTTTACCACAATTACTTATTACAAAAATTAATAACAAAAATTAAATAAACAATAAAAAATACACACAAAACAAAAACAAAAACACACAAACACAATTTGGAAACATTTGTCACACGAAAAAAACTTTCGTGCTAAGAAATTCACAATTTTACCAAACTTTAACCACAAAAATTACTACATTCCGGGGGGTTCCGACAAAAATGTCCATCACTTTTAGGACCTAGAATTTTTCACTCTATACAATACAACCAAAATAACACTGAAAAAACAAAAACGAATTTCCACAAACACACATAGCCATTTCAATTTAAAAAGGTAGATTAGATACTTTTTCTATTAACCTTGATCTTTTAATTTCTCTAAAAGAATCAACCGTAACCTTAACGAATTTTTCCTCATTGTCAAATAACTCACCTGTATTAGAACTAACTACATCAGAACTTTTAACCCCAAATTCCCAAACAGACTCTAACAATTTTGTAAGATAGGAGTTTCCAACCTACCTCCTCTTTTGTGCAAAACAACATCAGATTTAACAACATTGTACTCCAAATTAAGATTATCTAATACTTTAGACTTTGAATTTTTAATTAACTCAAAATCACTATTAAAATCCTCAAAAACATCATTTTTGTATAATTGAAATAAAACATAATTTTCAGTTGAAATATCATATTTTTCTTTTAATAAATTTCCGCCAGTACTAGTTCTAGCATTAGAAAACTCTTTATTAATCGAATTAAAATCTGTTGAAACTCTTTTACAATTAGTCAATTTTAACTCATTAACAATCTGTTTAAGCCTATCTCTATCTATAACAGAAGGTAGTTGCTTTTTAAAACCAACAATATCGTATTTAATAAGTTCAAAAGCATTTTTAAAAGATCAACATAAACCATCAAAAAGAGATCTAATAAAATTCTTAATTACTAAAATAGACTTAGGAAATAATATCAAAATATCTTTTATAAATAAAAGAATAGATTTAACAGTAAGTTTGAGAAAATTTAATAAAGTATTATCAGTCAAATAATGTAAACCAACATTAATGATAAAATCAAAAAACCAAATACCCACCTCAATAAAAAAGATAAACCATAACACCACAACATAAATATAAAGTAATAATGTCGTTGAGAACAACGAATTATGCAAATTTCATCTAAATTATCTATAAAAACCTTTTATGTTTTCAGTTTTGTATGTTCTTTTTATATAATTTATTCGTCAAGTAAAGTCGTATATTTTTATCTCACAAGTTTTATCTGTATTGGAACTAAATATTTCTCCAATACAAATAATAAATTATATTATATAAAAAATTTTTAATATTTATATATGACATGTTTTCCCTAATTTTAATTAACTATAATAAGTTTAAAAAAATATTACATAAAAGATTCAATATCAATAGCATTTGAGCTAAAAATTGTTTTTCGTTAATAACCAATTTCTTTTGCTTTAAATCTATAATATTCCTTAAAGCATCAAAACTAATATTAAAAGAATCCCTATCAAGAATATTTTTTAATAAAAGGAAATTATTATCAAAAAGTTCTATACATACACCTTCAAGAACAGATTTAATTTGATTTTGAGAAGACCAACCACAAATAAAAGAATCGTGAATAAAAAGAGCAGGAGCATCTATTTTATGTAACTTTAAAAAACATATTTTTATAAACTGAGCGTCTACTGAATGGATTATATTAGCTATCAAGGCAGTTTTAACTTTACGATGGTTAGGTTTAGTATTATTTCATTTAACATAAACTTTTGCAGACTTTAAATAAGAATTAAAAACTTTATGGTCACCTATATTTCAGTTGACCCCTTCTCCTTCTACCATTATATTTCTGCTTATAACATCCTTAAATAATAAAAAACTCTTCAACTCCTTAATATCAACAATACTGTATTAATTTTTTTAAATTTAAGCTTAATTTTGTATTGTATATGTTAAGATTATAAATTTCAACAGCTAGAGCGTATAAATAAATAAACACTGTTAATTGTATTTAACTCCATTTTCCATTAATTATTTATTAAAGGGATTGTCGACGCCAGTTGAAAACTTTTTTCCATTCCTTATCGAATGTATCTTAACACGAAAGCAATATCTTCAGGCATTTTTTTTATGAGCAAAAAAAAGAAAAAAATTGAACACATGTTTTTCACGTGTATCTATTTTTTTGCTGTTACCGTTTATAGTTTTTTTTGTATGTATTATATCAAATAAATTTTTTTATCTTGACTAAGACATCCGTTTTTTACGGTATAACAATATCTTTATTTATTTGTTGATTGTTATTTTCAGGTTTTGCTGCCAGCCAGGTAAGTTTATCAAATTGGGTTAGTTTTGTATTTTTGTTTATCCCAACTAATATCATTATTTCTTTTAGGCTCTTCTCCTATCATCCGATCTTGGTTATCTGCTTGATAAATTATTTTTATTATGTCTCTGTTTTAATGTTATTGTTATCCTGTCAAGTTGCTGCAGTGGGCTGGTCATTTTGGTACAGTTGCCCTAAAGGGAGACATAAGATGATGGTAGAATAATTTTTAACTATTCATAAACTTTTAAAAGTGTAATATAATTTTCGAAAAGTTTTTACCTTCGTTCCGATGTCTCCCTTCTTACAGCAACTTGGCAGGTTTTAATTGTTTTTGTTTAAATTATTATAGTAAAAGAGGTTTTAGTAAAATATATTCGATACGAACTTTGTTTTGGGGCCACGGGTTTTTTGTCGGTGTATTTTCTTCATTCAGTCAGTTTTAGAAAATGGATCAGAGAGCATTTTCACGCTTTCCTTCGTCTTCTACAGTATCTCATGCTCATAGTGTGACCGTATGTCACTTACTTGATAAATATATCCCAGCAAAACCTGAAAATAACAATCAACAAATAAATAAAGATATTGTTATACCGTAAAAAACGGATGTCTTAGTCAAGATAAAAAAATTTATTTGATATAATACATACAAAAAAAACTATAAACGGTAACAGCAAAAAAATAGATACACGTGAAAAACATGTGTTCAATTTTTTTCTTTTTTTTGCTCATAAAAAAAATGCCTGAAGATATTGCTTTCGTGTTAAGATACATTCGATAAGGAATGGAAAAAAGTTTTCAACTGGCGTCGACAATCCCTTTAAATGAAGAAAATTTTACTCTTAAAAAATCGAAAAAAAAAATTTTTTTTTCACGTACTTAGCGTTTTTTTCGAAATAATTTTTCTTGTCCAGGGGGGGGGGGGGGTTGGGGATCCTATGCACCTATGATCAAGATTTTTTTTATAGCAATAATAACTTTTTTGACTCATGTTATTATTGCTGTCATTTACTTATAATTTAATGCTTAATGATATGAATTTTTTTTGAAAAGAATTCAACCACAAAAATGCTTTGAAAACAAAAATTACAGTAGAAAGAAAATTTATATTGTATGCCTGTAAAAATCGAAACTATAAAAACATTAACAAAACAGAAATCAATCTTTCATAAAAAAACAAAGTTACAGTAATAACACAAATTGGAATGTTAGAAAAATCAAGTAAAATACAAAATTTAAAAAGGATTTAATGCATAGGACATTGTGGATGAGAAAAATGACAGCTTTCTTCTTCTTCATCAGATGGCACTGTTTCCGAATCCCCCCCCCCCCCTTGATTGACAATTTTTTTTCATTCTTTTTTCAGACTTTTTCTATCATTGTTTTTTCAAAGTTTTTTTCTTCTCGATTTTTTTATTCCAAAAAAGTTCTTCAAGAATGAAATTCTGCGAAATTTGAATTTTTTATTTTTTCAAAAGGACATAAAAAAGGGGGGGGGGGGAATTCGGAAAGAGTTCGCTCAGGCGCACTGTTTCCGAATTCCCCCCCCCCCCCCCTTTGTTTTGTGACCGATTTTTGCATACGTTTTCATTCACAAATGTGAAATTTGCATGCGATTGAGTGAAATTCTCTGAAAAAGTATAAAAGCATTGAAAGCACAAAAATCAGGCTTTTTTTCATTCGTCAACGCTCTGTTGAACGGTCGGTTCCTGTTGCTCTCTTCAAAGATTTTCTAAGTTTTTTTTTACTGAAGGATTTTGCAAGTTTGAAAAACTCGCAAAATCCAACGGTTAGAAAATTTAGAAAATTTTGAAAGGGGGGGGGGGGGAATTCGGAAACAGTACCCATCAGATTCTGAATCATAAGCTTTTTGACGATTTGTAAATTGATAGCGTCGTCTATCATATTCTTGAAGTGAGACTTCTTCTCCACGTGGTTTAACCTTTTGTTTTGATGGCAAAGCTTCTTCCAATTCCTATAAAATAAGAGGTAAAAGACGTTTAAAAAAAAGCTAAAAACAAACCTTATAAAGTTCTTCATTTTTAAAGAAATAACTTGAAGGAAAAGCAACTTCAAATTTGATAAACATATTTCCAAATTTTTTATTGCTATTTGGAATTGGCATACCTTCATTTTTGATTTTACAAATAAATCCGGGTTGAATAGTACCATCTCCTTCACGTTTGAGAAGTATCTTTCTTTCATCAAGTTGTTCAATAATCATTGAAGTACCACAAAGAGCTTCAGATAATTCAATCTTCTTTTCCATAATTAAATCATTACCATTTCTTTTAAAGCGATTATGATTTTCACATTGTAAAATAAAAATTAAATCACCAGCTTCTAAACCATCTTTTTTATCACCTTCACCCGAAAGAGTAATCATTTGGCCATCTCTCATTCCAGGAAGAATATTTACATTATATGATACAGTTTCACGAACAGTTCGAGTTTTGTTACATGTTGTACAATTTGAAACATTAGTTCCTCCATATTTTCCTGTACCACAGCATTTTGTACAATCTTTTACAATTGTATTATTTTTTTTCTTGTGATTTTTTTTATGATTTGTTATTGAAGAAATTTCAATTTTTTTTGTATAAATTTATGTTTACTTTTTTTACATTTGTATGTTATTTATGTTAAGTAATAAATGGATTTGGTTATTTTAATACTAAATTTGGAACTGACACAGTTATCAAAAGAAAAGTGCAATTAAATAATAAGGAAACATCTTTAAGATTATTAACAAAAATTTCAGACATAAAATGTAAGAAATTCCGTTTTTTAAATCCATAAAAAATTATTTTAATATGCTGTGAAGACATTTTTGCATTCCCCTATGTTTGTTGGGTAAAAATAAAACAGCGAGTTTAACCAAATCCGTTTATTACTCAACATAAATAGCATACAAATGTAAAAAAAAGTAAACATAAAATTATACAAAAAAAAATTTATTGGTAAAATTGAAATATCTTCAATAACAAATCATACAAAAAAAAGAAGAAAAGTTTAAGCAAAAACTTTGTTACGGTATTTGGTTAAATCATAATATGAGGTGACAACAACGCGATCAGCAAATTTTCGTCCAGTTAAAGCAGCTTGAGCTTTTTGGCATTCTGATGGACTTGCATATTCAATAAAGACTTTTCCAATTCCAACTGCATCAACACCTGGTCGAGGAATTGCAAATGACATAATATTTCCAAATTTTGCACATTCAATTGTAATATCTTCGCAAATTTCTAAAAGAAAAGGGAATTAAAAATGTTGAAAACAAACTAATTATTATTACATACCTGCATATTCAGTTGGATCTTTTAATTCTTCTTCGGTAACCATATTTAATAAGCATAAAACTTCTGTAGGCATTCCAGCACCTTTGCTTAAATCAATTCCAACATGTGTCAATGAAGGATTAACATTTTGTGGCTTTTCATCTGGACATGCTAATGCTACAGTAAGTTGCTTGCCATTTAAATCCATTCCATTTAATCCAGCAATTGCTTGATGGGTAAGAGCAGGATCAAGATATTCAGCAAATGCATATCCTTTTGATGCACCACTTGAATCTTTTTGAAGTGAAAATGCTTTCAATTGTCCAAAAGCTTGTAATAATTCTTTAACTTGTTCATCGGTAAAGAAAGTTGGAATTCCACCAATGTATAGTTTATTTGGACCATCGACAACAATTGTTGAAACAGGAAGTTTTGATAAGACATCAAAGCTTGCATTAATTGGTTGATAATCACGTGGACGACGAATTTTTAATTGATGTCCCATAAAGCATACTCCATCAAAGCACATACAAGCAGTTGTTTCATCAATGGAACGAAATTCTAGAAAAGCAAAATTTTTATCCAAATTAATTTGACACGCAAGAACTGGATTCCCTTCAGCTTGAGCTAAATTGCAAAGATGCATCTGAAAAAAATATTAATTTAAACGTACAATATTGTGGATTTTTTTACACAAGACAAAGGTAAAAAACTACAAGAAACAGCTCATCCAAAAAGTCTAAAAAGCTAAAAAATAATAATTTTAAAGCATTTATATTATGAATATGGGGGATAATTAGCTAATCTAAAAATTATATAATAGGGGGGAAAACTAACCTGTTGATTGAAGAAATCCATCAAAATGTCTTCAGTACAACCTAAAAATAAAATTTGTAAACGAAAATAAAAAAAATGTGACGATAAAAAAACATACCAAAAGGAATTCCACCAATGTAAAGCCGACGAGATTGGCATGTAACAGATGGCCCAACAACAGGTACAGATGATTGAATTGTTGCACGAGGAATTTGACCACTTGTGAGTAATGCTTTATATTCAGCAGGTCTCATATTTTCATAACCAATTGGTGGAACATCCCAATACTTGTACTTGATAGGCTTTCGATCAGTAGTTTCTCCTCGACGTCGATCTTCATCATCACGTCTACAAATAATTAAAAGATTTTAAAAACTATATAAATTATAAAATTTTGCTGCTTACCTTCTTTCTCGACGACGTGGTGAACGTGAGCGTGAGCGACTTCTTGAACGCTTTTTATTTTCCTTTTCGTAACTTGAAATACTTCGAGATGTTGGTTGTTTTGAATCAGGTAATTTTTGAGATGCTTTAAATTGTGAAACTTCTGGTTCATTTCTTCGACTTCCATTTTGTTGTCTTGGAAATTGAAAAGGATTCTGTAAAAAATTTGACTGATTACAAATTATTTTTGTTTTTTTGTGTTACTTGGGATTCAAAAGCATCCATAAAGCATCGTTTTTTAGTTGATCCAAGATTTTCTTTTTTTAATCCTTCAGTATTTTCATCATAAAATAAATCCAATGCATTTGAATTTTCATAAGCTGTAATATGAAAAGAAAGGGTGCTTTTATTAGTTGTATTTTCATTTTTCCATGGTTTTGTAAAATCAATGTCATTAGAATTTGCAATTGCAGAAACTTTAGATAATTTATTCCATGATTGTAATTTTTCCTTTTTTTTATAATTATCAGATGCTATAAAATCTAATGCGGCAGTCCAACGTTAAAATTTTAAATTTTTACTTCATCGTGAAAGCTTTTTGATCCGGGTTTTTTGAAATCTAAGTCCGTAAGACTGAAATTGAAATATCGAAATCATTTTTATGTCCGAAATTGAGATACCGAAATTTTGATTTAAGAATTACATATTTTTTGATCCAAGAAAAAAAACATGTCAACTTTTTTATAGAAATTTTCAAAAAAATTTTAACATAAATATAATGTCTATTTTTGAACTGCAGCAGCAATTTTTTTTACCACAATATTTATCATTATTTGATTTGCTTTTAAATTGAACAGGAACTAAAATTGGACATTTTTTGCTTTGATTTAAATTCAAGTTGTAATATCGATTTTCAGAGGTCGTAAAATTTTGTTCAATAAATAAATATTTATCATTTTTTGTTGACATCTAAAACAAATATGCTTAAATTATTAAGTTTTAAAAAATGGGTATTTTAAATGCAAAAAGGAAGAGACAAAACATAAGTTGATTAGTAAAAAAAACAGTCGGAGAAAAATAGTCTAAAAGTTTCTTTTTTTCTTCAACATCCTGTTGCAAAAAAATGAAAAACAGTTGTCGAAAAAAGAGCGTTAGAAATAAACAAAAGTAAGAATGATGCAACTATATTGGTTTCACTCACGCTAAAATCAAAGAGTTTGCCAAAAGATAAATTTTGTAAAATATTTGACAGACATCGGCTTTGCATAAAATATATGCTGCCATCTTTAAGCTGCATAAACTTTAATAAATAAAATATTAGGATACGTCTACTTTCAACAATTTCCTGAAAAGTAATAATGCTGCAACCTAAAAAGAAATCATGAAAATTTATGTCTACATTTCATTATGGCATAAACAAAACCAATGGAAAGATACAGACTTAATAAATACAAAAATTTTAGATCTTATATCATATAAGTTATATGTGAGATTGTATTATTTTCGATACGACAATATTTTTTACTTCTAAATTATTGTGTTAACTTTTAACGTTAATTTTAAATTTCTGCATAAATATGTATCATTTTATTTTTCTAGAATTAGGTATTTTTTAATTTTTTTAATTGCAAATTTGTTTAAAATATAAATTTTTAAAACAGAGTTTTTATTCTAGCAAAGTTTAAGTCTTAAACTTTAAACTTTAATAAAAGAAATTTAAATTTGCCTGTATTTGAAGTAACACATATTTGTTTTTAATCGTTCATAAAATTTTATATGCATTTTTACATTTGTATGTTATTTATTTTAAGTAATATACGGAGTTGTTAAATTTGCCAATATTGAAATGTGAAGGTCAAGTGTAATCTTTGAGTTTTGATAATTCTTAACACGAAAAAAGTAGCAAAGCTTTCAACTTTTTTTTGACGATTTTCTTCTGTAAAATCAAAATCTTGTGATGCATCTCTGATGATTCTGTATTATTACTGATATATTAATAATTTTGAAACATTAAAAATATGTCTTTTTTGTACAAGCTTTGTTGCGGATGGTGTGGAAGTGAAGAAACGGATGACGTTCAACCTTTGATTATTCCTGAACCAAATCCTCCAATTGTGTATGTTTATAGTTTTTTTTATTAATATTTTTAATAAATATTTTTGTTTTAGTTATCCACTTCAAAATCCCGGGGGATTAACCCATATATCGGTATCCGATTCTGATCACAATACTCCGCCCATGCATCCTCCACCAAAATCTCGTGAACAAGTTGAACAAGAATTGCTGGATAAAATTTTGGATCGAACTCAAGAAGTAATTTTATTTAAACATTTTTATTGTAAATATTTTATTCATATATTTTAGAGGATAATTGATGTTTCCAATTACAATGATTATTATAATCCTGATGTTGATGTTGCAGAACGATCACAAAAATATCAAAGTTTGATCGCTAAACACGATGATGGAAAATGTATGTTAGCTTTATTCTTTATCCAAGCTTTAGTTCCTGTTTTAGGTGAAGCATTACCAGTATGTTTACTTCTTGAAAATGTTGGAATGGATTTACCAGATGTTATGCAGCGTATCCCACTTGATGATGAAGATATTAATATTCTTCGACAATGGAATAAAGGGTGTCTTGCTGCATGCCGGATTGGACTTCAGATTGAAAAACGTGATGATATTGTTGTTCATATGAATACTGACGATAATTGAAAAACTTATTTGCATTTTTTATAGATTTATTATTTATTTTTCACAACTTTTTTATATACCTTTTTTACGGCTTTACGGGTGTTTCTTGTGTTATTGTTACTGAAAGCCGTGTTTTTTGTTTCTATTTTTTAAAAATAATAAAAAGCTTTTATCGTATCTTTGATTTAATTTTTAACATGTTTTTTTACAATTCAATATTTTATCGATAAAAAAAGTTATTCATTTATATTTTTTACAGTACACATGGCATCTTTCATTACTCGAGTTGAACGTGCAGCACCGATTTTTTCTCGTATTACTGGTTTAATTCGTTCTGGACAAATGAAATGGGAGAATCGACCACTTTGGTATGATGTATATGCCGCAGTTCCACCATTTGAAGAACCAGTTTGGGATATTAAAATGCCAAAAGCTGATGAACCTGTTCGGTCAATTATGTACAAAGAAGATTTAGCTCGAGCGTATGTTAATATTTTGTTTCTTTTACATTTTACACTAAATAATTATTTTAGAAGATTTTATTCAGAATTTAGAAATAGTGGTGTTACAGCTGTTGAAAATTCTTCAAAGCCAACTTTATGTGAACAATTTATTTTACAAATTGAAGTTGAAAGAAAATCAAATCCTGAAATGAATGAAGATGAATTATTTGAACGTGCAAGAAATGTTTTGATTGAACATGGATTGTTAAAGAAGAGTGTGTAATTGTTTTTTTTTTATGTAAATGGTTGATTAAAAGTTTAGAGATATATAGGTTTTTTATTATTCTTTGGTATTTTAAAACAATATTATGTTAAAACTATCAAAAAAACTATTTTTTAAGATAAAGCAGAAAATTGGATACGGTATTTTACAATAAAATTCCGGATTTCTATAATTTTAAAAATATGAAATTAATGTAAAAGAATATCAGCTTTGAGTTTTTCGGATTTGATATGTTTGAGCAAAGATTCCAATTTAACTTTTTCGACATTCTTTTTTTTACCCGCAAATTTAAATTATTACTTTGGAAAATATTTGCAAAAATATTGTTATTATTAATCCATATAAATAATGATTCACCGGTGAAGATTTTGAAGCTGATGCAGTATTTAAATCTTTATTACAGAGATCACCAGAACATGCACAAAATAATTCTTCTTCTTCATTATTCATCCATTTATGTGAACACCCAAGTTGAATCTGTAAAAAGTGGATGTGGGATTATTTTATAAAATAAAACATTGTTTACCTTATGATGATCGGTAACATTTATGCAACCTTGTTTTTCGTTAATTTGTGCATGAATATTCATTCTTCCGGCAGCTGCATTTGCGGATGATGAAATAATTCTTTGTGTTGCAAGGGTACAAAAATGTCCAATACATTGTTGTTGCTTACATCCGGATGTCATTGTATTATCTTGTGCAGTTGTATCACATGAAATACATTTATGATATGATAACGAACTTGTTGCATAACTATAATTTAATTGATTATAGTTTTTGTGAAACGTGGTTATAATTTACTATACATTCAAGTACAATTTTGAAAAGTCAAAAATACAGTAATCGAAATTTAGATATAAGGTTGTTCCATAAGTTCGTGCCGCGCTTTCAACGGTTGGAAAGCCAGAACTTTTTCACCAGGTCAGGTAAAAAAATTCTGTCTTCACATTTTGAATCGTCTCATCGAGTTATACAAAATGTAAAGACAGAATTTTTTTGTCTGACTTGGTGAAAAAGTTCTGGCTTTCCAACCGTTGAAAGTGCGGCACGAACTTATGGAACAACCTTATATTTTGGTTTCACGCGAAAAATGCTTTTCGATATTTTAGTCTCGGATTTCGATTTCATTTTAGATAAATTTTGTTTTATAAAATTTTTCAAATTTGAATTATTTTGAAATCATAACATATCGAGGCAAAAAAAATTTTAAGAAATTTTTCGAAAAAAATGCTTCAAAAAATTTATTAGAAAAACTTATTTTTAAAGGGAGCTCATGGTTTAATACATTTTATTATTTTAACGTTTTTTTCGAAATAGCATGAACCTGATTTTTAGGATCTTTTTCAATTGTTCTTTTGCCTGATTGTCAGGTTCATGCCAAAGTCGAAAAAAATGTCAAAATTACTTGAAAATTTTTCAATAATAATGCAAGAAAACGTTAAAATGAAAAGTGTATCAAATTTTTTACCCTTTTTAACAGTTTAAAATATAACATACTTATAAGTAATTAATGATCTCGATCTTGGACCATTTGTTTCTTGATTCATCCTTAAACCCGCTTCACCAAAATATCGACTTCCAGCAAGAAAATCATTACATAAATGTGTATTACAAATACAATATTTTCGTGGTTTTGCATTATTTCCTCGACTCAAAGTTATACAAAGTTTATTTCGATTAAATAGCAGTTCAGGGCCTTTATAGAAGAATGGCATACTTGGTGGGCCAAATCCACATCCGGTTTGACCTGAAACAGTATCTTCATGGCACCATTGACCTTGACATGTATCATCACTAAAAAAACAACAAAATATTTTTTATGCTTTTAATTCTTTTTACCAATCAGGATTTCGTTCACCACAAGATCGGCAAGTTAAATTTCGACGAAATGTTGGACGAAAATATATTGCATCATTACAAAATTTTCCACGGCATACACATTGAATATGATCCCCAAAATGATCATAATCACAACCATATTGTGTTCGAGAAGGTCGTTTTAGGCAGCCTTTTGTTATTCGAAATGCTCCAGGAATTTCAGCTGGCTTTCTTTCAATAAAGCAGTAATCAGCTTCACATGAACCTATCTATAAAAAAATTTTTTATTGTTGGACAATTATTTAAAATTTTTAAAATATTTTTTAAAACGTGTAATGGATTAAACTTGAAAAACTTTATTATTCAATTACCTGACAATTACATGGTTCATTATGGCACGTTCCAGCACAAGAATAACATTGATTTTTGCATTTAATAAAATTAATTTGAAAAAATAACAAAATTTTAAAATAAATAAATTTTTTTTGACAAATCTTCATTATTCATGGCATATTTTTTTACGATTGTCTCTAAAAATTCGGTCAACTTTCTTAAAACATAAAAATGGAAAGCATTTAAAAAACACGATTAAATCGGGAACATTTTTGGCGTATAAAAGATAGCAATTAAAATTTATAAATTACAACATTAAAAAGGACAGTTTTTTTGGGAAAAAATAAAATGTGGCATTTGGGAATATTTAAAAAAAATAAGTGTTCTGTCAAAAAAAAACCTTGAAAATTCGCTATTTTTTTGATCAAACTTTAAAGTAGGTACCCTCAGCCAATTTTTTTTTCACAAAAAAAGACGTTTTCGATGGGATTGAAAAACTTCAAAGAAAAAGCGCCGCCATGCATGCGACGTCCTTAGAGCAATTGTGAGCGTCGCATGCAAACCTGCGACGCTCACAATTGCTCTAAGGACGTCGCATGCATGGCGGCGCTTTTTCTTTGAAGTTTTTCAATCCCATCGAAAACGGAAGCGCTCCCCGGAGATGCTTCTTCATTTTCCGGCTTCTGAATTTTAACATATAAAAAATTCGCCATTGGTCTTAGAAAAAGCTAAGGTAAAAAAAAAATTTTTAATATTAAAATCTTTTTCAAAGCGGTTGAACCGGAAAATCAGGCAAAAGAAATAGTTAAAATAAAAAAGATTGAAATTATATTTTTTCGATAAATTTCAAAAAAAATCGAAATTTGCTAGAGGAATGCACTTTAAATTTCGATTTCGCCGAATCTTCTGTCGAATTAATTTTTTGACAGCTCTAAAAAAAGCAGTTATCCAATTTTTATCCCTTTTTAGTACAAATTTTTACTCAAATAATAAAAACAAATTCATTGAAGAAAAAAGTTTTAAGCTCAATATCCCTCTATTTTTTTATTATATTTTTTTAATGTTGCTACTTTACCGACCTCTCTCTCATTTCCTACTCTTCTTTTTTCTCACTTTTAATACTTCATTTTCTTTCTTCTTTTCCCTATCATCGGTTGTTCTCTTTTTTTTCTTTTTCATCAGGCGTCATTTGTTTAATGTCAACGATGGCTCTTTTTCTTCCTTTTTGCCGTCATTTATCTTTCAAAGCGGCCACAAAAAAAACGACAATCAACTGCAGTTAAAAAAATAAAAGTAAATTTTTTTTTGGCAAAAAAATGTATTAAAAAAGCCTTAATATTTTAGGAAACAACATTATAGGAAAATTGGAATTAATTATTAAAATTCTAAAATGATACAGTTTTTTGAATGGAAATTTTTTAAAACTTTTTGGATATTTCGAAAACAAACAAAAAAAGCGAAACAAATAAAAACAACAATTAAAAATCCGCAGAAAAGCGACAAAACAATATATATATATAGAAATGCCATCTTTTAAGAGGCTATTAAGTCGTAAAAAAAAGACACAAAAAAACGAAAGAAAAATTGTTGCTTTTTGAACGGGGGTCCATCAAAGATGAATGAGAAATGCAGGGGATTAGATTTTTTTAAAAGTTTTAAAAATGTTTTTTTTATAAAATTTTGACAGTTAAAAAAATAACTCCTCAAAAAATTGAAAATATTTTTTTATCTTATTTTAATCAATACCTTACTAGTAAAGAGATTACCTTGAAAGCTAAAAGTGTAAAAATACACTATAAAAAATGCCTATTGAAAATACTAAATATAATCCTCTTAAAAGTTTAACTATTGAGATACTTGTTTTTGTTTTTTTTTGTCTTTAGCAATGATAAACCAATTCAAACAAAAAATTTTTTAAACACAGATTTGTACATGAATTTCTAAAAGCCACTTAATGTTTTTTGCATGTCATTGTATTGACTCCTTTTAAGCAGAAATTTAAAGAAACATACATCTAAAAAATTTGGATGATCCTAATCAGAGAAGCCATAAAACGAACACAAGTTTTTTATCTATTGAAATAGGCAGAAAAAATTAATATCTGTTTTTTTTTAAATTCTGTGACAAGAATTTTCCCGAGTATTTGGAAATTCCTTTTTTTGAAAAATTGTTATTAAGAGATTCGGTTGTCTCTTTATGTGTCTTTTTATCAATTATAAAGAACAAATGTATGTTCATTTTACAGGAATGTTAAAGAACGAGTGAAATTATGATAAAAAAATTTAAAAAATTATTTCTTGTTCAAAAAATTTTTGTTTGTTTGTTAATAAAATTGTTATAGAACTAAAAATAGTTTCAATAATAGATAATAGAAATATCTACCGAAGTTTCAGTTTTAATATAAATGAATTTTACCAAATAATTCAAATCGCTAAAATTCCACTGGATTAATCAGAAAAACTGCAATATTTGGTCATTTTAATTTTAAAGAATTTTTTAGGCAAAGTATATAGCCCTATCAAAAGCCAAGAAAAACACAAATACAGCAATATTCAAAATTATTTCTTTTGAATATTGATGAAATATATTCTTTTACTTATTCTACAACCACCAAAGAGTAAGTAAAAAATATTTTTTGCTTTTGTTTATCGCATTTTTAAGGCTCCATTAAACGTCTGAAATGAGTTTTTTGTTGCAACAAAGAAAAGAAAGAAGCCTAAAAAAGGAAGAGGATCATATTTTATGACTTTTTTTGCCCCTGTTTCCGGTACTTTCTTTTTACTTTGAAAAGGTTAAAAAATGGGAATATTTAAAATATAAAAAAGTAGGGAGACTTTTTGCAAAAAAAAAATAAGTTTCTTTGTAAAGCGTGGAAAAAAAGCGGAAGAAGAGTAAAACAAAAAAAAATTTATACCAAGATAGTTTAAAATAAATGAATTTTAAAACTACAAAGTTTATAAAATTGCAACTTTTCATGAGTTCAATTAATATATAGCAAGAAAAAAAATGATGATAAAAAAGGTTAAATGACATTGAATCAAGGATATCAAAAGCAAGATTTTTCGGTAATGGCAAAAATCAGTGTATTCCCGTGTTAATTATAAGTAAAGCAGTATGTTTCTAGGTAAACGTGGTCAGTGTTGGTGGTCTTTGGTTATTCGGACAAAAACGTGGTAGCGAGGAATACACAAGCAAAAACATTTCGAAAGAGACACTTTTATGAT
Organism: Panagrolaimus sp. PS1159; assembly: GCA_963922195.1. Lineage (NCBI taxonomy): Eukaryota > Metazoa > Nematoda > Chromadorea > Rhabditida > Panagrolaimidae > Panagrolaimus > Panagrolaimus sp. PS1159. The sequence goes on along the minus strand of CAWUHW010000001.1, from coordinate 3,636,674 downwards.
CTCCTCTTGAACGCAGTAAGGGGCTGTCCAGATATGACTTGATCGAAAAATCGTCATATAAAACCCCATCCACCCTTTGGTGATAAAACATCAAAGCTTTTTGCCGACAAAATCAAAGCGCGTGATAACTGGCTAGACCCATCCACCCATTTTTGGATCACGTCATATCTGGACAGCCCCTAAAAAGTCAGTATTTGATTTCGAAAAGGACATGACTGTTTCTCCCCGGATGCTGTTACGTCTTTATATTTTTTGTAGTGTTCGCGTACCTTACCGTACCGTGGCGTCTTCAATCCCGTTCTGTACAATCTTGGAAAAAACAAGTTAACTTTTTTCTCCTTCATTATATTTTTTCGCGCAACAAGTTTATACATTTCCAAAAATTTAGCATATAAGTAATATTAAAAATTAGCATATCCATCATCTCTCAAAATTTATTAGTTAAATTCCAAGTCATGCATAAAAAGCAAGCAAGTTCATTAGGGAAGGCCAATGGTCAAAAAAATGGGAAAGAAAAATCTGAAGTGAAGCATCACTAAAATTTTTTTTTCTCGCTTTCTAACATTCTGGTTTACAAAAAAAAGACTTACGACTTTTTTCCATTGTTTAATTTCTTCCAAAAAAGAAGAAGCAAAAGCGATGTCCTCTTTTTTTGGTACATTAACCAAAAGCATTTTTTTTATTAGGGCCATCTTATTTTTTTTTAACTCCCCAAAGGATATAATATAATGAAAAATGAAGATGAAAGCATTATAAAATAGGATTTTTTACATAAAGAATTTATTAAGAATAAAAAAAATATGCTTTTTTGGGTTAAAAGTTATTTTTTTTATTTCTTTTTTTTTGGAATATTAGCTTCATTGGAAAAAAAATAATATTTTTAGTTAAACTTTGTATTTTAAAAACAAAATTTTCTCTGGTTTTAAAAGCGAAGCATGAAAACTTTAATACTGAAGCTTAAAAAACTGACAGTTATTATTAAATGTACACTGTAATTTGAAAGCTTTTTTAAAAAAGTAATGTTAAATGCTAATTATTTTACAGATCTTTTCTATTTTGAAATGAAAATTTAAAATAAAAGAATAATTTTTATTTTAAAAGGTTTTTCATTTTTTTTTTAGAAATGGCATAATCCTTACAATCTGGCAAAAAAACAATAGAAAAAAACCCTGATTGTCACGAAAAAACGTTTAAAATCAAAAATAAATGAAACTGTTCGCTCTGTTTCAGTTTTTTTTTTCTATTTTTGATACAAATTTAAAACCATAAAAAACAAACCTTTTCTAAATTTCCTGCCACAACTTTTTCCCACTTCTGTTTACTATAAAGCAAGCAAAAAAAGAACCGGAAAATTTTGAAAAAAAGCATTGGAAAAGGCCAAAAAAAATAATCGTTGGCGATGGAATCATTCAACCGTAAAATCAAAAAAGCAACAAAAAAGGAAAAGCTTAAGTTTTTTTGAAACAAATATATTTCAACAAAAAGTTTTTTTTATATCCAAAAAACTTCAGGTGAATCAAAAAAAAGCTTTCAAGAAATAACTGCTGCTTACATATCTTTGAAAAAAGTAAGAAGGTGCAATCATTCAAGGGCATTCAAGTGTAGCAAGAAAAAAAAAGTTATATATTTTTTTAGATTTGTTTTTAATTTTAGTAATACACTTTTTTTATATAAATATATGTTCTTTACTTTTGATACATATTTTTGAAAAGAATTTTTTATATTGCTTTGAATTGCAAAAATCTTAAAAGCTTGAAAAAAAGAGTGGATAAATAAATGTTGCAAAAAAAACAAAAGCAACGAGGATTTTTAGGTAAATATTTTTATCTGGATCAAATTTTAAACATCAACAAAGCACATCATTATTGAAAAATTGCAAATAATTTTAACATTTTTTTCGGCTTTGGCATGAACCTGAAAATCAGGCAAAAGAACAATTGAAAAAAGATCCTGATTGTGAATTCTCATTCATTTTTGAAAAAAAACTGTAAAAATGAAAAGCCTATCAAATAGTTCGCTCTCTGTAAGCTTTCAAAATCATCTTTGTAATCCATAATAAAATCAATCTTTAAACTAAACAACTTGCTTTTTCGAAATGAAAATAATGGATCACTGTGACTGTAACTGAAAAAATTTGTGCGACAGAAAAAAAAGGATTTCCCAAATTTCTCAGGAGATCTTCATTTGACACCCATGAAGGCAATTTTTTTATAAACTGAAAAATTTTTAGCTTCTATTTTATCCGCAGAAAATTTAAACCGATTTTACACCGATGAGAAACTTTGAATGTTTACAAAATGCTCAACAATTCTTTTAACACGAAATGTCACGGAGTTTCCGTGAGTTTCATTTTTTCTCTCTTTTTTATCGTTTCTTTTCTCCAAAGAAAAGGGTTAAAGAAGGCGGACCCTTTGATCCATTTTTAAAAAAAAAAGGATTTCGAAATATTTCTTTTTTTTTCCAAACCATCGATATTCGTGATCAGGGTGACTCTTGAAACGAAAAAAATTTCCTTTGTTAAAAAAATAAAAACAAGGGAAGCTGCATTTTCGTTTCAAGAGTCACCCTGATCACGAATATCGATGGTTTGGAAAAAAAAAGAAATATTTCGAAATCCTTTTTTTTTAAAAATGGATCAAAGGGTCCGCCTCCTTTAATTACTAATCTTTGATCAATTTTAACCGCTCTAACAAAAACTGATTTTTAAGTAATGTCAAAAAGATCTTCACATTCAAATCGAAGTAAGTTTTTTTTCCTTTGTCTAAGCTAATTTATTAAAAGCTTTTTTAGGTTCAATAAAAGAACAATCGCAATACTGGGTAGCTAAAAAAGCAAAGCAGGGGAATTTGGGTTAAGTCAATAAATGAAGGGAAATCATAATCATAAGTCAATAAAAGCTGAGAAATCCAAAAAATTAAGCTTTTTCAACCACAAATTAATTAATAGAAATTTTGAAAATTAAAAAAAATAATGCTGTACGTTTTTCGGCTTTTAAAAAAATTTACCACATTTTTACCAAAAAATTACTTAAAACTAAAATTTGTCAAAAAATTTACCACAAATTAATTAATAACAATTTTGAAAAATAAAAAAAAATGCAGTACGTTTTTCCGCTTTTACAAAAATTTACCACGTATTTACCACAAATATTACTTATTACTAAAATTTCCAAAAAAATTTTACCAAAAATTAATTAATAACAACTTTAAACATAAAAAAAAATAATGCAGTTCGTTTTTTGGTATTTTCAAATTTTTACCACATCTTTACCACAAATATTACTTATTACTAAAATTTACCAAAAAATCCTACTACAAATTAATTAATATTAAAAAAAACATCCAACTTTTAACGCAAACTAGGTGGAAGTGAAACTTCTTTAAAGCCGAAAAACGTACTGCATTATTTTTTTTTAATTTTCAAAATTTCTATTAATTAATTTGTGGTTTAGTAATAAGCACTACTTCTGGTAAAATTTGTGGTAAATTTATGCAAATACGTTAAAATAAATTTTCTTGCAAATTGTAAGTTCTGAAGGTGGAGAGATGAAAGAGTGCATTTTGGGATAACAACAAGTGGAGATTCCGAAAATCGTATTTTTATAATGTTTTGGAGGATTCTAAAGCCGGGGGAGATGGATTCTGATCGTGAAAATCGGTTTTGGTTTCGGAGAAATGATATACTGGATTAAATTAGAAAAACAGATAGGAAAAAAATCAAAGACGAAAAAAAGGTTTGAACCAGTGATGTGCAGGAACATAACGCCAACACAATTTTCATTGATTTTTTTCAGACAATTCCAGTTGATAATTCCGGCAAAAATTGTATCTTTCTGTATCAAAAAACAAATTAAAAAAAACTTTTGAGTTTACAATGAAATTTTTTAAATTGGCATCTGTGATCATTTTTTGGAAAAACTTCTAACATTTTGAAAAAAAAGATAATATTTGGTTTCTTATAAAATATATATATACCTGTAATTCAGCTGCAAATATCAAATTCGTAAACAAGCACACTTGCATTACGTGATAAACAAGAGTTGTGAAATGTCTTCCAATCCAAAAGCCATGATAACATATTAATACTTTTAAAATTTTTTCATTGGGCATTGAAAGTAAAGTATTAATATTTCGTTTTTATGTGACAGATGTACAAATTTTTATGACATCATCAATGTACAAATTCTTCGTGATTTTTAAAAGTTTTTGACGTTTTTTTCATGTTCAGTTTGTATCCCATTTTTTAAAATTATTTTGCAAAAATATATATTGTTTTTTCCGCGTTATAAGTCGTCTTTTTGCTTGTTTCGATAGAGTCGATATATAAAATATTGTCAATCGTTTCTTTTTAAGCAGAATGGTATTCTATAAAATTTATGAAGCCACAAAATGGAGTGGTGAAACAATTCGTGGCGCTGCATTAGTTCTTGCTTCACCAAATGCACCAATTCCTCCATCAATGCTCCATCAACGTATGCCTGCTCGTCCATGGACTGCTGCAGAATGGGTAATTTTGTTAAATCTATAACCTAAATATTAACTACATATATATTTTTTAGTTGAGAATGGCATCATGGCGTCACATGTGGAAATATATGCCTGTAATGCGATATTATGTCTTTTCTGCTTTTATTCTTTATGGATGTTATAAATTTGTTCTTCCAAGTAAGTTTAATGTTTTCTTTACAACAGTTTAATACTTTATTTTTTTAGTCAAACCTCATCATAAAGTGCTCTACAAACAAGGTAAAGAAGATGCTCATCATCATGAAGTTGAACACTGGTATGGAATTCGTCAAAAGAATGCTGATAAACTTTATTATAAAAAATATCATCCACAAGTTTAAACTTAAGTTTTTTCTGTATATCAATTGATATGTGTATTATTTGGTGGAGTGCATATAAAGAAGATTTAATTTTGTTTGGGATACTGGTGATTGAAGGGTTTAAAATCCAGATTAGTATATATGGTTCAGGGTTGTGCGATACCGATATATCGTATCGAAATATCGGTGTCGCACAACCCTAATATGGTTCAGATAGATTATAATATGGGTGAGAGAAAAAATGAGATGCCAGTCGTTTTTCTATTTCGATCAAAGAAGTGACTAAAGTTTTACGTTGACTTTCCGGCTAAGGCTGTACCTTCAGGTTCTAAACTTGTTTGAAACAACATCTTTAACTTTTAAACAACAAAACTTTAAAAAAAGAGATATGTTAAAAACAAACAAAAAGGATTAATATTTTAGCTCATAAAACGACAACAACTTTTGTATAAAAAAACAACGTTTAAAAAATGAATCATTAAAACTTAAGTATGAAGAGATTTCAAATCAGCAGCAAGATCATCTTGAATTCCATTAATTGCAGCTGCAGAAACATAATAATAATTTTTGTAATTCTTTGTACCAGAATTGAAACGAACAATAAATTTTTGAGTTGAATTAAAATGATCAAATTGTTGTTTTGGAACACGTTTGAATACAGTATCCATAAATTTACTGAGTGCTTTGACTTTGATTTTTTCTTTAAATGAAAATGTAACAACATTTTCTTGAGTTGAAGCAACAGTCTAAAAAGGTTTTGATTAAATAAGAAAAATCAGGCAATGGAATAACTAGGAATGGGTTATTAAAGCTTTTTGCTTAAAGTTGATGTCAAAGTACAGAGTGTAGAAAAAACAGTCCGGATTTTTTGACTGTCAAATCGTTGGGGTTTAATTTAGATGAAAATTGTCTCATAGTTAAACACAGCTGTGTGAGCTGTACAGCATTGATAAGGTTTTAGTTTCTGCAAAAAACAAGATCCTGTTTAATGCTGATTTCAACTGTGAGAATCGTTTTTATTTAAATCAAACCCCCGATTTGCCAAACAAAAAAAATTGGGATTTTTTCTTGAGACACCTTGTACTTCAAAACTACCTTTTACTAACAGGGATAGAGAAGGTACACGAGGAAGTCTCAAAGATCTCAACTGTGCAAAAAGATATATAAATATATCAACATCTTCCTATTATATAAAATCATTCTCTAAATTCTTACCTTTAAAAATTCTTCCAAAAGATATGGTTCTATTCTTTGTATTGGAATATTATGAATTGTAAAAGTTTTAATTTTAGTTTCATTGCCATCGTTATTTCCATGAACCATAAAATGTTGTAACCAATCACGTTCAAATGTAATATCTTTAATATCAATCCAAATTTTTGTTGCTTTCTTTAAAAATCTTGCAATTTCACCAATTTGAAGTTGTGTTGAAGCATAACATTTATGAATATAAACATTTTCAATTTCGCTTTTTTCACATATAACAGCAAATTCATCAGATGTAATACAAGAAGACATTATTCGAAGACTTTTTAAATCATATCCAACATCTTTCTTTAAAGTTTCTTTAATCCAACCATTTTGAAGTTTTTCACCAAAAAACTTTTTTGTAATTTTTACATCTTTAAGATGATTCAAATGTTGAGGAAAATTTGGGTGAAGAAGAATATTTGATGTTCGTTTTCCCCATTTTGCACAATTTTCATTTCGAACAGTTAAACGTTCAAATAAATTTTCATTATTTTGCATTCCAACATCATTATTAGCAATATTATCATTGTTAACACCAATTTCTGCCATAACTTGATCACCATAATCAGCGGCCGCCATTATTATTGGTGAAAGCTAAAAAGAAGAGTTTAAAATAAAAAATTAGAAGACACGAAAAAATTGTGAAAAAAAACAACGTCGAAATAGCAAAGAAGAACTTAAAAATAAAAATCGATGACAAACAGAACGCGCCAAAATTTTCGTGTTGAGAGAATGAGGCAACAGTTATTTTGGCGCAGTTTTAAAAAAAGATTTCTGCTTTTTTCTTGTTTTTTTTGTCGGGTCTTTTCGTTATATTTTTCAGGAAGTTATGACCTCCGATCCGCAGATCGAAGGTTACTATTTTCGCGGATTGGACGGCATAACAGAAATGTTATTAAAAATTTTATTATAGACATTAAAGCATTAAGTATACAGAAGAAAAAAAATATGCCAACTTTTTTAAAAATCCAGAAGCAAATTGCTATTACAAAAGTTTAAATGAAATACGTGGAAAAATATTTGAATTAAAATTAATTAAATATTACATAAAATCACTCAACGTTTTTTCGCTCTTTAAATTTTATAAACAAATTGAGACAATTTACTTTTAACCATTCACAGTTTTTAAAAAATTCAAACTTTTTTTTGTCAAAATAGCTGTTTTTGTAAATAAATAAATTATAGATTTAAATTTCAGTTTATTTCAAAATTTAAACAAATCAAATAAACTCAAAGCCAGTTAAAAAATATATTTTATAAAATTTTTGGTTAAAATTTAAAGAAAAAATATTCATTTTTCAAACAATGCATTTAAAGCTCTTTCTTTTGCGTAATGATTTTGTAGAATATAATACGTCCAATAAAATGTATTAAATAATACAAAGGCACATGGAAATAATTTTCGGCATATAGAATCAATTGTATCACCAGTCCATCGAGGTGGAACATCCATTTCAAGATCAGTTCCAAGGGATTCTTAAAAATTTTTATATAAATTTTTATTAGGTTATTAATATTGGGAGGTATAATTTAAAATGATGTTGCTCTTATTTTAGTTTAAGCAAAACCTTATTTCAGTAGCTAATAGTTTTTCTGTTATCAGTATTCACGGCTTGATTTTAGTGCAATATAGCAAACTTTGAGGTCTATTACGTCTATAAAAAAATTTTAACTTTTCTATAATATTTTTTATAAGAAATTTAGAGAAGTAGATTTAGAACATTTCTTATAAAAAAAAATCCCAAGAATTTTCAACACCGAGGTCAGGATAGACCTCAAAGTTTCGAACCACGGCTGATTATTTATTTTCAGTTAAACCTATATTATTATTTATTTTTATTCCAGTTTTTAAACTAATTTTTTTTCGCAATTCCATAAAAAAAGGCCAAAGAGTATTTGGTACAGTTAATAAAACCTTACCACCAAAACCGAATGAAAGTGCAGCTAATGCTTGCATTGGATCAAAACCATTTGCACCTTTTGGATTTGAAGATTTTCTTCCAGAAATTCCATTTTGTTCTTCCACGAAATGCTAGAAGTTTAAGTTTCTTTAATAAACAAATTTTAAAAATTTTAATTTTATGTGAATGAATTTTTCGTTGTTTTGCACAGATTTGTTTTTTTTACCCAGTTTTTTCAACTTCACAGTTAAATTCCAAAAACCTACCGCTTCATTATTTCTAAACCTTGCAGTTTCGTATTCATTTTCGCCAAACATTGGCCTTGACGTTGAAATTGAGCCATAAGAATGATGCATTCCAAATGGCACATCATCGGTATACCCGGAACGAGAAGTTTTCTTTCTCATTTTTGATCTAAAATTTTTTTTAATGTTTAAAAAAATTAAAATAAAATATTTTACTTTCGAATTTCTTCAATTCTTCGAATTTTTCTTTCTGATTCTCGCCTTCTTTTTTGTGTTGAAAGTTTATGTTCAACAAAGCAAACAATTGCAACTTCCATCATTGATAAAAATATAAAACTAAAAAGTTGTGTTATAAAAAAAATTGTTACAATTTAATGGAGTTTAAAAAGAAGTTTTTAATTTTTTAAATTTTAGAAAAGTATTTAAAAATTGTACAAATCTTAGAACAGTTAAAAGCTTTGAAATAAATTAAATTGATTATTACCTATCAAAGACAAAAAATACCTGCATTTTTTAATACAGTTTAGCAGCAGAAATTTTTATATTAGTTTTTTGTTAAATAGAAATGATACTTATCAGTTATTAAAAAAGCCCATAGCAAATTCCCAGTTAAACTAAACTAAACTTTTAGCGAAAATCTTATTTAATTTGTTTAAGATAAATTAAGAAATAAAACGTTTCTATATTACAGTTTTTAAATCGATAACTTTACCTTGTTGTAACAACCATATAAACATCAATAGATTTAACATATCCAACTTTTGGAAGAGATTTTGCAACATTACCATATTGAAATGTTAAACTAAAAACAAACAGTTTTAAAAAAATTTCAAAAATTGCAGTTTGACTCCGACGTTTGGGTCGAAAATTATACAAGTACAGTTTGACTCTGCTTTTATAAAAAGAAAACATACGCCATTAAACTGCTAACACCAAGTGTAACACGCGCTGGTAAACTTTTTAACCAAAATGATATAAATGAAATTAATACTGATGCATACGTTGGAACATACCTAAAAATTTTACATAAAAAAAGGCCACAAAATTTTTTTTAAAACGATACATTTGAAGAACATAAAACCCGTAAGCTCGACTAAATGTTAATGATACTGTAAGTTGATCCCATTGCCCTAAAAAAGAATGTTAAATGAGAAAAAAACAGTATGAAAAATATTTACCTGCTGCATAATCAAAACTGTTTTTTGTCCATTGAATTCCATAAAGGGTGTAATCGGCAAGCTTTGATTTTGCAATTGAAAAAACCTGTAAGAATATTCGATATGGTGATCCAGTTTAATTAAATTTTTAATGTTACTTACGGGGTTCCATTCTCTCCAATTCAGTGAAACTTTTGCAGCATTATATGCGTATGATTCAAGAACTAAAAATGCAGAGAATATTCAAATTTTTAATTTTTATAATAAAACTTGAGAGTTAATGGTTTTTTAAATTATGGAGATATAAGACGGTAAAATATAAAAGTTTTCATTTTTTTCCATTTACAAAAAATCATCATCATTTTTTGTAAATGAATTCAATAAGCTCGTCTTAGTTGCTCAATAAGACTCAAAAAGTGTGGTTTTATTAAGTCAGAAAGACGAGCTTATTGAATTCATTTACAAAAAATGATGATGATTTTTTGTAAATGGAAAAAAATGAAAACTTTTATATTTTACCGTCTTATATAATGCTCCTATTTTTCAAGAGGGCAATCAATCAGTGTACAACCTTTTGCAAAAATATATTGATCCGCAACACCTTTTTTAAATTAAAAATTTTTTTCCTACTTTTTCTTTAACTTTTTAAGGGCGTGTTTATAAAAAGTTTGGAAAAATTAAAAATTTGACATTTTTTGCAGCTCCATGAGAAAAAAACCATCACCGATAAATATTTGCTCGAGCAAATATTACTGATCAGTTAAAAAAATTTACCTAGACTACAAACTTGGACGTCCATGGGAAACAATTCTAGATTCATATCACATGGCCCTTGAACTTGTAGCCGGTAGTTGACCCATACCTGCAAGCGCGATATTTACTATAGCTAAAATTACAACTAGTTTTTTACCGTTCCATTTGGATATAACAACAAAAATACATTTAAAGTTGGACTACTATGAATTTCAGTCCTTTTTGAATTTACAAAACAAACCTAAAAAATATAAAACAGTTAAAAAATTGAATTAAATATAATTACATTTGGAGTCCAAAGTTTATCAATAACAGCATGGCCAAGTGTCAAATTTGTTAAACAATTTGTTAAATGATCAAATCGAAGTCTTGGATCATGCCAAATCTAAATTTTTAAAAAATAATAAAATAACATTAATTTTGAACAAATGTCAGTTACTTGTGAAAAGAGTAAATCCAATGTAAAACTTGAAGTAATTTCAGAGACTTGTGCAATTGATTGAATTACAAATTCAATGGTTACAGTTGTTGCACCTCGTTTTGATGGTACAGTATTTTTATTGTATTCATCATCAAAAATTGTTTTTAAAACATATTGAGAAATTGTATCATTTGCTGGATCACTAAAAATTGTTTGAGTTTTAACAAAAAATTTTACAGAAAAGTTAAGCAACTTCAGTTTATAAGAAAACATTATTTGAATCAGTTTTGAAAACGCTTCAACCAAAAAAAACTTAAACTAGAATATTTTTTGGAAATATCTATGGTAAATTTATCTATTATTAGATATATCTTTATTATTTATTAACTAACAAAAATCTTAGCCCAAACAATAATATATTTGTGTTTTATTACATAACTAAGTTGTTTTTCTGATAAGAAATTTAAAGGTAAAAACCACAGTTAAATAAAATAATTATTTTTAAATCCAAAGCCTAATTTTTTTACTGGGATTTAGCTTTTCTCTTTAACTGTTTAGTATTTTTCGATTACTTATTGCAGTATTAAGCTTTAATACAGCATTAATGCCACTAAATTTTGTTTTGAAAAAATAGAAGTTACAACTACAGTTTAATTTTTTCGAAAACTTACCATTCATCATCAAAAAATAATGGCGGGGGAGATTTTGTATTTAATTCATATGCATATTTTTGTGATATTTGTGAAACTTGTGATATTCCAAGGATAACAGAAAACAAATTAAAACCATGGAAAAGTGTTGTCACATTTGAAGGTGTCATTATTGTTAATTTTCTTTTTTGTGTAAAATTATTATTGAAAAAAGTGTAAACATACTAAAAGAAATAACAATAGAATTAATGAAGCATATAACACATGAAAAACAAAAACTATTTTAAAAGTTTCATTTCCAAAAAATGATCATCAAAAATTGGAAATTTCTGACACTTATAGGCGCTTTGTAGTACACTTATTGAGCAAAAACGCCTATAAGTGCCAGAAATTTCCAATTTTTGATGATCATTTTTTGGAAATGAAACTTTCAAAATAGTTTTTGTTTTTCACGTGTTATATGTTGTAGATATTTAGAGGCAAAAATAATGTTTTACGCAAAAAAAGAATTTTATGCAGTTAAAAAACATAAATAGTATCTGAAAATGGGAAGCCTTTTCACATTATATTCAGTTTTTAATTGTTGGTAAAATAAAGAAATATGTTCGTTGTCTAAGAACAGCACAGTTAATAAATACAATTTTTTAAAAAATGATTTATGTTTTACCTTAATTTAAAAAATTTGTCAAAAAGCTTTTGTATCAAATATAAAAAAACACTAGAGACAAAATTCACAGAGCACTGCTCATATTTTAAATTAAATTATTAAACTAGGAAAGATTATTTTTCTGAAAAATTATGTTTTAGAAAAAAACAGGCGATTGAAGTATTCAGTTTTAAAATTTGGTTCAAAATTTGATTTAAAAACTTTGGAAATGAAAAATAGAAAGAAGACAGTTAATGCACAAATTTCAAAAAAACGACAGTTAGAAAATCGATCGCTACAAAGTTTTGAACTGATGTTCACCAGCTTCAACATTTATTTCAGTTATAAAAAGAACTTTAAAAAAAAACTAGAAGAACAAAATGGAAGCATAAAATTTGCATAATTTTTAAAAAATATGCCGTCCCATTTCCGTTCTTTTTCACAAAACGCCGTCAACTTCTCGTGAATCAAAGAAGAAAAAAGAAAAAAAGGATAACAAATTATTCTTTGAATTTTGAAAGAAAAAAAGAAACGAATTTGTTTGATAGAAAAAAAGTTCTACTGTGGCCAAAGTTAAAAGAAAATCTCTTTTGAAATATTTTAAACAAAAATCGAAAAATGCTGACGTGTTAAGGGCAAAAAAAATATAAATATTAAGTAAGAAAATGGCGACCGTAAAATTTTCACTTTTTTGCAAAACAAAAGAACGAAAAAAATGTTTTTGTTTTTTTTTTAGAAGAAGAAACTTGAATGGCTTTTAACGCGGCAATCTGTAAAAAATTGGGACAAAAAAGAAGATGAGAGAAGAGTTACTTAAGTGGAATGTTAATTAAATTGTTTAGTTTATTTTTTTTTGGTGAAAGAAAAGAAGATGAAGAAGCAGTGATTCTTGATTATTGAAGATTTCTTTGGGATTTTAATGTATTTCAAAAATTGGAAGTAATCAGTTTTAAACAAAACTTAATGAGTTCAAACCAATATAACAAAACGGAGAAATGCACAGTTAAGAAATACGAGAATATATTCTAGGAAATTTTTTGTCAGAATTTAAAATATTTACACAGCTTTTATATTCTGTTTTATAAACATTTCAATGCAAACTCGCGTCAGTTTTGTACTTCTGAATTTAATAAATTTTTGAATTAAAAAATTTGGCATTGCTTTCAACGAACACTATTTCGTTCATTGTTTTTTAGTGTTTCTAATTATTTCAGTTTTTTTTTGAGTTTAGGAAATAACGTAATTTTAATCCTTTAGGTTTTAGTTAGGAATGAAAGCCTTGCAAATAAACAGTTTTAACATAATAACTTCGTTTCATTTACCCTTCTCCCCAGACTTTTTATTCTTAATTAATCCGTCGAATTATGGAATGAAATCAGTTATACCAAAAAGATTTTTCCTTTAAATTTCGAAGACAGTTTAAAAAATGCAACTTTATTAATTGCGATACAAAAATGAGAAAAAAAAACAAAATTAAAACTGAAAACATTCGAATAAAATATACAGATTATATAAATGATGTACTGAGCTTGAGTAAATATATTTGGATGATTTCTTCTTCTTTGGGATTAAATGCATGAATGTGTGGTGTTGAATAAAATGTTTAATAAAAAAAGAAAACCTAACTACAGTTTTGAAAAAAAAGTGATAACAGTAAGTATATATGAATGCTAAAAAAAAGCATGGTAGGTTTTTTCGAGTAAATTTTTTAAAAATGTGCTTATTTCTTTTTTGAACGTGTGCTTAAAAATAAAAGAAAGAGAGAGAAAAAAGTTTCGTCAGCGAAAAAAAAAACAAAAACTAGGTGCTTTAGTATTTGTCTTTTAAAAAAAATTGGTGCTTCGATAATGTGCAAATTTTGTGAATGTGTGTATAAATGACTAAAATTGAATTTTTTTAGTCATCATAATCGTGTCGAGTAATTGATGATGATCGAACTGCGGTGCTTGACATCTGAAAAAAATTTTATTCAAATTTGATTTTGATTTTAAAAAGTCTTTTGAAATTTTTGTGCGAAAATTTGAAGGTCAACAGTTTTAAATTATTTTTTTAAATTCGTTCAAAAAAAAGTTGAATAGAGTTTTATTCCGGAAATTGTACATGTGACCACAGTTTAAAATTTATTAGTGATACTTTTAGCACGGTTGAAGTTGTTTTTAAATAGCTAAAAGCTCCAGTTTTTTGTTCTTTTTATAAAAAATTTACATATAAATTTTATTAAAACTTTGAAAACCGTGAAATTCGTTGAGCTAATTTTATTTTTTAAATTTATTTAAAATCTCCAACAAAATGCTGCAGTTTTTATCCAAAATTTGAGGCTAGTTATCAATTTTCTAAATTTTTCCTTAAAACTCGTTTTAAAAAGTTCAACTTTGTTTTTCAACAGAAAGTTCACAGTTTAAAATTAATTATTTGTTAAAATTATTATATTTAAGGGCTTAAAGCTTGAACTATTTCTTCAGTTTTCATTTTTCTGAATTAAATTTTTAATAAACATTTAAACCGTATTTTATGCAAAAAAAAACTATTTTTTCATTCTTTAAATTGTCAGTTTTCGTTTTGCATGCCTTAAAACAGTTTAAAAAAGTTTTCTCTTACCGAATGAGCAAGTCCTCTTCCGCCAAGTGCTAAACCTCGTGCTTTTGCACGCATTTTTGCAAGTGCTGCTTCACTCATATTTGCTCGTTCTTCGGCATCTTCTAACATGTGTTGTAATTGACGATATTTATTTAAATTTGATGTTGCTAATTGTTCCTGAAGCAACACAAAGTATATCAGTTAATATCTTTTTTATGATAAAATATAAACTTACTGCTTCTTCAACTTGTCGCTTATAAGTTTTAATTTTGGATTGTAATTTTTCAACCAAATCATACATTCTTTCACTGCTCTTTTTATCTTCATCAACTTGGAATTGTAATTCTCGGGCTCTTCGATCTTTATTTCGATAATTCTTTTGTGTATCAGCATGTCGACGAGATTCTCCATCAAGTTCACCTTCAAGTTCTCTAATCCGTTCTTCTAATTTAATTATCATTCTCTTTCCGCCTTTCATTGCCATAGATTCGGCTTCATCTAATCTTGTTTGAAGATCTTTTATTGTAAGCTCATAGCCTTTACGTTGACGATCAAGATTTTGTGAATGATCTTGTTCAGCTCGAAGCTCTTCCGCCATTCTTGCGGCATCCATTGAAGCTTTCTTTGCTCGATCTTCTGCATTTTTAAGTTCTAATAAAGTTTCATTTATTTCAGAATGAATTTGTTGCATTTCAGCTTCAAGCTTTCGTTTAGCTCCAGAAAGTGCAACATTAATATTGGTTAAGGAATTGACAGTTTCTTTAGCGTCAATGTTTTCAAGTTCTAACTGACGACAAATTCGTTCAGTTTGTTCAAAGGCAACTGCCAAATCTTCTTTTTCTGATTGGGCAATTTGAGCTCGACGTTCTGCAACACTAAGTTGATCTCTTAAATCTTCTCGAATTCTTTGTTCGTCTTCAACTTGAGATTGCAAGTCTCGGATATTTTCTTGATATCGTTTCATATTCTTTTGTGCATCAGCATTTGCTTTATTTGATTGATCAAGATTAATTTCAAGTTCATTAATATCACTTTCAAGCTTTTTCTTCATTCGAAGAAGTTCAGTTCGGGCACGGGTTTCAGTTTCAAGGGAAGCTTGCATCGATTCAATTGCACGGGCGTGATTTTTACGAGTATTTTCAAATTCTTCTTCCTTTTCTTGAAGACGTTTTTCAATTTCTGAACGAATTTGACTAATTTCAATTTGTGCTCGCATAACTTTGCTTTCTTCTGCTTCTAAAGCGCCTTCTGCATCATCAAGAGCTTGTTGAAGTTCTTCTTTTTCAAGTTCTAAGCGGCGGCGGGCTTTTTGAAGTTCATGAACATTCTTTCCACCTTCACCAAGTTGGTCCGTAACATCTTTAAGCTCTTGTGCGATGGCTTTGTTCTCACGTCGAAGTGCTTCCATTGATTCATTGTGTTCATCTAAAGCATTTCGGAGGCGGAAGGCTTCTGTTGCAGCATTGCGTGTGTCCCGTTGGCTTGCTTCTAATTCTGATGCAAGGGAATCACACTTTCTCTTCCATTCATCAATAACTTTATCAAAACCTTTTTGTTTCTTTTCAAGGGAATTTGCAAGAGAATTTGCACGATCTGCATCAACTTGAGCATCTTCAAGTTCTTGTTGAAGACGTTGTCGGACTTTATCGGATGATAGTTGTTTAGCATTAGCTTGATCAAGAGCTTCTTGCATTTCTTGGATTTTTGCTGTAAGTCGTCGACGAGCTTCTTCAAGCTCTTCTGAACGTCCAAGCCCTTCACCTTCATATCGGGCACGCCATTGTGCAGCTTCTGCATTAGCTTTGGAGATTAAACGTTGAAGTTCAGTTTTGCCATCTTGTTCTTCTTCAAGTTGATCACGAAGTTGCTGGCATTCCATTTGATAGTTTGAAACTTGTGAAGCTAATGTTGAACGATCACGTGATTCTTGATCAAGTTGACGACGAAGTTCTTCAAGTTGTTGACTCAATTGTGTTTTAATTCGGTTCAAAGCTGTAACTTGACTTTCAGCATCTTCAAGTTGGCGAGAAAGATCATTATTTTCAGTTTGTGATCTAGTTTTAAAAGCTAAAAGTTCTTGAATCTGGCGAGATTGATCATCAGATTTAAGTGTAACTTCAGTAAGTTGAGCTTCAAGTTGTTTTGTTAAGCGTTCAACATTTTGTCGTTGTTTAGCTTCTTGATCAAGGCTGCTTTGAAGTTCTTCAACTTCGTGTTGCAAGTGAGCCTTATCTTTTTCAACTTTTGCACGAATCTTTTGTACAGCATCAATTTGGTCTGTAAGTTCTGCAACAGCATCTTGATGCTTTTTACGCATTGCACCCATTCCTGTTTCTTGATTTAATGTGGCTTCTTCAAGATCTCGACGAAGTTTTGCAAGCTCAGCTTCACGTTTTTTGTTTAATTCAATTTGGGCTTGAGTTGCTCCGCCTGCTTCATCTAACCGATCAGCAAGCTCTTCAAGTTCATGTTGCATTTCATTTCGAGACTTTTCAGCTTTTGAACGGCTGTTTCTTTCAGAATCAAGTTCTTCTTCAAGTTCACTGACACGTGACATAAGCTCTTTAATTTGTCGTTGAAGCTTTGCAACAAGGGATTGTTCATCTTCAAGTCGGGAAGTAAGTGATGCAAGTTCAGCTTCCTTCTTTTTAAGGTTATTTTCTGTTTCAAGTTTTTGACGAGTAAGTTCATCAATATTTTCTTGAGCAATTTTAAGTTAACCTTCTGTCTTACGCTTTTGCTTTTCTAATTCAGCTCTATTGCGTTTTTCTCTTTCTAAACTATCTTCAAGTTGATCAAGTTGTTGTTCAAGCTTTGTCTTAAGCTTATTCATATGATTAACTTTATCTTCTTCAGCATGCAAGTCATCAGTAAGCTTACGATTAGCTTCTTCTTGGCTTTTCTTTTCTTTATTTAATTTTGCAATTGCTTCATCTTGTGAAGCAAGTTCTTCTTGAAGGGATCGAATTTGATGATCTTTTGCTTGCTTTTCAGATTCTTGCTTCTTAATTGTTACTTCCAAATCTTGAACATTCTTTTTAAGGGCTTCATTATCTTGTTCAACCTTTTTCTTTTGTTTGTTTAAAGATCCATATCGATCTTCTTCGTCTGCCAATTGATCGTTCAAATCTTTCATTTGACGTTCAAGATCAGATTTTTGTGCCAAAATTTTAGCTGATCTTTCTTCCGATTCAGCAAGAGCTTCACGCTCTTGTTCAAGTTGAAGAGAAAGTTGTTGTTTTTCAGCTGTAAGTTTGCTGTTAATTGCTTCAGCGTCTTTTCGGGTTTTTTCTTCTTTGCTAACAGATTCTTCCAAATCTTTGCAGCGTTTTTCAAGAGCTTCATATTCTTCATCTTTTTTGTTTCCTTTAATAAGGGGCTTAACTCGTCCAAATAATTTGAACCAATTCCAATTTCGAAGAGTACACCTGGAAATATTATGTTAAAGATTTTAATAAACAGTTTCTGAATTTTTTAAATGTGTTTTGCCCAAAATCGATTTCTATAGTAGCAAACTTGTTTGTAAAATCCCTTTTTAAATTTAAAAAAAAGTTAAAACTCGTGTTTTTCAGCCCGAAATACAGTTTAGTATTGTAAAACTATCATCAACAATTTTTTGTTTCAAGTATTAATGAAATGGCACAATTCAAAATTTAAAAAAAAATGATTTACCATGAACGAACATTTCGTTGAACAATTTTAAGGCCAATTTGTTGATCAAGTCTGCGTTTATATTCACATTGTGCCAAATAGTGTCGAACAGCACGTTGGAATTTGGAAATGATAACGGAAAGAGCTTCATCACGAAGTTCTTCAAGATGTGCCAAAACTCCGGCTTTGAAGAATACCTAGAACAGATTAATCTTTCACATTTCAGTTTAACTTTTTTTAATTTTTTTAAAACACTGCAAATTAAACTAAAAAGAAACAAAGGATTGTCAAACCTTGGTTAAACCGCATTGGAATTCTTCTGGTTTCATGGAACCTTTTTTGGTAAGGCTGTCAAGAATCTTTTCACCAGATTCCTTTTCATCTTTACCAGCTTTTGCAGCATCAGCAGCGAGAACGGCATAACTAAAAAAATTTAACGAAAGATAACGAAAGAAAATGAAAAGTTGGTTTTAACTTAAAAAAAAGAAAAACAGATTCAGTTTAACTTAAAAATTTAAAAAAGAAAGAATCAGTTAAACTTAAAAAATTATAAAAAACTTAAAAGACGAAGAACAGTTTAACTTAGAATTTAAAAAAGGAAGAAGCACTTTTTAACCGAAGACCACCCTCGATAAACTCAGTTTAAAACTAAAAATAAAACGAAATTTAACTAAATATTTCACTCAAATATTTTTTTCAATCCCAAACCTTAGTATGACCAATTCGGTACTCTTCAGATTTTAGCTTTCCTTTTTTCTCCAAAACAGTACACATTTTTTCGCCAGCTTTATAGGGGTCAGGATCGGCAGCTTGATCAGCTGCTAATATTCCGTATCTAATAATTATCGATGTTATAAAAAACCCGTTAAATCCTGATGTTTTTCTTGGCAACAGTTTATAAAATTTCATTAAAATTTTAAAAGTAGCTAGAGCTCCTCAGTTAAAAAAAGGAAGTATAAAAATGTCACAATTAAAAAACATTTAACTAAATTATATTCAATATAGTTGTTTCTTATCACAGTTTAAAAATTCTCTGTTCTAATAATATTGCATCAACACTTAACCTAATTTTCAAGTCAAAAAAATCGTGTCAGTTTAAATAAAAATATAAATATACCGTTGTTTAAAATCTTTGTAGACAACTCTGTTCGGGAAACCTTTTCGGCAAATTCGAATACCTTCCAAAACACCATTGCAAGTCAATTGATTCAAAACAAGATTTGCATCAATTACGCCAGATTTCTTTTCTTCGTTTGGAATAATACATCGGATAAAGCTGTAAAAAAATGTATTAATATCAGGGTGAAAGTTTACAGTTTCTTAAGAAAAATGATAACAATTTTTGAATGTTTTCAACTATGTCTTTAGTTTAAATCCAATTTATTATTTTTAAAAACCCACTGAGGATGTGTTTGATGAAGCATATTCATTAATTTGTTAAGAGATTCTCGATACATCATTGATACGGTCATAAATGATGCAGATTTACCCTTCTTTTTTCCAGTTGTTTTTGTTTTTGAATTTGCTTGATCTTCTTGAGTTTGATAATCTTCCCACTAAAGAAATTATATATTTAGAAATATTTTTTAAGTAATTACGGTTTAAACTTACAACATCAGTTAAAAGTTGCATACCAGAATTACCTTTTAGAACGGAGACCACCTAAAAAAATGTTTTTATGACTAAAGTTCAATAAAATAGAAAGTCAAAATTACGCTATCATTAAGTGGATCCTTGTTCTTTTCAAGCCATGCTTTAACATTATATCGAACAGTTCCAGCATAATGTACAAGTGCAAAATGTGCTTCAGCTTGTTTACCCTTTGGTGGTTTAGCTTTTTGGAAATTTGGATGTTTTCCAAGATGTTGATCATTCAACTTTTGGGCAAGTGTCATATCAGTTGCTTTTGGAACAATACATTCTTCATCAAGCATTGAAACAATACCCAATGGTTTTTCAATTAATTCAATACATGCTTGAAGATCTAAACCAAAATCAATAAATTCCCATTTAATTCCTTCTCGTTGATATTCTTCTTGTTCCAAGACGAACATGTGATGATTGAAAAATTGTTGAAGTTTTTCATTAACAAAATTAATCCAAAGTTGTTCAAATGAATTTAAATCGAAGATTTCGAAACCTGCAATATCCAAGACACCAATGAAAAAGTCACGGGATAAATCTTGAGCATCTAAAGTTTTGTTGCATCTTTTGATAAGCCATTGGAACATTCGAGCATAAAGAGCTTTACACAAAGCTCCAATTGCCCAATTAACTTGTTCCAAATTTTGTCCTTTATTGACCTGAAATTTGTATAATTTTTTTCATTAATGTGGTTTCAAAGAATTGAAAGGTGTAGTCAAAGTTCTTTTGATTGGCAAAATGTTTTTCATGCCAAAGAATGGAAAGCCTATAAGTGCCCAATAAGCAACCTTTAAAGAACATTTATTGGGATAAGTTTTTTGGCATTAATAACATTTTGCCAATAAAAGAAATGTTTTTAACTTTATTATTAATTTAATCTTCAGTTTTTTAAAAAAAGTATTTACCCATTCAGATCCAACTTTTACACGAGGCTTAAGTAATGCATTAACAAATTTATCCGGATCAACTTTGAAAAGCTTGCAAGCCAAATCCCCTTCAGTTTGATCTTCACATTCTGCTTGTTCTTCCCGAGGTCGTTGTTTAAATTTCATTTCTCCCAAATGCATAATTGCAGCTGTCATTGCAAAAAGGTCAAATTTTTCATCAGCTGTAAATTTCATAATATCAAAAGATTCATCCGTGATTAACATCTCTTCCTTATCATCAACGTTATCAATTGTTACTTCAGCTTGTGAAACAAAATGATAATCTCGAATTGGACGAATAAGATGGAGCTTCTTTTTAAGATCTTTTATTCCATCGGACATAATTTGATAGAAAATGTGGAAGGAACGTTCTCCAGGTGCTTGTTTGATGACACGAGATTTTTCAAGGAGATCTAAAAATTATTATTGCACAGTTTTAATTATATAATGCTTCACTTGCGCAGTTTAATTTTTTTTAAGATTTTTAGCAATAGCCTTAATTTCAAGACAAACGGTTTTTAAAGTTTAAATGTTTTTAGCATTTTCGAGATTAAGCATCTTTATAAATATTAAAAGTTTTAAATTTGAGAATTTTATTTGTTTTAAAAATTGAATAACTATTTTATTCAATTTTGAATTTTTAGATATATTAAAAACTATTACTACTTTCCTGTTTTGAATTTAAAATAAAATAATAATAATGAACTCATGCTGAAATGCCAGTTTTAACAAAATTTAATAATTTTAACCATCCTATTTTTTTTCTGTTATGGACAGTTAAAAAAACTTATTATTATTAGTTTGCCAGATTTTTAATTTTAAAGTAAAGATTATTTAATTTTACCAAAAGTTACTTGAGTACTTCATCTTTTTATGGTACACCTTCCCAGTTTACTTTTTTTATACATGTAGAATTTACTTCAACGTTATTTTCTATCAAATGCTAAAATTGATGCAGTTTTAATTAATTTTTTTCGGCGATAATTTTAAAAATTTAATTACAAACTTTTGTTGCAAAGCATTTTACAACTTCACTAACGAAAGAAAGACAACAGTTTTTAATTCTAATACAAATGTAAAAAAATAGCACAACTTCAACGCTTTGTTGTTTATTATTTTACTTTTGGGGTATCAGTTTTCATCCATTTTTACATTTTCTTAATCCAAAAAAGAGGAAAAACTTACAATGTTCAATATCCCCACCAGCTAATTTCCCGCCATGATTAAAATGGATACGAATGAATTTTCCAAATCGAGAAGAATTATTATTTCGAACAGTTTTAGCATTACCAAATGCTTCCAAAACAGGATTGGTTCGAACAATTTGTTCTTCCAAAGAATCTTTTGCATCCTTTTTCTTTTGTTGAGACGCTCCAACAATTGCAAAATAGGAAATAACCTTTTTGGTATTTTCAGTTTTTCCAGCACCAGATTCTCCAGTAATAAGCATTGATTGATTTTCATGATCATTAACCATATTTCGATATGCTTCATCCGAAACAGCAAAAAGATGGGGAGGCATTTCAGTTCGTCGTTTTCCGATATACATTTTACAAACAGATTCAGTATAAATTGGAAGGCGTTTATATGGATTAATTACAACACAGAATAAACCAGAGTAAGTCTAAAAATGTTAGCGTTCAATTTTTGCCAGTTTTTTTCAGCAAACAGTTTATAAATTAAAATAATTTCTTAAGTCCAAAAATCAAAATGGATCAGTTTATAAATTTATTTTTAGAATTAATTAGGTCACGTTTACAGCTATAGAACGGGCAAAAAAATATACCATTTTACCGTCAGAATTTTTTTTAAATTCTTTAATTACAAACGTAACCGGATAGGCATTAGTAAGAAACACTTGTCATATTAATTTAAATTTTTGAATATTGTTTGAAAAAAAACCTAATTTTAATAATTATTAAATCCCAATAAATCCCTAGTAGCAGTTCAAAAAATTAAAAATTTGTTTAAATTATTTAAAATATAATTTTTTGATCGGGAGATGTTAATATTATTAAAATCGTCAAGTTAAAAAAAACTAAAGTATTTAAAACATGTTTTTTAACATTGATAGTATATGATGGACAGTTTAAAAATTATTTAAATAAAAAAACCAAAATTCAGTCCAAAATATCCACCCTTTTATAAAAATAAGCTTACATATATCATCATTGAATAATATCGTTGTCGAAGATTATTCAAAACTGATGCATCATTCAAAAATGTTAAATTTGCCATATCTTCAGTCTTTTCAAATTTTGGTGGATTCATTTGTTGAATGTCATCTTTTTTGATGTTTTTCTAAAAAAATATTGAAAATTTAATTGATCAGAAAGAATTATCAGTTTTTAAAATGATCTACAAATAACTGCAGTTAAACTTACTTCGGCACCTTTCGATGTTACAACAGTATGAATATCACCTTTTGTAGATTTAATTTCAGCACTAATAAAGCCTTCTTCAGGATCTGCAATCCAAATATTCTTTTTTGCATCATATTTTTTTGTTGTTGCAGCAAGAAGCTAAAGATGTCAAAACCAGTTAATAAAAAATTTTAATGGTTTAATTTTGTGTTTACAATTTTCTTTTTTTAACCTCAATAAAATTGTAAACTCAATAAGATCAGATGGTTTTTAAAATTAAAAAGTTTTAAAAAAATATTGATAAGAAAATGATTTTTAAGAGCAAAAAAGCATCTCTTCATTATCTCAGTTTATCAGTTACTAAAATTAAAAACAGATGGGGAAAAAATTTCTGTAAGATATATGACGAAATATATTTCAAAAAAAGAAAAAAAAGTTGGGAGCTACAGTTATAAAGTCATAAAATATAATTAAATCAGCTCTAAAAAACTAACTATATCACATATTTGTTTTTTTTAATCAATCATTTACTTTACTCCCTAGTACTATAAATTTCAAGCTGTATAACTTATGAAATCTGCCATTAGTTTGTAACATTCAGTTTATCCTTGCGAAATAAAAATTTAAAAAAACTTACAGCTTCTTGAGATTGTCGCAAAAATTGCCATCCCGGATCATTCATATAATCTCCCATGATTATTGAATGGCGTTAAAAGTTTCTGTTTTAATTCACAGAAAAATTAATTGCAGTTAAAAACTTTTTTCCTTTAAAACTTGTTTTAAAAGTTGTATTCTTCCAAGAAAAAACTGAAAGAAACAAAAACAAGAATATTACAACAAAAAAAGTTTTTCACAAATATAGCACCAAAAGTAAAAAAAGATTACAGCAGATAAAGAAAAGCGGCTATTTTAAACTTGAACCGCCACTTTTCTTTTCTTCTTTTTTACAGCACGAAAAAAGTTCTTTCTCTCTTCTTTTTTTGTCGAGACTAAGCACCGGCCTGAAAAAAAAATTACAGATATATTTTTAATTTTAAAAAAGAGATTACAAAATTCAGTTTAAAGTTAAATAATGATAAAGTAGGTAATACCAGTTTTAAATAAACTCGCTAATTTTAAAATCAAAAGTAATTCAATTGGTACAGTTTAAAAAATCATTGAAAAAGTTAGTTAAAAAAATTTTTATTAATGTAGCATCACAGATTACTGCCCTTTAGAAGACACAAAAGTTTAATCGTCAAAAATGCAATTACAGTTTACGGATAATGAAGACACGTATATAAGACATAAAGGATTTGATACATTTTTCAATTTCAAGTCTTTTTTTCAAAAATGAGTGAAAATTGACAATCAGGATCTTTCTTCTGTTGTTCTTTTGCCTGATTTTCAGGTTCATGCAATTTAAAAACGTTAAAATTAAAAATTTATCAAACAGTTGACTCCCTTTAATTAATCTACAAGAAAAATATGCAAAAAAAAGTTGTTTTTAAAAATTTTTGGCTTAGGTGAGAGCAGTGTTCTGCGGTGCTGGCGCGACGCGCCAGCACCGCAGAACACTGGGTGAGAGTATTACAGTTTTGTAAATCAGAAAAATTCAAAAAAATTCACTTTTTGAATATTGATAAAAGAAAGAATTAGGGTTTTTTTTGAAAAATTTTTTTAAAGATATTAAAATTTAAATATCGTCAAATACTTTGGCCGAAAAAAATTCATCACGGTTTAGTAAATCAGAAGAATTCATAATCAAATTCACAGAAGTTTTTATTTTAAAAAAAAACAGTTAGAATTTGTTTCAAGAAATTTTCAAAATCTAAAAAATTCAATTTTCGGTAAAAGCTTTGCCAAAAATGTCATCCAGTCCAGTTTTGTTAAAAAAAAGAATAAAATTTACGTAGAAAAAAAATATTCAATCACTCAAGTATCAAAAAATCAAGCGGATCTGAAGCAAAATAAAAAAAGCAAAAAAAAGTAATACAAGCTTTTCTCGTAAAAAAAAGTCACTTCAATGCAGCAACAAAAGATCCCGGAAGAAGCCGATCGGGATCGGAGAGAAAATTATATGTATAATATTTGCTTTCAGTAAAAAAAAAAGAAGATAAAGAAAAAAATTTTGAGATAACTGGACTTTAAGGATTTCTCAAATTATAGCTTTGCAGAAAAAAACTTGCAAAATGGAATGCTTTGTTTTACGCCGCCTTCGCCGCTCAAAAAAAGTTCTTCAAGTTTTAAAGTTTTTTTTCAAGAACCGATTAAAACAGTAACATTTTACTTTTAAGCTTAAAAAAGCATTAAACACGGCAAAAGCAAGGATGAACAAGAGAAAGGATGGGGATAAGATATTTTTGTGGGAGGCTTTGGAAGAAAGTCAACAAAAGGGTGAGTTTTGCAAAAAGGTTGTTACTTTTTAAGAAAATTCTTTTTTTGCCGCTGCAACTTGTTTTAAAAGAAGACGAAGAAGAAGCTTGAAAAAAAAGAACTTTTATTTTTTTAAAGCTTTGAAGTTTATTTTTTTTTTCGCGCAGAGCTTTTTCTGCTGCTGCTGCCAGCTTCAGTTAAAGTCAGATCCATTGAGAGAAAAAAAAGAGATCACAAAAGAGAGAAAGTAAGGATATTAATATTTACATAACGAGGTTTTTAAGTGTCTGGTAAATAGAAGCAAAAAAGAGCTCTACAATAAAAAAAAGTAAAATAAAGACTTCGAAGAAATCCGCCCCCGTTTTTTTTTCCTCCTAAAAAGTTACAAGAAATAATGGAAGGATATATTCTAGCTTTTTCTTTTCTAAATCTGAACAAAAGAAATGGAAAAAAGGGAACAAAAGATTTTTTTAGTGTCACTTTTATATATTATCTCCAGAAGAAAAAAAGCTTTTGAACTTTGACATCAAAAAACAAAGTGCTTCTGCTGCAAAAGAAGAAGAAACTTCTTGAACATTAACAGCATAAAAAAAATGTGGGAGGGGGATCCCTCGAAAATAGAATAGGTTAAACAAAATTTTTTTGTAAATTTACACTTATAAAATATAAAAGTACTTTTTGGAAGAAATTTTTCTATTAAGAAATTCATGGGAAAAGTAAAGAAAAAAATGATGACAAAATTTCACTCTCAAATTTCAGCTTTGATCTTTTTTGTAGAATTTGGGGTAAAAAAAGATTACAAGTAAGAATTTATTCATCACAAAGTTACCGTATACCCCGCCTCCCATTAACTTTTTGGCCTTTAACTTTTCGATTCAAAAAATAAACCGTAATTTTATTTTTAAATAAGCATAGTGTAATAATATATATAAGTCAATTACAAAAAAGAACAATTTAAAACCAAACGAACTAAAAATTATGATGTTAAAGCAACTCAAAAAAAACAAAAGATACGACTAATGAGTTAATGTAATACTAAAAAAAAGTGATACAAAAAGCTTTAAAGCTATCAAAAAAATAAATATACAAATGCAACGATTTGAAAGTTTTACACAATTACTTTAATTAAATATTTGGAGGCAACAATGGAACTTTTATAGGAGTTCTTTCATCCATTTTTTCATCAATAATAATTGTTCGACAAAGATTCTTTAAACTTTGTGGTTCTTCTTTTACCTTTGAAGTTAAAATTTCTTTTTGATCTTCATTTTCTTTATCTTCAATTTTGACTAAAGCTTTTGATGGTTTAATATCTTCATTTTCAACTTTAACAATTTTCTTTCCATTAATAATTTCTTTTTTAGCTTTCTTTTTTTGAATTGGACATTCATCTTCTGTTTCCATTTGTAAGCCAGCTTGAATTGTATCATTTCCTTCATCTCCATCATATTGAATCCATCTTCCACCTTTATCAAGAAATTTTTTACCAAACTTTATACAATCTGGATTTGGATCATTAAATGCAATACGAGATCTTTGAAGATAATGAGTTGTTGAATATAGGCGACGTATAACATCAAGTAAATGTGTTGCAATACCTTTTCGACGAATTAACGGATGTACCCATAGCCTTTCAATAGCAATAAATCCATGATCTTTATTTATATCTCGATATACCTTAAAAAGAAATATGATTAAATAAAATAATAAAGTATAGTAAACAAAACCTTTCCAGTTGGCATTAATTTTG
Organism: Panagrolaimus sp. PS1159; assembly: GCA_963922195.1. NCBI lineage: Eukaryota > Metazoa > Nematoda > Chromadorea > Rhabditida > Panagrolaimidae > Panagrolaimus > Panagrolaimus sp. PS1159. Next base: position 3,609,559 of record CAWUHW010000001.1, on the reverse strand, counting down.
CTGCAAATACTTTCATTACAACAGCACCAACATATGGTTGCTCAGTTTTATCTCCATCAACAACATAAACAAATCCAGTTGTAACTTTTTTTGGATCAAATACTGGAACATCTTCACAAATATGTAATTGAACATCAACAATTTCCTAAAGATAAAAAGCTGCATTAAAGCTTGGTATTTGAATAAAAGTTATTACCTTAATAATATTTTCCATTATTTTTTTCAATGATGATTTTCCTTTATTTTCCACTTTAAAAATTGTTCCAGAAACTTTTCCAACATTAACTTCATTGTATAAGTTTCTAAAAACGTTTTTTAAATATCAGATTTTGTAAATCGGCAAAAAACTTACTTTTTCCATGAATTTAGCGATCGCTTTTCAACTTTGAAAAATTTCGTTTTCTCAAATCGATTATGAAAGTTATCATGAGCTTCTCGATCTTTTATATCATCAATGTTGTAAACCATTCCACACTAAAATATAACCAATATTAACACAAAAAATGTAAAAAAAATCAACTTACATCTTGGCAATTTGTCATTCCAATATTCTTTTGTCCAACATCCAATATCATTTGATCTTTATCAATTACATCCATAGCTTTACGCTTTTGAGATATACTTGAATTTCTGGGTGTACTTGTCATTAAAGGCATCATTTTTGTTTTATCCAATGGTGATTCCAAAAAATTTGTTATTGATTGTTGTTTTACATTTGTTATAGCAGCGGAAGAAGCAGCAACAGCATTTTTTGTGGCCATTTTCTGTAATAATATAAGAAATAAAAATATTGAGAAAAATTAGTGTACAGAAAAATTAATAGCAGGAAAAATTTTGCTCAAAAAAATCAAAAAATTTTAAATAAAAAATTGCGCGGTTTTTAATACACATTTTGCCAAAGACAGTTTTTACAGCTGTGAAAAACATTTAAAAATTGTTTCAAGTTTTACCGTAAATTACTAACGATCCTGAAGATTCGGAATACTTCTTCTTGCAAGTTTTTTAGTGACACAGATTAATACTATGGTAAGATGTTTTATCCGTTTTACAGTAAACGTCTTTTTTGTTTCAAAAAATGAAAAAAAAAGAATGAAGAATATTGCATTCACTGTATTTTTACATATTTTCTTCCACCCTTCAAAAACGTATATAACGTTAAAATGATCATTCAACTGACTTATTATTGGTTGAAAGACATTGTACGGTGTTGTCGCTGCTTCTTCTACGCTTCACTTGAATCCTCATCATCATCATGGCACAAGAATTGGTACAATTACAACCTGGAGCTCAAGTTGAACGCTGGACAGTTGAAAAAAAAACCAGTGGACACTTCGTTAAAGACACTTCGTTATGTCCACTTCGTTAAGGACTATTCGTTATTTTGGACAGTTCGTTAAGGACTATTCGTTATTTTGGACAGTTCGTTAAGGACTATTCGTTATTGCGGACACTTCGTTATTCTATAAAAATAAATTGATTTTACTTTTATTAGTAATGTTATAAATCACAAAAATAGTAAACAATGAATAAAGAGACACTATTTGAAAGCTTGCGACGCGCTTATGGAGTCGATTTGCAACAAAGGCCTTTGCAAAGGAGGATGAACTCTGGCAAAGCAAAGAGGAAATTGATTTTTTGTTTACGAAAAAAGGTAAAAATCCGTGCATTTTTTTGATTGAATGTAATATTGATTATATTTCTTTGATGTTTTGTTTTTGAAAAACGGACGAAAGCGGATAAACAAATTTTTGGATCCATGATCTCGTTTAACTTTTCATTTGTGCTCCGTTTTACGGTTCTAATACAGCTGCTGTCTCTGCTTCTTCTTTTTTTATTATGGCTCGCAGAAGTATTCATCAAAATCTAAAGCTGCATTCTCAAAGAACGGGAAACAAATCAATCAAAATTACATTAATAGAAGATCAACCTGAACATTGTTTCACATGGTCAAAATATGGAAATGAATATGGAAAAACTGTAGGAAAACAACTTCAAAAATATTGCTGTACACAATGCAGATCAATTTATGATAAAAAGAAAAAAAACGGTAATTTTTTTTAAGTTTTTTTAAACATTTTTTGTAATTTTAAATATATTTCAGCTGAAGATACTGAACCAATTCCTTGTCTTATTTTTAATGTACAAGATGATCGTTTTGAATCTGAAATTGAAAATCATGGGCATTACTGTAACCCTCAACCTTTGAATCTTATCCGTGGAAAAGAAGTGCGTCGAAATGAACTTGCAAAGATAAAACATACTCGTGATAAGCCTGCAGCAGTTCATGTTAAACTTGCAGAAAGTATTACCCAAAGATTTGGTGGACGTGGTGAAGAAGTTATACTTGATATTGCTCAACATGCAGCTCCATCAAAAACTGGTTTCTCAAAAGCTGCAACTCGAGTGGCTAATTCTTTGCATCCAAAAATTAACAAAATTTCTCAACTTGATGATGAAAATAATTCAAAATTCAAATTAACTGTTGGTGGTGAAGTAAGACAAAATCCTGAAGAAAAGTATGTTTTGTGGAATGATGAAAATAATATTATTTTTGTTTTTTAAGGTCTTCAACATATTCCTATTGGTCTCCTTGATGAAGCTCTGGATGTTTTACGTATACGTCTTCAACAAGCTCTTGATGATCACATTATTGAAGTTCACATTCATGCTAAACTTTCAACATTTTTGGAAGAATATTTTATTCCAACTTGGATTAATATTTCTCTTGGACGTGAATTTTTCTCTGTTGCTGATCTTGAAACAAATCGAACCAATAATTATGCTGAAATATTCCATAGTCATCAATCAAAATATTATTCAAAGAAAAAAAGCGATAAATGCTCCCTTGGATGTTTTATGTATGAAGATAGACTTTTACAAAATTGTATGGAACTTGATGCAAAGCTTAAATTATCTGGTAGACGTGAAGCTCCTGTAAAAGATCGTTCTGGTGATATTAAAATTGCAAATCATCGAGCAAAACTTCTTGAAAATCTACAACTTAATGCTGCTGTTTCACGTTCTGATGAAATTTGGAAACGTCTTTATCATCTTGGTAAAGCTGCTGGAAATAATTAATCTTTTTTATTCATCTTTTTTTTGTACATATTCATGACATGACTTTTAATATACACTAATAAATTTCTTTATGATTTTCAGTTGTGGATCTCATCATTTTTATTGTTAAAACAATAACATCATAGATATAAATAATGAAACATATAATAATAATACAACCATTGCATTTTGATTTATTTTGATTCTGGAAAATATTAAAACCTATGTTTTTGCAATATTAATAAAATAATAACGAACTGTCCGTAACGAACTGTCCCAAATAACGAATTGTCCGTAACGAACTGTCCTTAATAACGAAGTTTCCCTAATAACGAAGTGTCCTTAACGAAGTGACAATAACGATAACGAACTGTCCGTAACGAAGTGTCCTGATAACGAAGTGTCTACTTCTCGAAAAAAAATTGGGTGAAGGTGGTTTTGGTGCTGTCTACAAAGTCTCAGATTCTACTGGTCAATATGCTTTAAAGGTTGAAGGTATTGGTGAAGGTATTCAGGTTGGTTCTTTTTTTTAATTTACTTTAGTTTATTCAAATTTTTAGGTTTTAAAAATGGAAGTTTTTGTTTTAACTGAATTAACAAAGAAAGGTTCTCGGCATTTTTGTAAAATTGAAGATAAAGGCCGCTTTGGAACTTTTAATTATGTCGTTATGACACTTGTTGGCAAATCTCTTCAAGATTTACGTAAAGAAGGTCCTGGACAACATATGAGTATGGGAACTGCAATATCTTCATCAATTCAATGCTTGGAAGCACTTGAAGATCTTCATGGTAAGTTATTCATATATTATTAATATATCTTTTGATATACATACTCTTATAGGTATTGGATATTTGCATCGTGATGTCAAACCTGGAAATTATACAATTGGTCGTGTTGAACTTCAAGAACAACGTAAAATTTATATTCTTGATTTTGGTATGTGCCGTAAATTCACAAATGACCAAGGTATTATTCGTAAACCTCGTGCTGCTGCTGGTTTTCGTGGTACTGTTCGTTATGCACCAATTTCATGTCATATGCAACGTGAATTATGCCGTAAAGATGATGTTGAAACTTGGGTTTATATGGCTGTAGAATTGACAACTGGTAATTTGCCATGGAAAAATGTTCAAGATATGAATGCTGTTGGTGAATATAAACGGAAATGTCGTGCTCCACCATTTGTTAATGAACTCTTTCAAGGATGCCCTCGTGAATATATTGAAATTCTTACATATGTTGATAGCTTGAAATATTATGATGCTCCAAATTATCAAATGTGCTATCAACTTATGCGTAAAGCTCTTGTCTCAATGGGTGTTCAAGAATTTCCATATGATTGGGAAAAACCTGGTGGCATGTTTTAATATAGTATTATTATTATTATTACTGTATGCATTTGTAATACTGATACTGTATGAATTTGAATAAAAATTTCACTTTTGAAGTTATTTAATTTTTTGGGGTTTTAAATATTATTTCTTGAGCTAGTAGTACAATTACGGTATTGGTTACATTTGCATGTTTGAGAGCAGTAGCATATTTTTGTTAGTATAGACATACACAATGTGCGGTTTTTCTTTAGCCAATAATTTTTAAAAATTTTACCTAGGAATATCATTATTTTGAAGTTTTTTCTCCTCATTTCAGATAGTGTATTAATTAAAAATCCTTAATTTTTTTATTTTGAAAAAATGCTTATGTCAGTTTTAATTAGAAAAGTTTGAACATTGTTAGTTTTTTTTACTTGCTTCTCATGATAAAAAAAAGAGACAACGTTTGATATGATTGAAGTTGACTAGGGAAAAAAGAATGATATCAAAAAGAGCGAAATTTTTGATGGTATCTTAAAAAATAAGATAAAAATCGAAAGTAAAAAATGGCTTAAAAATGGCAATGATTAGCGTTAAAATTAATCTTTGTTTTGAAGTATAATGCAATTTTTGACAAAATTAAAAATGTCAAATGTTTTTTCATTGTTGCATTTTTCGAGTATAAAAGAAAGTACATAAGTTTTTTTTAATGTTTGTGGATTATTCGATTAAATGTCGTAAAAATTTTTTTTTCTCTCATTTTCCAAAATTTTAAATAGCCTAATATTCATGGAATACTGTACATTTATTTAAAGCCGTTTCTGAACAATTTTTAATTGTATTTTAATATTTTTAGAATCAACGAAAAAATGACAATTACAATAATTCCGCCATCTCCAGCAACTTCTAACAAATGATGGAAGAATAACAAAAGCAAAATATTTTCTTCCATGTATTGGTTTTGCTGCAAAACGATATATCCCAGATTTTCCTGGAATTGAAACGTTTAAAGGTGAAATTCATCATTCATCCGAATGGCCAGAATTTGAAATTGATGTTAGTGAAAAGAGATGTGCCGTAATTGGAACTGGTACAACGGGGGTTCAAATTATACAAGAATGGGGAAAAAGGGCAAAATCTTTGGTTGTTTTTCAACGAACACCAAATCTTTGCCTTCCAATGACCCAACGAAATTTAACAGCCGAAGAACAAAATATTCAAAAACATGAATATCCAAATTATTTTTTACGTCGAGAAGCACATTTTGGTGGATTTGTTTTTGGTTTTCTCCCAAGGAATACTTTTGATGATACGGCAGAAGAACGAGAAAAAGTTTTTGAAGCGTTATGGAATTGTGGGAATTTAGCATTTTGGATTGGCGGGTATCAAGATATTTTTTTTAAACTTGATGCAAATTTTGAAGCATATAAATTTTGGGCAAAAAAAACTCGTTCAAAAATTGAAGATCCACAAAAGAGGGATATTTTGGCGCCACTTGAACCACCCCATCCATTTGGAACTAAACTGCCCTCACTTGAACAAGATTATTATCAAATGTTTAATAAAACAAATGTTGATATTGTTTCTTTAAAAGAGAATCCAATTATTGAAATAAAACCAAATGGAATTTTAACTTCTGATGGAAAACTTCATGAAATTGATATTCTTGCACTTGCAACTGGGTACGATTTTGCTGGAGGTCTGCTAAATATCGGTTTAACTGATATCAATGATATTCCATTGACAGAACATTGGCTAAATGGTACAAAAACATTTCAAGGAATTTCAATTTCAAGCTTTCCAAATATGTTTTATACTTATGGCCCTCAAGCCCCTACTGCATTTTCAAATGGCCCAACATTAATTGAAATTCAAGCAGATTGGATTATAAAAGTTATTGATTATTGTGAAGAAAAAAATGTTAAATATATTGTTGCAAAAGAAGAAGCACAAGAAAAATGGTCTTTAGAGATTCATGAAATGGCAAAAATGTCATTATTTCCATTAGCAGATTCATGGTATATGGGAGCAAATATTCCTGGAAAGAAAAGGGAAATGCTTAATTTTCTTGGTGGAGTACCAAAATATGCAGAAATTTTAAAAATAAATTTAAAAAATGATTTAGAAGGCTATGAGTTAGTATCAAATTAAATTGTTTTATTTATTTTGTAACTTTTTAAATGTAATAGATAAAAATTGATAATAAACAAATAAAAAGAGATAATTTATGCATTCTATCCACCACGACCGCCTCCATCACAAAATCCACCACAGCGGCCTCCTCTTCCATTATTACCAAAACCATTTCGGCTTGGTTAGTAAAAACGGCACAAAAAGTTGTCAGAAATTGGTGCAAAAACCATAATTCTTGAAACACTTTGAAAAAGCTAAGCAAAAGAATCTAAGACAATTGCAATGTTCAAAATTTTGAATTGCTTTATAAATGCTAATCCATTATCAAATAAAGCAAGTACAATACCCGTCGATGCTTTGGTTCCAGCGCATGCGCTTAAAAAATGCGCGCAACATGCAGGGCAACTGAAACAAAGTGATAATTTATCAATTTTTTTTTTCAACAACTGGTTACTGCGCTGGAACCAAAGCATCGACGGGTATTGTACCTGTTTTTATCAATATCAATATTTACAAAGTTCGCATAATTTATAAGTTTCATTTAAAAATTTAATTCTCTTTATTCAATATCGACATCTAATTCCATTATAGTTAAAATTTCTTGACGAAGTTCTTAATTAAGTGGTTTATAAGCCCATGAGAGTTTTTTCCATGCATATGGTTTCTTATTTGGATGCTTTACAGGAAATGCTAATTCATTATCAGTTAAAGCAATTTATAATATGAAGAAGCAGCAAAAAAGAAGAACAGCATTAAAAGAAACAGATGATGAAGATGATGAGTGCGAAAATAATATTACAGTAACTTCTTCCAGTATTTGTTTTTTCATGTATAAAAAATTTTGTATAAAGTATAAAAGTGCAGGTTGGGGATTACTCGTTTTTTTCATACATAATATAATTTTTAAGCTTTTTTTTGGTTATCTCACATTAAAATAATCCAAAAAAAGAGAACATTGAACGATTAAACTGTATTTTTTTCATCCAACTTTAATGACATTTAGATTGTTTAAAAAAACAAACAAGGATATACATGTATTTTTTATTTGTAATTTCAAGATTACTCATTCATTTCCGAAAATCTTCTAAAAATTGCATTATGCTGCACATTAAAATTTAAAGGGGTATTCTATATTTCTTTAATTGACAAAAATTATTTTTATGCCATTTAAAAACTGCATAAAAGCGCTGTACCTTCAATATTTTCATAAAGCGCTGTTTAAAATGCAAATAAACACTAGTTTTTTTCCAAACATTTGAATTTTTAGTATTGATAGTAACGTTACTATCAAAGGATAGTAACAACGAAAAAGGAAAACATAATAATTTTGTTACTATCAAAAAGATAGTAACAGGAAAAAATCAAAACACATTTTTCCGTTGCCATCAAAATTAAAATAACGAGGAATCAAGTTACTTTCAAATGACTAACGATCCAACAAATACCTAAAATATGTTGTTTCTGAAGCTGTCGGTGAAAGAAAGGGACGAACCTCTTTTTTCTTTAGTTCAAGATGTTCATGCAAAATATAAAATTCAGGACGTGGAACACCTTTTATCAATGCAGTACTTTGAAACAATAGCTCAGTAAAATGTTTTTATGAAACAGTAAAGCTTATCATCAGCCATAATCGAAATTTTATCGTTACCATGTGTATTAATTAAATCAGTAATGTTGCTTTTTTACGCCAAAAAAACTGTTAGTCATTTGATAGTAACTTGATTCCTCGTTATTTTCATTTTGATAGCAACAGAAAAATTTGTTTTGCTTTTTTTCTGTTACTATCTTTTTGATAGTAACAAAAAATTTAAATTTGCCTTTTTCGTTGTTATTATCCTTTGATAGTAACGTTACTATCAATACTAAAAAGTTCTTGTGAAAAAAACAAGATTGAATGATAAAAAAAATGCCTGTTTTAATTCTATAAATTCTTTTTGCAATTGGAAAACAAATTACTGAAAATGGAGATTCTGAAAATAATTTAATTAAATTTGCTTCTTCTGGAAAAAAATCTTTAAATAGTAACTTGATTCCTCAATATTTTCATTTTGATAGCAACAGAAAAATATGTTTTGATTTTTCTGTTACTATTATTTTGAAAGTAACAAAAAATTTAAATTTGCCTTTTTCGTTGTTACTATCCTTTGATAGTAATATTACTATCGAAGTATAAAAATTGAAACTAAAGATAAAAAATTTGGACCAAATCTTTTGCTCTTCTGACATCCATCAAACTTATTTGATTAAGGTAATAGGACCAAATCTTATCATTTTTCGGGCAAATTTCGGGCCTGGCTAAACGCTGAACTGAACAATCATTTGAACGTGTTTTTTTTTGAAATATAATAAACCTGAAAATCTGACAAAAAAACAATAGAGATAAGATTTTGCCACGCAGCTGACAACAAAATTTCACTTTTGATGTGAAAAGATGTGCGTCCACAAGAATAATATGTCATCAAAAATTTGCATACTTTTATACCAAAAGAACATTCTTTCGTTTTTCTTTCAAAACATTTTTCATTCCATTAAAATTATTTTTTCTTGAATAACTGATTTTGTATTGAATTGATTTTTTGTTGTCGTTGTTGCTATCATCATATTTCTCGACAACATCTCAAAAATTGAATTCGTCTCTAAAAAAGAAAAAGTGGAAATGAAATCAGGTGCAAGTAATAGCAAAAAATCACAAGAAGGTAAAGGTTCAATTCATACAAAAACTCGAAATGATTCATTACGATATTTAAAAACTGCTATAAAAGATCCACTAAATATTGATTCAATAATTGATCGATTAATGTCAATCGGAAAACCAAATACTGGAATTTCAACATCAATAAGTGAAGAAGATTTAATGGATTTACTACAAACTTCAAGATCAATTTTTATGGAACAACCAATGTTTTTAGAATTGAAAGCTCCCGTTTGCCTTGTTGGGGATATTCATGGACAATTTACTGATTTAATAAGAATTTTTGGTAAAATTGGTTTTCCAAATAAAATTAATTATCTTTTTCTTGGTAAGTGTCTTTGTGCTTTTGAAGGGGAGGGGGATATCTGGGGATCATCAGCTTCTCACAATAAGCTTAATCCAAGTATCAGATTCTTCTCTACAAGGATCTATTCTTGCTTTAACTCTCATTTAATTAACATGTTCAACATCAAAATTAACGATTTTGGCAAAAGGTGTCTCAATGTATGACTATGTTAACGTTAAATTTTTTTTTAGGAGATTATGTCGATCGTGGTCCAATGAATATCGAAACAATAACCCTTCTTTTGGCATTTAAAGTTTGTTTTTTTCTTCTTTGCTTTTCAAATTTGTCACTCTAATTTTTTAATAGGTAAAATATCCAAATAATTTTTTTCTTTTACGCGGAAATCATGAAACACAATTTGTGAATCGTATTTATGGATTTTATGAAGAAATTAATCGACGATATCAATCTCCACTTTTGTATGAAACGTTTCAAGATGTTTTTAATTGGATGCCACTTTCTGCTTGTGTTGCAGATCGAATTTTATGTATGTTAATTTTTATGTGTTTTTCTGTTAATGTTTGTTTTTTTTTCAGGTATGCATGGTGGCCTATCTCCTGATCTCTATAAAGCTGGATCATTAAAAATTTTAAATTCAATTCAAAGACCGCTTCCAGTAAGTTTTTGGGGGATTTTGTAGGAGGATATATGAAATCTTTTTGATGGATTTGATACATCCTAGGATATCTCAATATTTTGCTTAATTAATTTGTTGTTAATAATTTTTATTAAATTTTTAGAACCCACCAAATCCATCCCTTCCACTTGATCTTCTTTGGGCAGATCCGGATTTTCAAACGGATGGCTTTAAAATATCGAATCGTGGTGTCTCTTGTACATTTGGACCAAATACAGTTAAAGCAATATGTAAAAAATTTAAATTGGATTTAATTTGTCGTGCACATCAAGTAAGTGTCATTTTATTTAGAGTTTTTTTAGTATTTGTTGTGTCGGATTTTGGAAGCTATCAGGTTTTACATCGGATATCGGAAATCGGAACTGATATTTCTTAAACTCTGATGTAACATATAAATGTACAATATTTTTACGTGTAATCAATATCCTTTTCTTTTTTAGGTCGTTCAAGATGGATATGAATTTTTTGCTGGAAGAAAGCTAATAACACTTTTTTCTGCACCACATTATTGTGGAGAATTTGATAATTCTGCTGCAGTTATGATCGTTGGAAAAGATTTACAATGCTCATTTAAAATTCTTAAACCTCGATGGCCAACAACTCAAATTAAAACTCAAGATGGATAATAATGGATGTATTATCATATTTATATGTATGTATGTCATTGTACAGTATTATTTTTTTATTAATTTTGTAATAAAAATTTTTTAATTAACAAAATAATTATTTTTACCTTTGGTTTTTTAGGAACATTTTTAAAGGGCGCGACAGTTTGATACATTTTTCATCATGAAATTTTTATTCGAAATGGCATGAACTTGATAATCAGGGTCTTTTGCTATTGTCCATTTTTAAGATTTTTTTGATCGGTTTTTTTGTTAAAAAGTTAAAAAGAATATTTTAACGTTGAATGAACAGAAAAATTAATGAAATACATGTTTTTTGATTTGTGTTTCCTTCTTGCGTCTGCTTTAAATGTTATAGCTGCAAAAAGATTTATGTATCATCATTTTTTTGCAAAAAGGAAATTGTTTTTTACTCATTTTTTAGACCGAGAAAGATTTTTTTAACGTACATTATTTTTTTTGTTAGTGTCTATACAAATAACCCTTCCTTTCTTCCTTTTTAACAGTTTGAGTTATTCATTATTATTGATTCTTCATTTTTTTATTGGTAAAAACTGAACATTTATTTTCTGGAATTCGTTTAAATTTGGACCATTTCAGCTTTAAAAGTCGTCAAATATTTTTTCCTTTTAAGCCAAAGCTAAAGTAAATGTTATCTTTAGCATTAACTCCAAAGTGTGATATTTGTTATGACATCTATGATCAAGAATTGGCTCGAGCATTTACAGCTCCATGTGGTCATTCAATTTGTGCACAATGTGAATTTCGGCTTCGAATTTCTTGTATTAAACGTTTAATTTTACCACAATGTTGGATATGTATGAAAGCTTTTGATGGTCCACTTTATCGAACTTTTGCATTAGAATCTTCAATTCCACGATTTGAAAAACAACGCTTTCAAAATCCATATATGTCAAATGAGGAAATTCGGCAAGAATTAATTTCAAATCCTGAACTCTATTCAGATATTTCTATTAAATTTTATGAACCACGAAGTCAAACACCTGAATCATTTTGGGATGATATGGATTTTTCTCCAGCATCTTCACCCTTTGAATCTGTCACTGCATCAATGCCATCTTATTCTTCATCATCATCAATTGTTGAAGAACCAATCCAAGAAGGCAATTTTTATGCAAGAGATCAAAGCATTGATCATCGGCAAATTGTTCAAAGTCAACCACGTATGGTGCCAATTGTTCCTAGACGTAAGAATTTAATCTGAGCAAAATCGAACAAATTTTTTCTGATTCCAAATATTGAAAATCAGGCAAAAACATTGTTCATTTTTCAATAAATTGTTTAACCATAGATTGTCCTAAGAAATCCGATTTGTTTTGGCTGTCGATTCGGTTGGATTCGATTTAAACAAAAAACGATTCTCACATTTAAAATCAGTATTGGATAAGATTTTCGCAATTAAAATTTTTAGAATTTCGATTTCTTTAAAAAAATTTTTATCCTATCCATTGTTGAGCTTATTCGTTTAAATCGAACCTACACGATTTACCAGTCAAAACAAATCCGAAATATTTTTTTTGAGACACCCTGTAGTTAAAGAATATATGTTGAAAAAGGATTTATGCATTTACCTAAATTTCAATATTTGGAATTAGAAAAAATTTGTTCCAACGCTCCTTTAAAAGCGTATTTTCCAAAACTAAACCCCTTTTATTAAGTTATCCATGGCCCTGCAATTGTTGTCTGCTCCAATATTGTTTACAATGTTCCACCTGGTGCAGTATTATTCTATTGGGAAGTTATTCGCTTCGTAACATTTTTAACTCCAATTCTTCCACCCTACCAACCATTTTATGGACCAACAAATTATTTTGTTATGCATTAATTTCTCAGAAAATTGAAAAAATACGGATTACATATATCTTTTTAAATTTTATTTATTATAATCAAAGTGAATACTTATCTCTTTTTTTGTAACAATAAATTCAAAAAAAATTAAATCAGCAATGAATACAATTTAAAGAAATATTTTCTGCATCAGCATCCAAAAGTTTCTTCCAAATTAAACTTCTTCCTTCATTAAGATTTTCATGCATTTGAATTTCATCCAAATCAATAGACATATATTCCAAAGTATTTTCAATGCTTAAAGGTTTCCATATTTGTTGGGAACTATTAGGGCTACCATTTGGATTTCTAAAAAAAGTTTAAAAATTACAAAAAATTTGAGCTAAAAACCATTTTCGATTAAAATTAGAGTTCTGTGAAATCGAAATAATTTTTCTGTCCACAATCGAAATAACTGAAATTTCAATTTCGCAGAACGCTGATTACTGTAATCAAAAACATACCCAAACTTTGCAAAACTTGTAAAATACATTGTCATTGTTTCAACCATTTTGAGATCATCTTCATTTGGATAAAAATTTGATACAATTCCTTTTTTAAAAATAAACGGTAAACCAGTACCATGGGTGCTGGCTTTAAATGGTAACAAAAATCCAAGTAATCCAAATCCATTAGGATTACAATATTTAAAAACATATTGATATACAGTATGCCCAAGTTTTGTCATTGTATCAGCATGAAGCCATACACCATTATTAATATAAATATCAGAAACAATCTAAAAATAAGACATTTACAAAGTTACAGTAACATTTGACTTACTTTAATACAAGCTTTCTGAACTTTTTCTTTGTCATATTCAACAATTCCTTTCCAATACATATGTAATAGCTTTCGTTTAACAGCTTCAACATTTGAAACTTTATGAAATTTCAGCTCTCTTTCAATTGCAGCTTGAACTTCAATATGTAATGGAACTTTCCGTTTTTGTCGAACTCCAACAAATATTAGACCTTCATATTCTGTAATTCCAGATAAAAAAGATTTTGGAGGGATTTCTTTTCGCAATTCTTCCAAAGGTTTTGAAAAAAAATCTCCATCATAAACCGGCGTTAAATCAATTTCACCAAATTTATTTACTCTTTTTCCTGTTAAACCAAGTTCTAAAGCAGAAGCAGGAAGTTTTCGAAGAAATTCAACAAGCGTTTGATTTGGAGATGGTTTATATCCACGTGATTTTGCAAAGTTCATACATACTTCAGAAACATGTTCAATATCATTTTGTGCAAACGAACATAGCGCTGAACCACCAATTATAATAGCTTTTTGAAATAAATCTAAAAAATGTTTGTGTTAAAAATGTAAAAATCCATCCATTATATGTTATGGTTGTGTGGCACATAAGCAAACAACACATACCTCTTGAATGAGGTGATAAACAAAGAAAGTCAACAGATGCAGCACCAGCACTTTGTCCAAAAATTGTAATATTTGTTGAATCTCCACCAAATGCAGCAATATTTTCATGAACCCATTTTAATGCAAGTGTTTGATCCCAAAGTCCAAGATTTGGTACAATTCCTTCTCCGCATGAAAATCCAAAGAAACCAAGTCGATATTGAATTGTTACAACAATAACATCCTTGCAACAAAGAGCTCTAAATTAGTACACATAAAGTTTTCGTTTCAAAAAATCAATTAAAAACTTACTCACAAATTCCATGACATCCATAATTTGCACTTGAATGAATAGCAAAACCTCCACCATGAATGAATACAAGTACAGCAAAACCATTTGGCTAAAATAACATCAACATTATATTTTGTACAACAAAATAAAATAGATACCTGTTTAGAAGTTGATGGATTCCAAGATGGTGCAAAAACATTTAAACGTAAACAATCTTCAGATTTTTCTGCAATACTTGGATATTTTTCAAATATTAGTTCATGATGTGGGCATCTTGGTCCAAATTCTGTGCAATTTCTTACATCTTTCCATGATTCAGCAGGAAGCGGCTTCTAAAATAAAATAAGATAATTTATAGGCTATAAATTACAGCTTTAAAAAAACGGTTGAATTTTGTGTTTATAAGATTTGCAAAAAAAGAAGGTACTGTATTGAAACATTTTGCCGAAAAAACAACGTTTAGCAAAAAGTTTTTTTTGTCGAAAACTGTTTAAAAAAAACTACCTCAAAAATTTTAACCCCGAAAAAATAACTTACTTCAAACCTAAGCTCTCCAATTGGAGCAATTCCAAATGGAATTCCCAAAAATGCATCAACAAATTCTTTTCCAAGTTTATATCGGCGTCCTTGAATAAATCCTTGCTGAATTTTAATAGTTTTACTTTTTGTCCAAGATGGTGATCGTAATTTATTCTTTAATGCTCCAATTTCTAATAAATGTAATAATTTTTTTTAAGAAAATCTGTAAAAAACAAACCTTTAAAAATTAGGCGATGTATATAAATGACGCAATCAATTGGTCCCATAGGGAGATCATGTTGAATAAAATTTAAGAAATCCATGATTAGCTGTAAAAAAACGAAAAGG
The DNA here is from genome assembly GCA_963922195.1 of Panagrolaimus sp. PS1159. Taxonomy (NCBI): domain Eukaryota; kingdom Metazoa; phylum Nematoda; class Chromadorea; order Rhabditida; family Panagrolaimidae; genus Panagrolaimus; species Panagrolaimus sp. PS1159. The sequence continues at coordinate 3,594,388 of CAWUHW010000001.1, read as the reverse complement.
AATTTAATAAAATGTTTGAAAATATTAAACAAAAGCCGCAAGCCCATGTTTTGAATAAATGACTCTTTTTTAAAAAAATCAAAGGAATGGAAAAAGTGTATACTAATTTAAAAAATTTAAATAATTTTGTGGGAAACCTTCGACGGAGCTCAAACATTTCACGTCTGTTTTTTTCGGAAATCGAAAAAAAATAAATTGCTAAGTTCTTTTTCTTCTTCGTTGTAGTCATTGTTGGGGGATTTTGGGTCTCGAAAAGTGATGGACAAATGCGGCGCGCGCGTGGTACTGAAAAACGCACAAAAAAACGCCCGCGCAAAAAAACTGAAAGGCGCAAAATACAGCGTTGCTATTTTTTTTAAAACAGATAAAAATATCTGGCTAATGTTGGAATACTATTGATTAAGAGCTGTTAAATGGTTTTTTAAAAAAAAATTTGCAAAATATTGATCTCCTGAAGAAATAATGGACATCGCTTTTTTTGCGCGTTGGCTTCGCTACGCTAATGTTTTTATTTAAAAATTATAGAATTTGAATTTTTCAGATTTTGGCGCCGTAAATTCTCACCTCTGGCTTTGACATTTACTCTTTCAATTTCAACCATGGCACTGTTTACAATATGAAATACATTTTGTACCAAGAAACAGTCAGGATTTCTTTATCCCAAAAATGTCTAATTCGCATTAATCGTTTGTCATTATTTTTTGCAAATACATACAAAATTTAAATAAATAATAATGAACTTTATTAAGATTTACGAAACATTTAAATAAAAATAAAAAATATTAATGAAAAACAGATACTTTAAAACAACATAATCCTTATTGCTTTTTAAGATTAAGGAAATCCTTTGTAAGACGATTTGGATTTTGTGCAAGAAAACATTTAAAAGATTTTTTTAAACACATTGTCCCAAACTAATCTAATTTATCCATATCATCAATGACATCATCATTCAAACTTCCAGCTTCTTCAATAACATCGGCTCGTGGAAAATTTTTGTTAATTGAAATTAACATTGCTGCTTTACGAAGAATGGCTTCTTTTTCGCTTGACATGCCAACTACAGTTTGCAAAAAAAGTCCAGTTTCTTCATTTAATAAAAGTTAATGAATTTTAGCATTGAATGGATCCTAAAAGTATTTGATTTTTGAAGCAAGCATTTTCATTGCAAAAATGTAGCAAGATTTTAGGTTTTTTGAGTTAAACAATTTTACTTTTAAACAGAAAAGAATAAAAAAAAGTTTTCAGAAATTGTCAAAAGAAATACAGTCAAAACTCGATTTTAGCCTTTCATGGGATCGTGAAAAAGAAGCGTAAAATCGAGGTCCGTTTACACGGATTTCCATTTGGATAGAACCCAGAGGAAGGGCATAAAATCGAGGTAAACGTAAAAATGAGGGACGTTAAAAACGAGGTTCGACTTTATTGTCATATTTAATTAACAGTGAAGTGACGTTTATTTTTTTAAAATACAAAACAATAAAAGGAATGGGTTTTTTTACAGTTTGTTTCGTTATATTTTTAAGGAATTATTCTTGCAGATTTGGGCGGAGATCAAAGAAAACTTCCAAAATATAAACTTGTTTTTTTCAAAAGTACAAATGAATGAAAAAACTCTATATTTCTTCGTTTTATATGTTTTTGGCATTTTTGAAATTTTTGTTTGAAAAATTTTTAAAAACAACCAATATTAACAAAAATTGTGTAAAAATTTTTAACATATTTGTAAAGTCAATTGTTTAAACAAATATTTATTCACAAAAATAATATTTCAAACGAAAAACATAAAATAATAACAGTATGGAAAGAATTTGCTGATGTAACACGTTAACGAAATATTTGATCTACACACTTTTTGTTATCATTTTTAACAAATAGGAAAAATGAAATGAAAAGGGAATTTCTGAAGAAAGAGTTGTTGGAGAGGAAAATTAAAATGTTTTAAGCTGGGTGATAAAAATGTTGACACCACTTCACTGGTAATTTTGAATTCAATGAAACATTATGCCATATCAATTTTAATCGTCTCTGCTTTTTTTGCAATGAAATATGCTTAAAGTGCTTCAGATACTTACAGTATTTTTATAATTTTGTAACATTTTATATTGCCTTTCAGTATTGTTTTCAATTCCAATTCCAACAATAGAATCCAAATAAGTTGTCATATCAAAATTGGTTATTAAAACATCATCATGATCATTCATAGCATCATATTCATTTTGTTTTTTTCTTTTAAATTTTGGAATAGGGATATGTTTTCCATCCAAAATCAGAAAAACATAACAATGTTCAGGAACAACATTTTTAAATTTATCCCATACTTCATTGTAAATTCCACTTTCAAAATTATCAGCAGCAATAGAACCAGTTAAAGTATTATAATAATCTAAAAAATGTAATTGTGTTATTATGAAAATAATAAAAACTAGAACGTTGAAGCAGAGACAAAGTTTCATATTGTACTAATTCTATATAAATAATTAATTTTTTTAAATGATTTTCTTTAGCATTTTCATGAGATATTTATAATAAATAGGCGAAAATAAATTAACACAAAACAAAAAAAACATACAAACCCTCTGAAGTGTATTCTTTTTTTGTTCTCGAATTTTTACAGATTGTGTTTTTTTGTTTAAAGAAAAATTAAATAAATGAATATATTTTATTTTCAATTCAAAAAATACATAAAAAATGGTACTCAAGTGAATTTTATTAATGGGGAAAAAGAGTAAACTACAGAAATGTGGTTCTAGAAATATTTATCAAATAAATGCATTTTGCTTATGAAGAATGACCCATGTGAACAGATAAAAAAATGAGATTGAACATTAATTAATTTTAGAAGAGATGACTATATTTGGTTGCTTTCCATTCCAATCGGGAAATACAAGTTTAAATGCATCATTAATTTCTGCATCAATTTCAGCATAATTTGGAACATTAATAAAAATTAAACCAATGTGAATAAAAGAATCATCATCGCTGTTCATTTTAATAAAATTCCATAACAAAAGTGGATCAAAATCTGTGGCAACATTGACAGGGGAAATTGAAAATTTGTTGAAAAAATTTAAAAACTTTAAATTATTCATTGCCAAAAGAGTTTGTTTCGAAAATAATTCATTTTTATTTCGATAATAAAATAATATACAATGGGGCTGTTTTTTCAAAATAACATTTAAAGGTACAAATGTTCCATTTTCATAAAAAATATTTCCTTCTGTGGAATGAAATTCTTCAATCTTCACTGAAAAAACGGGCAGGACGTTTTTGCATCGGACGTTTGTTAACAGGTCGTCAACAGGTAGTTTGTTACCTGTTTACGCACCGAACCAGTGTTTTGCTTCGCGCCGCGTTCGCGCCGCGCCAGCGCGACTTTCAAAAATCTCCAGCGCCGGCGCGGCGCTCGGCGCGGCGTTTTAAAAAAAAAGCATAACACTCCTTATAAATTTTGCTTTATTGCAAATGAATTTAGTCAGTGTTGACTTCTTTGTGACTTCAAAAAAAATTAACAATGAAGTTTACGTTTTGATTTCAACTTTTAATCATTTTCCTCTACAAGACCCCTCTTTACAAAAATGATATTTTTATTTTAAATGCGCAAAAAAATGAATTTTTGTCATTGGTATTGCATCATTCTTATTATTTCGTATGGTTAAACTTTTCCTGTTGCGCAAAGTATATTTTCAAAAGAGAATATTTTTACTAAACTTTTTCGTGCAGCTTTCTTATTTTTAATTCTCTACTGTATTAATTTTTTTTAATAAAATAAACTGTTTAATTATTGTTTACATATGCTTTTTGATAATTAATTGTAAAACTGATTTTTAGATGACAACAAAAGAAGATTTTTTTTTAAAAGACAAAAGTAAAAGAAAATTGGAATTTTGATAAACCAATTGAAGCTTGGTTTTTGCATAAAGCGCAATATCCAAAGCTATTTGAAATTGCAATGGCGGTTTTGGCGATTCCTGCAACTTCAGCAGCCGTAGAAAGAATGTTTTCGCAACTCAAAATTCATACCGATTTTCATAAATGTAATTCAAAAGCATATCTTACACGAATGCGTGTTTTGCTCAGCTGTAATAAGAATTTGTATGATATTCTTGTGCGTGAAAAAATTTTATGAAATGTTTCTTTTTGTTAAAGAATATATTAATTAATTTGGTTAATAAATGTGACAAAAATAAGCTTTGTATTGACCGTAATTCATATAAAACACTTCTTTATGTTTTTTAGTAGCCTAAGCCAAAAAAATTACAAATTTTTAGCCTCATTGAAAAATCATGGCGCGGCGCGGCGCGCAGCGCGACTTTAAAAAATCTCGGGCGCTTGGCGCGGCGCGACAGAGGTAAAAAACAAAAAAGCATAACACTGCACCGAACCGATGTACAGTTATACGGACGGAAATATTCGGGTGGTTTCCGGCAAGGATAAAGTGTGTTGACGTGCTGGATAAGGTCGAAAAATATTCAGTCTGTTTTTGGACGTATACGCCCGAGAAAAATAAGGCCGTATACGTCCGAATTTTTACCGGAAAGGGATTTTGAAAATCTATATTTTTCTTCTAAATTTTTTTGTATAACAATTTATATTATTACTTTAAAGTTTGTTTTTGTAATATGATGAAAAGGAGAAAGACACAAGGTTTATTTATAAAAAATGTTTATTTTTTTATCATGGGTGAAAACATAACAATCGGTTATTTTTCAGATATTTCCCAAGAATCCCAATGAAATGATCCCATGCCTTTGCTTTATCTTCAAAATGGTTTCCTCTTGTTTCAAATGATTCGTTGCTCTTGCCCTCGTGAATGCTTCAACTGCCCTGGTTAGCTGTTAATCCTTTTATTTTATTTGTTTTACTTTTATTTTTTTATTATTGTTGTCATCGTAATAAATTTTACATTTATATATACTTTTGTGTACCCGGGGACAGGGAAGCAAGATGGGAGGGCACAATAGCGGACGAAACCGGACGATTGATTCATCGGATGAATGGGCATAATATAGGCCTAAAACGGACGATTTAACAACCTCTATATATCCATTGAACCGACCTCTAAAGGTATGTCTATCTAGTATTTATGTCCGAAAACCGTATTTCTGCGGTCTGTATTACATTCACTTCGCGTCCTGTTTTTTTACAGCCGTTCTCAGTTTGTGATTCGACTTAATGCAAATTTGTTCCGTAACAGGACGTATCAAACGTCCTGTTCCGGCATGCATGCGTCCTGCTTTTTTTTCCAGTGTTTGATTCCTAAACAATAAATTGAAATTCAACAAAAGTTAATGTCAAAAAGCTCAGAGATAACTTTTGTAATGCACAGGAATAAATTCTTTGAAAAACCGTTGGACAAATATTTTTTAAAATTCGTAATTCATTATAAAACGAAAATAATACTTTTTTATTGAGATCGTATGCACCACCTTCTGAAAAAACATCTGTTTGGTAGCATTGACAACATTGAATTGGTAAAATTGAAAGCTTTTTAAAGAAATATTTGCAAGTTTGATACAATTTTAAAAGAATAAATGGGGATATTTTTTGATGAAAAATATAATAAATTACATCCATTGGAAGGGAAAATTGTTGGGTTCGGGGATTTTGGAAATTGTGTAGAGAGGGTTTTGAAAGTATATTTAAATAACGTTTGTATACACCCTTATAAAATTTAATCCGATTATCCATTTTTTTAATAAATAAATAAACAGAGAGCAGTCAAAAAATTGAATAACATGAAACTAAAATAGCAGGAGAAATGTTCTTTTAATAGAAAGAATATTTCTTAAAGGGAATACTTTGCTGACCTTTATCCATCATAGAGTGGTCATCCTCGGAAAACAACTATGACCGAATTTTTTGGTATGAGCTCAAAATGGATCGATATGACAGATTTTAATATTTGTTGAGAGCAAAAAATTATATTTGTTGTGATAAAGACCAAAAGATTTTAGTCCTTTTTATTCATTTTCTCTGAAACTTTGTCTCTACTTTAGCTCTGATTATTTATGATAAAGCTTTTTTACCTGCAGCTACAAGATTCCATTTCGAAAAAGCTTCATCTTGACCAATTTTTGCATCAATGATGATCTAAAACAAAATTTATGGTAAGCAAAAAATCTAAAGATTTATATCTCACTTTTCTTCTCAAAATCTTCTTTATAATTCTCTCTTGTAACTTCTTATAATTGTTCTTATAATTGTTCATTTTTTTCTATCAAATTTACTTATTTTTATTTTTTAATACAATGATAATTATGCTGTTCTTTTGAAATTTTTTCATTGTTAAAAACAATTTTATGGGGTGTTAATTTCATTCTTTCTCTCTCTTTATTTTCTACCTTGTGATATAACATAAGGTACAATCACAAATTCACTGATTGATGGGAACATTTTTTTGGTATAAAAAGAACCGTGACTTTTATCAAAATTATATCACATTTCCTTTCCTTTTGTTTTTTCTTTTATTTCAAAATGTCTTCAAATCTAATGATGTGCTGCAAAGAAACTGAAGAATGTAAGGGTCCAAATTGTTGTCCAGATCCACAAAGATGTGCAAATTTTTGTTGTCTTGAAACTGAAGAATGCCAAGGACCAAATTGCTGCAAAGATCCTTCAACTTGTATTAGTTTTTGCTGCATTGAATCCGAAGATTGCAAAGGTCCAAATTGTTGCCCTGATCCAAAAACCTGTCATAAACAAGAAGCCCCCAAGAAATGCTGTTAAAATAATTTTTAAGCAATGGTCAAAAAATCTGCTTTCAAGATTTCAGTATAAAATGTATGAAATTTGTTAAATAAAAAAGTTTTATTAAAAGTAATAAAATCTGTTCATAAATTTGTTTAAAGATATTATTTTGGGAAGTTTCAATTTATTCGCATGTTTTTGTTGCATTAAATCGTTTTGTTGCAATAAATATGCCATTAAAATATATGTCAGTTTTTGGAAAAAGAACGGCATTCACGTTTATTGCTGCATCATGGATTTTAGCGATTGCACATGTTTTACCATTTTTTGTTGGTAGGTTTTTTGAAAGTAGATTCAAGGGAGCGAAAGATATGATAAATTTTTCATTTTTAACGTTTTTTTTCGAAATGTCATGAACCTGATAATCAGGCAAAAGAATAATTGAAAAAACACCTTGGTAATCAGGTTCATGCCATTTCAAATAAAACGTCATAATAAAAGCCTTTGCTCCATTAAAACCATATTTTTGGATATGCAGTTATTGAATGTTGTAAAATTTTTTGTTACAAAAAAATCATTATCTTCAGATACAATTTTTTATTTAAATTTGAAAGCAAAAAATAATATGAAAAAACTTCAAATTTCTGAAACAATATTTTTTTTAAAAAAAATTGAATTTACAATTTTAGTTTTTATTTTATATTTTTATATACATTAAACATAACTTCAATTTTTTTATAAAAATTACTCTAAAAATTAAAATTTAAAATTCAAGCTGTTCGAGCTTATATTAAATGACATTACATTTACCGAATCAATTGTTGTTCCAAGTGTTTGTGGACTTTGTGGTGGTGGAGGAATTGATTCCCATGGATGTTGAACATTATTATTATTTTTAAAAAGTGTATTTAAATTTGCAACAATTTTTCTTCGATGCATTCCAACATTAAATAAAATTAAAATTAACCTAAAAAATATTTTTTATTAAAACAAAATACTTTCATAATTGTATTATTCACCCATCCAAGCCATGAATGGCACCCCAAAAAAATGTTGTTAACATATATATTCCAATTGTATCTGAAACCCAAAAAATTGCAGAATGAAAACAATAATTTCCAACTGCAAATAAAATATTTTGACAAAATGCTTGTGCAAAAAATATTGTTTCACGACGTTTTCGTTGTCCTGTCACGGTTACGGTACTTAAGCCCTAAAACATATTTTTTTAAATAACCCTTAAAAAATTTTCAAATACTTTCATACCCTCCAAATGCTAACAATTTTAATAACATTTATAATATCAAAAAACCCAATAAAACCCATCCAAAAACAGCTCAAATAAAAATCCATCCATTTTGCAATCCATTGTGAACATGGTGAACTATCATATAGCCAGAGATAGGAATCTATTGTGTAATGAATTCCGCAGCCATCTGTTAAAAAAAACAAATTAAAACATGGGTGTTTTAAATAAGCGTTTATTTAATTGTTTAATTTCGTTATTTGAAAAATGCGGAAGCTGTTTTTCAAAATCTGTTTTTTAGAAATTCAAATAAAGTGTCGTCGTAATTTTTAATCGTTCCAACCACGGTTTTGAATATCGAAATCGAGAAAAAATTTGTTTAAAAAATTTCGAAAAAGACGAAATCGAAATTGACATTTCTCGGATTTTTTTGGAAAAAACTTTAAGATTCCAACTTAAAGTTTTTTCCATGTTATTTATCATTTGTTTGCAAAATAACAATTTGAATAAATTTTTTCGAAGATTCACCACTTAAGTTTTCGACTTCCACTTAAAGGCGGCGGGCAGTTTGAGACGTTTTGCATTTAAACAATTTTTTTCAGAATGACATGAACCTGATAATCAGGGGGGTTTTTGCTATTATTCTTTTGCCTGATTTTCATGTTTATTAAAAATAAAAAATTTATCAAATCTTCCGCTTCCTTGAATCTATTTTCAAAAAACCTACCAACAAAAAATGGTAAAACATGTGCAATCGCTAAAATCCATGATGCAGCAATAAACGTGAATGCCGTTCTTTTTCCAAAAACTGACATATATTTTAATGGCATATTTATTGCAACAAAACGATTTAATGCAACAAAAACATGCGAATAAATTGAAACTTCCCAGAATAAAATGCTTATTCCAGCAACAGCTTTACCAATATTTCCAGCGGATAATTCACTTTGTCTAAAAAATGCATATTTTATGTCAAATGTTATTACTCTCCCAAAATTACTTACGTTAATGTCATTGGAACACCCCAAAATAGAAAACAAAAGATAACACCAAAATTTGCAAAAATATGTGAAGTACACATATATCCAAATGCATTTCGAAGATCTGATAACCGAAATAATAAAAATAAGGCGATGCCATTGAAAGCTAATCCAAAGGTGCAAACCTTAAAAAATTTATGTTCAAACTTTTTGTATTTTTAATTAAAATTTACCAAAGTTGTTGAAAAAGCGATAATATATTGTTCGAAAGTAATTGCCATTACTGTAATTTTGACCTAAAAATTTGAGAGGAATTTTAAAAAAATCGTTTTTTAAGATTTTCAAACAATAGCAGATGCATAAAAAAACAATGAATGAAAGAAAATAAAAATTGTTATATTCCCAAAGACATGCTCATGCTCAGATAGAGCAGTGGCACGAATTCAGCCTGACACCTTCTGGTCATTGATTCGATTCCCCCTTGAGGCAAAAATTGTTCAAACCTAATTTTTCAGTTTCATTTCACTTTTGCTCATTTCAAAAGTTAAAAGTTCATTTTCTACAGAAAAAGTTTTTAAACTACAATTAAAAAAAAGACATCGTTGGAAAATCCCAGCAGATGAGATGACTAACTTTTATATGTAAAAGCATCCTACAAAACATGTAATTTTCTGTCACCTCTGAAATCTTTCTTAAGTCCCAGCTGACACAGACAATTCTGTTGTACTTTTCCGTTTTTTATATCTGATTTATACGTATTTTAAATGCTAAACTTTAACCTATATCAAAATGTTAAAGATTAATCTTTTTTTTATTATTGAAATTGAATTATGTCAGTTCTTTTTTTGTTGCAAAAAAAGGCGTGATTAAATAAACCTAGTTTCAAATAAAATAATGTTCCTTAAAAGTTTTTAAGGTTCAGAAATCTGATTAAAGATAATGCAAAATACAGTTGGAAAAGATGTAACTGAAATTTTAAGAAGCTACAAAAATTATAATGCGAAAATCTTAAAAACAAAAGGGAACTTCTGCCAAAAAAAGGCACTTCAAAGCGAAGGCTTTTTTTGTGCGTTTTTTGACAAAAAACAAAATTGTCATTCATGTTCCAAAAAAGCCTTCGATAGAGGCTTTCTATTGGAATTATTGTCGTTGCGACCCTGACTAGTCGTCGAAGCCACCGATCTCAAAAAAATGGAGCATTTCAGCGATGGCTCCGCCTCGACAAAGGCTTCGGAGTCAAGCTAATATCAGAAAAACACCCGACTGTAATACAAGTATTTACAAGAAATTTTAACTTTTAAAAATAATGCTAACACAATTGTTTTGGACATGATCTTTTTCTTGATGTCATGACAATCATTATTTTTCTTGCATTTCAATGAAAACAACATCTGTATTTGACCATGCTTGATTAAATACAACAAACATCTATTAATTAAAAATGCTTAAATAGCATTTTTGACGTAAATTTTTGTTATCTTTTTGTTTTTATCCGATAACACACATTTTCTACTTCGTTTGGCATTATTTATTAATATTGTTGTAGTAGAGATTACAACTTAACGAATGAGACGTTTATTCATAACCAACACACATATTTATAGACAGATAAACAATACACAAATAAAAATGATTTATGCTAATTATGCTAATTTATCTGTAACAGTTGTGTTTTGTGTTAATTGCTTATTTTGCATATGATCATTTTTAACGAATCTATTATATGAGACACTCTTTGTATAAAACTAGAGAAAAATTATATCTACTTTTTGTTTTTTAAAGGCAAATAAGACAGCGTTGACCTTAAATTGTAAGCAAAAAAACGAAATTTTTTAACCTTTGACTTGCGGAGTTTTCAATGAATGAATGCATAAAGTTTGCCCTTTTATTTTTTGTTTCTTAATATAAAGTTAATAAAATTCACTTAAAAATATGGGCTTTAACATAATTCAAATGATTCCTTATTTTAATACTTAAAATTACAGATCTCTAAAATAATACAATTTTGTGGAAAATATTACGGTATTTAAAGCAACAAAAATTGTATTCATTTAATTATAGATTTCGCTTTTTTTGCTTAAAAACTTTGATTCATACTTTTAAAAATATGTGTCATTTTGGCTATAATTGTATACTTTATTTGCGTAAAAATTGTCAAAAACCACTTTTATACAAAGCAGTTGTTACATACTCTAATTGAAAGAAAATATATAAATATAGTTTCATTTTAAAACAAGTATTATTCATCTCTCATGAGTCATAACATTTATTTTTTTCTCCAAAAACTGTTCATTTTTGACCTATTATCCAATTATATTCTATATATTCTTTTGGGAAAAGTTCATTCCTGCTGTTTGCTAAATCTTTATTCATTAACAAGAAAATAGTATTGAAATTTATAAACAAATGCATAAATTGTCATGAAATTGTTAATCAGTGATTTTTTCGGATAAAAGTTCAAAAAATAATGTTTAAGTCAGTTATTTTAAGAATGGCAACAGTTTACACGAAAATTACAAAGTTAATTATTTGTATCAATAAAGAATTTCAAAAAAAACTTAAAAGGGCTTTTGAAATTTTTATTTTTAAATTAAATTCTTGTTTTACTGTGCTTTCATTGAAAGCACAGTAAAGCCTTTCATTAAAAAAGAAAATAGATATACATTTTTTTACTATAACCAATCACAAAAATTTTAAACAAAAATAAGAACATAAATAATTTATGATAAATTTGTATCACATTGTTGTTTTTCTTTCAATATTAATTGGGATTTTCCGCTTCAAATGAGGGGATTTATATATCCCTAAAAATGCCGATCACTTGAGATACGAGAAATAGGTTTTAGGTAATGCATTTCTTTTTCCTGTCACTAATTACAATCATGAACAATCAATGAAAAGTCGGAGAGGGAATGTTATAGTATTATTTCTGTTATCTTTTGAATTTTATCACAGTTGTTCTAAAATAAAAAAATTGAATTTTTTTATTTGAAATTTTTATTATTTTCGGATGCCTTGTTTAACAACAAAAAAATTATGAACGTTTAACTCAAATCAAAAATGACCAAAATTTAGCGACGTTTCGAATAAAGACTTTTAACAATTAAAAAAATTACATAGGATAAACGCATATGGAAAAATAAAAATAAATAGAAACAAATCAGATAAATTATTATTTAATAAATTATTTTTTAATTTACAAGCCCAAACGCATGTTAAACTTTTATTATTAATGTTTATGGCATTCTTCCCGCGGAAAATCTCACTTAATCATTTAAAATAAACCATTCAAATTTATGTTCTTATTTTTGTTGGTAGAATTTTTGTCTGAGATTTTTGTGATGAAATTATAATAATTTGAGATCGATTATGACAAAAATAGAACAATTTATATTCTTTTCGAATTGTTGCACTAAAAGAAATTAGTTTAAAATTACAAATTTAATAGAAAAAAGTAATTTACCTTAAAACAAAAAGTGATAAAGAACCAGATAGCGCAAAAATGTCACACAAAAATGGATAAACATTATTAAAAAACATTGACATTCCATTATCATCTGGAAAGCACATTCGTTGAATATTATATGTCGTTCGAATTAATTGCGTAAACATTGCAACAATTGACATAACTAAAAATTGTTGGAGTTGTTAAAATATATTTATATTTACAGGGTGTCTCGTCGAAATTTGGCGTTTTCATTTGGCCGACAAATTTTTCTTTTTAAAGAAAACCAAAAACGGACTTCACAGTTGTACTCATCTTGGTTTAGGATTTTTTTTAAGCTCATAAAAATTTTCAAAAACAGTTTGGGATTTTAACATGATCCCCCTTTGAAAAAAATTCAGATTTTGATAGTAACATTTAAATTTTCAAAAAATTTTTCACAGTTACTATCACTTTATTTTATTGGAGCGGTTTTTCCAATAACTGACGGTTTTTTGTGATAGTAATGAAAAAAAACGATAGCAAAAATTTTCAGTTGCTATCATTGCTGAAAAATTTGCATATCAGATATTCGGAAAATTTTTATCCCATACAAAATCCTATGATTTATCGAACACAACTGTGAAGTCCGTTTTTTGCTATTTTTAAAAAGAAAAATTTGTCGGCCAAATGAAAACGTCCAATTTCGCTGGGACACCCTGTAGAAAAAACGGCCAGCAACCTGCTGCTCAGGTAGCAAGAAGCAGATAGCAGCAATAAACTATACAAAACACTTACACAATAAATTTCTCTCTTTAACTTGTACACTTGAAGTTACTTGTTTACGAAAATAAAATTTAATAAATGCCAAAACATTAAAAACTGCTGCCAAAAATGTTGTAAAAAGATAAGTTCCAGTCAAAATTGAATATGCAAATGACATAATTTTTAAATTTATCAAATTTATTGTAACACTATTTTCTGATAAATAAACGTATGCTGCAGGTTCATTATATTTCCAAATATAATTTAAAATTGGTAAACAAATTAACAAAAATGTATACCATTGTCGATCCCATAAAACTCGATATTTCATTGGAAACCAAATTAGAGTAAAACGATTGAAAGCCATTAAAGTATGGGCAGAAAATTGGATAATTGGCCATGAAACAGCAAAATTAAAACAGATTAATGCAAAAAATGAATTTTCTTTGTAAAATGAAATTAAGGATGGAATAAATGAAATTTTCTGGATTGTAACAGTCTAAAAAATTTGAGGATATTTAAATTTGTCCAAAAAAGTATTTTTAGTTCCAATGATTATGAGATCGACTATTGGAGGACACTGTCCTCCTAAATAGGGCCTAGCATATTTTGTATTTTTGAACCAAAAATTTTTTAAATTTAAATTCCAATTTGTTAAATATTATTTTAAGTGCCTATTTTTTCTTCTTTTTACCGTCGAAAAAGTACTCAACAATATTTTCAAAGAATTACAACAATGATTTATGCGTCATAAAAATTATAAAATTTAATGTTTTAATATTACGAAAATTGTTGGAGTTTTATTGAAGAAAGAACGGAAATTAAAATGATTTTTCAAATACACAGGTCTCTGCTTTTACGAAAAATTACAATACATCATTAAAATTTAAAAAACATTACCGTTAAAAAGCATAATAAATCAGCGATAAACACAATCCTTAAAATATTAAAGAACGGTCCTTTAAAAGTTGAATTTCTTCGAGCAATTAACAAAATCAAAACAGATAAATGAAACGAATAAAACACAATTTCAAAACCCAAATAAATTATCACATTTATGCTAAAAACCATTTTCTTTTAAAATATACTGTGAATTTTTTTCAAGTTTATAAAAAATGAAACAAAAGCTGCATTTTATATTCAAAATTGTATTATTTTTCAAATTAATTAACGTTTTGTCACATTTAATCCTTTCAAATGAATAATCGCAGAAAATTAAATGTATCCAAAATTTCCTGTTTTTAGGCTCCAAAGTTTTGACTTCAATTGGTCATAATACAAAAAATTATATTTTTTAATAAATAATTTGGGTATTTATTGCAAAGAACGTGTTAGTTTTGAAATTACTGTTAATTAAAAATTTCAACAATTGTAACAGAGGCTACAAATGTGATAAACTCCCTAGAAAAGGTGCCGTTAAAAATCTGGGAAAATTATTTTTACCCTACTGTACAACATTCACAATTTGAATAATTATAAAACTTTAATGTTGTACAGTAGGTAAAACTGAAAATATTTGTGGAATGCAATGTTTTTTTAGTAGACAGAAATGTTTTTTGGCACTTATATTCCAATCCACAAAAATTTTTAGTTTCACTCTACTGTACAACATTAAAGTTTTATAATTATTTAAATTGTGAATGTTGTACAGTAGGGTAAAAATAAAAATTTTAGTGAATAATAATTTTTAGAGCAGGTCTGCTTTCATATCACATTTAACTGGATGCAAGTTACAAGCTGTTTAGCTTTTTTTACTAAAAAAAGCTTTTATATTTAGGGGTACTTGGGGATTCCAAAAATTAGCTTTTTTACTAAAAAAAGATACAGTTTTTAATTTTTTCACCTGATGTATTGCGGAGTAGCACATTATTAAATTATACCTCTCGAACAAAATTGCCATCCGACACAATAAAACAAAGTAGTTATTAGAAAATTTAATTTATTTGAAAAACATCTCCGAAAACATATAAAAGTTGCTTTTATGAGCTCAAATGTCCATATATACCAAAAATAAAAAAATAAACCAACTAAAAAATTTTATTAAAAGCCTTTTTTAAGGGAAAGTTGCACATCACGTATTTTTATAAAGCATCATCCATTTATTACAAGTGACTTTTTAGTGACCCAGAAAAATCTTCAATAAAAATGTTGAAGAAAAAAATTAATTTTACGCAATTGTGTAATATACATTTTTTCTGTAATGTAAAAATATATATTATATAGTTGTAACCTTACTTGCAAGAGCTTGCTTGCTTTTCAACCGCTTTTCTTGTAAAAACCTTCGAAAGAAGATAAAATATAAGCATTAAATAACTTTTAACTAAAGATACTTTATATAGAGAAAATTCGAAATTTAAATTGTCTTGGGATTTTGAAATGCTTTAAAAATATTTTTTTAAATTTATTATAAAATTTTTTTGTTCATAAAAAACTTTTTCATTTCTTTAGAAAAATGGCAATAAAAACGATTCAAACTCCTGCAGGTCCTATGGATATTGAAATTGCAGATGATCTTCTAGTTGAATGTATGGTCAATGGAATTCCAGTTTATTATGATGATAGCATTACATGCTTGTTTACTCAATTACCCTTTGCTTTAGAAAATATTGGATTTGGTTATATTTGCATGGTTTTAGTTTTACCAATTATAATTATCTCATTATTTGGAGGAATCAAAGAAAATTATCGTTGGTTCATTCTTAATCAAGCGATTTGGGATTTTTTAGTTGTATATAATTTTATTTGTAATAAACCAACTTTAGAAAGTCTATTTTGGCACTATTCGGCAGAAGAATGGAATCAAGGTTGGGATATTAAAAAATAAAAACCGAACAATCAAGAATTTCTTTAGCTTTTATCCAAATTCTTCAAAAAAATTTATTTTTCAGATCCTCCATCTTGTTTTTATTCTTTTCCTGATTCCTCCTCATATGTTTTCAACTTGATATCAGCGTTTTTTCAACAAACTGTGCAAAGCGCTTCATATGCTCCATTATTTTTGTTAACATTTTCAAGAGTTTTGGGCTTATATTTTCACCATTTCTATGAAAGACATTTTTCTAACAAGGTAACTTTCAGAAATGATAAACAAATTTTGTATCGAAATATAGTTTTTTTGGACTGTTTTTCTGTTTTATAACCAAAATACTTTTTTGGCATTTTAAAGTTGGCATCCACAGGCAACGCTGTTCTGACTCTGAGAAATTTTCGTTTAAAAACGAAAAACGAATCTTTTGCTAGTAAGGACTTAGTAGCTCAGTTTGAGATAAACAGAGAGCCGGAATTAGAGTCGCGCATAATGCTAATGCAAAATTTTTTTGTTTTCTTTTCGGTTATTACAAATTTTGCATTAATATTTAACCTGCCCCAAATAAACTTTATTTCGATACAAAACTCGATTTTTATTATCTCTCACGGTTTCCTTTTTAGTTTAAATTAAATTTGGTCATTATTATTTTTACATTTTTTATCATTGTAATCGTAACATTAGCTAATTGGACTTCGGATATCTTTGACAAGAACATAAGTGAAATAATGAATGATTGTTACGAATTATATAAAAATGAAACAGATCTTGATACATACAATGAACTTTCACAACAATGCAATGCAGCCAGTGATATTTATTATTTAATAATGAGATATTTATTGGTGGCACAAGTTGTAATACCTGGAATATTGTTAGGTATAAGTTTTTTTTGAGAAAATGAATTACAATATGAATCACGCTAAATTTTTCTATCAGGGCTGTTTTCACATTTAAACCCTTTGATTATTAGGTGATATGTTATATTCATTCGATAGTAATCCAAGTAGGGCTGCCGAATGAAGATTTCTAGGGAGAACTCCCACTTTTCGTTAAAGAATCTCACAAAATTTCTCGAAAAAAACGTTTGAACAAGGAAAAATATTTAAATTTTTTTCCAAAAATGTTTTTGTCGCAAAACATGTTAAAATTTTTAAAAACCGCCTAATTTATACTCTTTTTTTACAGTTTTTGGTAAATTTTGGTCAATATTTTTCTGCAGAATCAACTACAAAATTTTAGGTTAAATTACAAATTTTCATTATTTAAATGTATATGTATGTTAAAATTTAATCCCTCCCTGTCCTGTTTTCGAAGTTAAATACCGATAGTAATGAAAAACCCCATAAGAGAAGCTGCCTTCTCAGAGGTTTTTCAGAAGTTATAATTGGATGAAGTCAAAAAAATCCACGATCCTATGGTTGTGGATTGAGAAAAAAATAGAAATTCGCGATCAAAAGATTCATGGATTTTTTTGAATTTATCACCCTATAATTTTTGAAAAACCACTAAAGGGGAGCTACCCTAATATTTTATCTCTATAAGATTAATATCGAATGAACATATCACTCAAGAAATTTTACTTCTGAAAACGGTCCATTCGAAGATAAAAGGTTATGAAGAAGAATGAATATATTGCAATAAGTTTTTTGTGTATAATTTAAAAAAGTATTTTTTAGCAGTTTCAATCATTTTTACTCTACTACTGATTTTCAAAATTGGCATCCAACTAAAATATCAATTTAAAAATAACCACCTTCATTTTATTTCCACACTTCGAATTACCATTGTTATTGCTTTTCAATGTATCACCATATCTTTTCTATTTTTTTGTTCTGTATTTAGTCTTTATTGGTTTACCTTTAATAATTCATTCTTTTCATCAGAAAATATTCCATCATGGCTCAGCACAATTGCAAATGATCCAATTAATTACAAATGTTTTATGGTTATTCGAATTTTTTTGGATTCTTTAATGGTTTTTATTGTTTTAACAGAATATCGAAAAGTGTTGGTTAAACCTTTGAAAAAGTTGTTAGTATATTTTTTGCACCCAAATTTTGCATTGAATGCAGCAAAAAGAAAATTTTGGAAAACATCAAAAGTTGTCATTGTTGATAACAATCATCATCACCGCCGAGGTAATGGTAATGATAATGTCAGCTTTGTCAAATCTTCTTCGACTGTATCTTTTCATCGTTGATCTATATATTTTTTTAAAAATACAAATGAATTTGTAACAAAAAATAAAACTAAGTAGTGCACAAATTTACAAAAACTTATCAACACGATAAGTGTTGACCGATTCTACTTTTTTTGGATTTCCCATCAAAAACTGAATGTATATTTTTTTACGATTCCATTGATTTACACATGAGAATTGACTCTAATTGTTTAATTAAACCTCAATTGTTTTCATTCAATGTTTAGAAAAGTGACAATGTTGTTTCTTCATAACATAACAAAAAATAAAAATAATTAAGTATAGCTGAAAATCTAATAAAAGTTTATTAGGGAACGGATATGCATCTTTATTAATGTAACGATTAACAAAAAATGGAAAAATTTTAATCAAAATAAAATTGTTTGCATAAATTTTGTTGAATTCAACATACTTGATTTCATTCAAAACAGAAAAACTAAATTCGTTGGAGAATATTAATGTAATATTTCATAAATTTGTCCCGATTCTACTTTTTTCGAATTCCCCTAAAAAAGTTTAAAATTTTTTAAACAGTGATAATCAAAAACTTTATGAAAATGAAGAAAAATTAGTTTTAAAATTTCTTGAATTGCATCGTAAAACTCTATATTTCGAATGTTAGAAAAAAGTAGAAATGAAAAAACAACATTTTATTAACAAAAATAACCCGTTTTAAAAACCGATTGCAAGATTGCATACTTCAAAGCTTTTTAAAACGAAAAACATGAAATCATAAAAAAAAATATTTAAATTTAACAGTGTCAAACAACTATTTGTTTAATAATAGTTTGAAAGTTATGCAAAAAGTTAATAAATAATTTTTGGCGTTGCGGTCGCTGAAAGACATCTCAAATAAATGGCAAATTTACATAGGAAAAAGCATATCAGATATAAACAGCATTATAGTCATAACAAATTTTATTCTCAAATGTTATATGTATATTAACATAATATTTTAATTTCATAGCTTAGGATAAAAAACTGGAATTAAGGGTACCAACTATAATTCATTTCAACATCACATGGACCGGGGGCTGTAACTTTAAAATGATGAATTGAAGGTATTTCCCATCCACCAAATGGGGTAAAGCTTTCAAAGTTCTAACAAAGAATTATCATTTTTTTTATTCAAAATTTTTAATCCTGTTTAAAAACTTACAGGTTGTCCATTAAACAGTGCATACCAAAGGGGTTTATCGGCTGCGCCATTCCATTCAAGGCCAACAATTAAATCCCAATTATCTCGAGAAGTATAAATTCCAACTTTGACCCCCATTGTTTCTGCATGCTTAATTAATTCAAGAATAAACAGTCGATTATAGGCAATATCGGCAGGCCATTCGTTTTGTCGAACAGATATCCAGAGCATATCTATTTGTGCCCCTTCAAATTTAACCCTTTTAATAGCAGCATCAATTTGATCCCTTGGACGAGGGCATCCATTTCGAAGGCAAGGAAATATATATCCAGAAACTTTTGTCCAACCAGCAGCTCGAGCATTTTTAATATTTTGAATTCCATGAATATCCGGAATTCCGATAGATCGATAAATTCGTCCAATATAAAATGAAAAACCATTTTTTGCTAAACATTTATAACCATCAACTGAAACTTGCTGAATTCCATCCCATCCAGTATGACTACAATTCTGTGCGATTTGTGGTGGTGATTCTGGTGTAACAGCATAAACATGTATACGAAGCATGGCACCTTTGAATCCAAGTTTTGATTCAAAGAAAAGTACAGTTATGCTACCATTTGTAATAACTGATTGTTTGGAATTATTTAAACTGAAATATTAAATTTCTTAAATTTTAAATTTTATGTCCAAACAAATAAGCTAAAGAGTTACGTTTGTTGTGCTACGTTTGTACAACAAGAAATTTTATGTGCCTGAACTAGGGTTGCGCGATCTACAGAGATTTAAAAATGGCGCGAGAACTCCCATTATCTCCCGATTTTCAAAAATGAATTTTTTACACAATAAATTTTTAGTATACTGAATATCATATAAAGTTCAATAAAGAGAAGCTGTTAAGTTGTTTAATTGATCATTTTAATCTTATTATTCAATAAAAGAATCACAAAAAGCAGAAAAAACTAGCATTTTTAAAGTTTGGTAAAAACTGAATTTTAAAAAGTGGGAGATTTCCTGCGAGATCTTCATTGCGCAACCCTAGTCTAAATAGATTATGTTTTTGTCATCAAACTAGATATACACCTTCCCAAAAAGTCCATCTAAGTTATGTACCTGAACATTTGGTTATTACCATCAATTATCATAAGCATCCCCTTATCCGATAAATCAATATCGGATACAGTAAACATTGCCAGCAATCCCTCACAAATTTCATAAGTTTGATTATAAGAAATAGAACGAAAATTTGATGTGCCATAAAATGGAGTTTCATAAAAAGATTCCAAAGGTTCGTTAAAAAGAATGGATGGAAAAGGAGAATAAAATTCAATAATTAAACTACTTTGAATGGGAAGTATAAATGAATATGCCATTGCATTTAAAATTATATTCCTCCATTTTGCCGTTGTCTTTGAGCTTTAAAATTGTGATGTTTATAAATATAGTAAAAAACAAATAATTACTTGAATTGGAAAACTGGAACAGAATCATTTGCATCATTAAAGACTAAAACATTTTGGTTTTTGCTTGTTGTCCATAAATTTTTTATTGCATATTCTCCACCAAGTTTATTAATCAACGTTAACTGACATGAATGAATAGAACCGGCAATCATTGAAAAAATTTTGGTGGTTTTCATAATGTCTTCAAGGTTGATAAAATTGTTATGAAAAACGCAGTTGATTGAATTAACTAAAAATGATTATGCAAATATGAATTGTTTTTTGGGGGAACTTTTTTGAAAAAATTAAAATGTTTCACTTTACCGTTTTTAGCTTTGACACTGAATTCTGTAAATTCATTGTTGCAATTTGAATGTTTGTAAATTGTTAGTGAAGTGCCAAGAATTATGGATGTGCTAAAAAAGTGCTTTTGATCATATTCCATTACTTTTTTGCATCAGTTTAATCCCTTGGACAAGGGCGTCCATCATATCCCAATCGTTTACTTGATTTTTTAATCCTCTTCCCAGATTTTTCCAAAAATTTAATCAACTTACTTGAAAACATTTAACTGACGAATAACATTCATATTTTCGTCATCATATAAAGTAATACATGATATCATATATTCAATATCCGAAGTGGCAAAAATCAATTCTAAATTATCATTTTCCTTTCTCAATTCTTTACTCAATTCAATTGTCTGAACTGAATTTGCTTCCATTTTATTCATTTTTATTACATGGATTATAGTTTCGCTTGAAATTGTAATCTTTGAATTTATTGTTGGTGCTAAAATTATGGTTTATGAATATTACCTGTATTTAAAAACCTACGTGGAACAGCTGTTGCTACAAGTTTAAATGTTCCAACGGCAATACTGTCATTTACAGGCCAGGCTTGTGATCCTGAATGATCAAAATCAAGTTTTGAAGAAGAATGAAATGTTAAAATCACTGTTCTGTTTGGTAAATAAAGAGCGCTCTGTGACATTCCTTTAAACATATCTGCGGATGATCCACTGACATTTAATATAATGTTTTCATTAGAATAAAGTTGGAAATTATCATATGCTCGATTTGCAGCAGTAAAAAATGTTTGAATTATTGCATATTTTTCAGGGCAAGAATCATTGAGTTTTATCTAAAGAATGTGGTGTACTGTATTTAAAATACGAAAGTTTCCTCTTTTTTACATGGAATTAATTGGCGTTTAACACAATGCTAAATAGCTACAAATTTTAAACCAAAAAGTTGCGAAAGTTTCGATCAAATGAAAAACCTACAGTATGATTGCATCTCATATCGACACAATACAAAAAGTTATCATTATCCATGATTGAAAAGATTGTTTCGTCGGAGCAGGGAATAACAAATTCGATTTTTCCACATTTGCATTCTAAAAAATTAGAGGATAAAATAACAAAAAAAAGCTTCTTTTGTGTTCTTGTTTTGCGAAAGAAGCTGAGTCAAATAGCAATGGTCATAGCAATGACAACGTTGCTGTTGTAAACCAAAACAGCAAAGCTCGTCTTTCCTAGATTTCTCCCGCAGTTTTGAAGACGATACATATGGGAATTCATTTTCAGGGATTTTGGGGATTCAAAATATATTTTTTGGGGGAACATTTGGGGATAAATGATGCTATAAAACAATGACAGTTATTACTAAGATGCAGTCTGTGAGAAAATCAAAAACCTGTGGCACAAGCCAAAATTTGATTTCCCACTCACTTGGCTATAAACTCCATAGTATAAAGTAAAGTGACACTTGAGAAACTGATTGCGGATGGTTTAACATATTGTAATAAAAATAATTTTTTATAAATATCCCTCATTTTTGAAATCCTTAACAAAAATAAATCCTCAAAAGGTAATCCTCTAATATCCCGTCCATAAATTTTTATTCCTAAAGATAGCCACAACTAAAATGCAATTATATAACATTCTTGGATTCCTTACCAATACTTTCAAATTCCACTCGAAATCCTTTGCTAACAACATTTTCATCACTTGAAAACTCGAACGTTATATTTCTTCCATGCCTATTATCATCATTTTTTGATGGCGGAAAAACATAAATTTTTTCATCGTTAATTTCAAAAGGATGCAACAACTCTTCATCAGCATAATATCGAAGAATATCAACATTTTTTTCAATTTGTAATAATGTAACATTTGCATAAAGTTGAAAATTTGGAGGAACATAAATTTGCTTTTGACAATTTATATTATTGCTGTATCCATTGAGGCTTGTTTCCCAAATTAGTTTTTTAGTTTTGTCGTGAATGGTTGAAGAGCAATCCTCTGGTTTCTGTTTCTTTGGATCAATAATGCTGATTAGTGCTTCGAAAAAATTGTTTTGTAAAACTCCATGAATTACTGAAGATGTATAAGAGACAATTAAATTACTGCTGTTGTAGTAATATGGTTGTTGCCTTAAAAGTTTTAAAATTAAAAAAAAAGTTGGTTATCGGAAATAAACAACATTTTTATTACTTTTAAAAATTTTTTTTACCATCCTCAAAGATATTGAAGTTGACGTAAACATGTAAAAGTTTTGTGCTTACAATCGTGTATATAGCTTATCAAATTCTTGTCAAAAACTTTTTTGTTAAATAAAAGTGTAATAAAAACTGTTGTTTTTCAAAGGTCGAGAAAAAATATGTATTTGTTTGACAACTCACCGAGTAATAAAATCTCTCGTTTGATTTGCTACCACTAAGATCTTTGAAGTTGTATTTAAAACATCAATCTTAAAAATAAATCCTTTTGGAGCTGAAAACCTCCAAGCGCATTCAACTTTATTGATTGGCCATAAATCAAATGCTGAATATGTGGAACGTAAATAAAGAATTTGTGTTTCATTTTCAAATTTAAATGGTTTCTTTTTATCTGATAGCGGGCATCGAAATTTTGAAGCCGATTCTTTTATAACGAATCCTTGAAAGCCTTCCCATGTTTGAAGTTTATTGGAAGTAAAAGAAAAATTAAATGAAGATTCATTTGTGTGAAAAAAAAATATTTTGGTATCATTGAGTAATTGGCTAAAAAATGATGGAAAAGAAATTAAATAAGCAAATCACCAATGAATGATTCTTATTAGAAGTCCATAAATCGAAATTTCTAATCAGATTTATTTGACATTAAATCAGATTAATATGTTGTTCTAGCCGAGCCTATCTGTCAAAGATAAAAATAATCTTACACCGTTTTACCATCATTAATTTGTCCAGCAGTAAGGTATCCGTTCGTTATAACAAAAATTAATGTCATATTTGCCTAAAAAATAAAATAAATTTATAATTTTTGATAAAAATATTTGAGTTTCGAGATGAAAAAAATTATGATGCAGTTTTGAGGCTGTCGGTCAAAACGTCAAAGGCCCTTTTTTTCCATTTTTTGTATGAGAAGAATAGAGTATATAACACATGAAAAACAAAAACTATTTTAAAAGTTTCATTTCCAAAAAATGATCATCAGAAATTGGAAATTTCTGACACTTATAGGCGCTTTGTAGTACACTTATTGAGCAAAAACGCCTATAAGTGCCAGAAATTTCCAATTTTTGATGATCATTTTTTGGAAATGAAACTTTCAAAATAGTTTTTGTTTTTCACGTGTTATATTTCATATACAAATAAAATCTTGTTTCTGTACAAAGCTTAAAAACTAAAAACTTACATTTTCAAATGAACTACTTTGAACATTCAATTTGCAGTCTTCCTTTCTGATAGTTTCATTTATAGACATTGGGAAATTTGGTGATTCAAAAAATACAATTTCATTTTCATCCAAATTTATTTCTTTTAAAGAATCACAAATTATCTTTGACGTATCTGTTTTTTTAAATAATAAAAACATTAAAAAACAGACCATTATTTTAAACATTTTTTTCATTCAGTTTAAAAATCGCGGCAAAATGTGTATTTTTAATAATGAAAATTTTAAAAAAAAACAACTTTTTTTGTCAATTTTTATTACCTCAAAAAATGGAGGGAAAAATTTATGATAAGTTATCAGCTTAAAAGAAAACAAATTGTATTATCAAAATCAACCAAAATGTAATAAAAAAATGATGTGTCAACTTGTTGAAAAAAAAGAATTTTATGCAAAAAAAAGTTGAAAAAAAAAAAAAGAAAAGTGTACCGAAACATCCGAAGTCCAAAAAAAAGAGCTGCCAGTTCAATGAAAAAAAAAAATGATGAAACTTTTGAGAGATCATGGCCAACAAATGTAATCAAAGACGCATTGATGAAGGACAAATATCAAGTGTAATTTTTAATTTTTTTTCAAGACTGATGCAGCAACATGTGTTAAAAAATGAAATTAATCTTTGCAGGCTAAAACCTGACTCTGAGCTCTAATATCCGCCAACATGGTGAAATTTCATAAATAGAACTTTTTCAACAATTCAAAATAAAAAACAATTAATTAAAGTCTTTTAGCCGCCTACTGTCCTAGGGGATAGTGCTGTAGAGTGACAACTGAATGATGCTGGTGCGATTTCCCACAGCTGTGCTGTTGATGAAAACCCGGTGAATCCCGGGTTGTTTTCCTCAGCAGCCCTTTGGTAAAGTAGGCTGGGTGCTTGATGGATCCGAGATTAAACCGAATTCCACCCCTTTGAACTCTCTTAATTAAATAATCAGTAGAAGGCTTCTTGTGATCTGTCATCATAACATAAAACTCACCATAACCTTAACCTTCAAATTATTGATCGAGCTAGCGCAAAAAAAAATTCATTTGTTGTTTTTGTTCTAATTTGAATTTTAATCGTTGAAATTGAACAAAAAAAACTATCGTTAACTTTAAAAAATGGGATATATTTGATTATTTAAACAAGCCTTTTTACGTCACCTGTAGCAAAAAAAGCTTCTTCCTCATCTCATTAATTACTGTCAGATTTAAAACCTCAATGAAAATAATAATATGTTTGGTTGAATAATCATGAAATAATAATATATATACAGCAGTATAAGCAAGTATCCAGTAGTTACATCAAAAAAATAAATTCATTCGTCTGAATGATTAAAACTTCATTGCAATGATAAATTATTTCTTATGGTAGAGAGAATTAAAATTATGAAAAAAACTGCAATTATGAAAAAAAAATATTAAAAGGAAATTTTTTTATTTATAAACAATTATAAAATAATTTAAAAAAAGTGAATGTATAAAAAAGAATAATTATTTTTTTCAGTTTTAAAGCTTTACAAAAAGTTAAAACCTATTAATAATGAGCAATACAACAAGTTCAATCATTGAGTTAATAAATCATTCCCACGTAAATATTACTGAATCCGAAACTCGAATTATTGGTTGTATAATATTTTTTGAAATAATATTTTGTTTTATTCCATATTTTTTTGTTTTAACAGTAAGTTTGTTAAATATCAGCTTTGCAATTAGATATGTTAGTTTATTTTAGGTTTTTATAAGATCTCCTCAATTCGAGAAGCATATCGCTTATCAAATAATGGTTGGAGTTGGGATAACAGATTTAATTGGATTAACCGGATGGGGGATGATGTCTGTCATGATGATTATAAATGAACGATTCAGTTTTATATTCGGAAAGGTATGCATTTTACGATAAAGGCAGAAATAAAAAAAAGGTTGGAAATTTTATTTAAGTCATTTTTTCATGATTGCAAAAAAACTTTTTTACATTCTTTATTGTTGTTATAAATTTGTGTGCCCGCAACTTAATGAAATTCAGAGAGGGGGAATCTAAAAATCCAGCTAAACATAGATATATCCCTTTTTTGGCATTGGACAAATTTTGTTAGAAATCTCATGTTTGCGTTTTTTTATAATTTTTTTATGGCTGGATGGTTTTTATAATTTTTATTTATGTCCGTCTTAACCATTCCGAGTTGCGGCATGCTGGAAACATATATCATCACGATGCAGTAAATTGACATCATTTTTTAGATTGCTGGTGCTTTCGCACATACTGGATGGCAAGGAATGGTTTTATTTTCAGTGGTATTAGCCGTTAACAGAAGTGATGCAATAATTGGCGTTTTACCATTTGTTCATAATAGTAAACAACGTTTTTGGAAAGTAAGTTGGTTAAATCATGTCAGGTCAAATGTATCTTAACAATGTTTAAAAAGTTGTTGATTGTGAAATAAAGTGTTGGATGTATTTACGAGTCATAAAAGTGTTGCTTTCTTTGTTTACCGTATTTCCCTTAAAATATGAAACCCCTCAAACAAAAAGCAAAAAATATTGACAATGAAAAAGAAAATTTTGGAATTATTTTTAACGATATTCTTCAAAAACTCACGTAAAAATTTTTGCTTTAGATAATTTATATGATGACGTATTTTTTTATTTTTCTTCTATTAATCTCAAATTTATCACCTGGAATGGGAGTAATAATGGATCACTTAAACGTTCATTATGAACCATTACGAATAAAATTTCATCTTGAAACTGTTTATGATAATACAGCATTAGCATTATTTGGATTTTCATGGATTCTATATATTATATCATTCCTTTTTCTTATTAAACAATGTTTTAAAGGTTCATTTAAAGTTTCATTGGATACATTATTATTTTTTCAAACAATTGTTATAACAATGTACAAAACATTTATTGCTTTTTTATGGACATATTATACTCCACCAACAAATTTTGCATTAGCAGTTTGTATGATCTTAAATATTTTAGAACCTGGCTATCATCCGTATATGTATTTAATTTTTAACAAGTGCGTTTTTTTGTTAGTTGTACTAGTTTGATTTCAATTTTTTTAAGGAGATTACGAAATCATGTCGGAAGGATTTTAACTTCCAAAAGTTTAATATCTGGCACAGGTGGAGCAGCCGAGCTACCTCCTGGTCTCCCAAGGCTCAACAATAGTGTTCTTCCATCCAACCAAAATGCGACTCATCGATAGTACATAATGTCTCACTGTACTATTTTTTAAAGTACACTCCAAGTCAATATGACGCATTTATTCATTCATGCCTCAATTCTCAGACAATGATATTTTAATATTTTACATAACAGGTATGCCCAGTTCTAATTTCAAAAATCGCATAATTTTAATCGTGTGTGTTGTTCTATCATTTTTTATTTGTACAATTTTTTGGACTTTTTAATCTGTTTAGTTTTCTTTTATTTTAAAATGTTTTAGAATATTTTTATACTTTAACTTCGTTATATTTTGATGCATGGTTAAAAATTTAGAAATAAAAAAGTGTACAAATATAATTAGTAACCTCATTGACGCCATGTATCTTAACAATCATTTAAAATTTTAACTGTATCACGCGGATTAAAAACAAACTGACAAAAATGTATACCATTGCCGATCTCATAAAACTCAATATTTCCATTAAAGTATGGGCAGAAAATTGGATAATTGGGCATGAAAAACCAAAATTGAAACAGATTAATGCAAAAAATGAATTTTCTTGTAAAATAGTATTAAGAATGGAATAAACGAAATTTTCTGGATTGTAACAGTCTAAAAAATTTAAGGATATTTAAATTCGTTCAAAAATAACTATAAATTTTTATAATTATGTTTATTATAAAAATTTATAGTTTTATTCAAAAAAAATTAAAAATGACAAATCTGCGTGACGTTACATTTTAGTTTAGACCCACCTACCCCTCACCGTCACTTTTCTTCATGTTTGGCTTACCCCACACCCACGCATAAAATGCGTGGCATCACATCTGGACAGTCCCAAATCGCAATGAATGATTGACAGCAAAATAAACGTTATAGGTAAAACAAAAAAGCTTGAAAAAAAACATCGTCCGTCTGCGTTAACTGTCGTTTATCGATGTGTTGCTCGACTTCATGAATTTGTTTAAAAACAGTAGTTTTTTTTTATAATTTTGTCTTACCGTAAAAATTTTTGTTATTTTTAAAAATAAAAAAAGCCCAGATTTTGTTCGTGCTTAAAAGTTTATTTAAAAAATTTGGAAAAAAAGTCATATTCAAAACATTCATCTCTTTCCAGACATTAATAAAAAATTTGTGTTTTCAAATTATAACTTACTCACTCTGTGTAAATATTTGATAAGTGCAATGCAAAGTGCATTGAAGTCTATGAATGCACGCAAAAAAACTACAATTCATTAAACACGCATAAATTAACACAAAAAACAGTGACATTAATGTATGGTTTTTACTGGCAAAATAAAAATCATAATGCAAAAAACCACGCTGTTTTTATAATTTTGTTATATTGTAATTAATTTTGCCAAACAAAACCTTAAAAAGGTGTTAGCTTTAAAAATTATGGCATCTTTTTTTGTTGTTTCCTATATTATTAGTTTAATATTTTCTGTGATAACATTAATCACTGGAATATTTGTTGCAATAAAATGTTCAAATACAATTCGAGTTCTTCCAAAGGCGATACGGTAGGTTGTTTTTTTCAATATAACACAATTGTCAGTCAAAAAAAGTGTTATGGTTGTTGCTGACCTTACAGCGGGGGAACGCTAATGATATATTTTAACAGGTTTTTTACGAAATGGCAAAAACTTGACAATCAGGCAAAAGAACAATTAAAAAAAGACCCTGATTATCAGGTTCACGCCATTTCCAAATAAAACTTATAATAAAAAACGTATCAAAAAGTCTTTGTCGGAGTCAAATGCGACATTGGCTTCACATTCATCTCTTTCCAGACACAATAGCAAACATTTTAGGTTATATTTAATAACATGTTGTTTTCCATGCTTTTTCTGTACAACCATTTGTTCAATTTATATTGCAATTTTTTATTTAATTCATAATACTCAAGCTCATTATTCAGTTGATATTCTTCGACAAATTGTATCATTTTGTTCTCAATCAATACGAAATTCATTTATTTTTGTAATGATTGAAAGAATTGTTGCAACAATAAAACTTGAAAATTATAAAAGTGCTGATGATTTGATTCTTTTTTGGAGGCTAACATCTTTTTCATATATTACAGCTTTGCTCTATGTCGGATATAATACGTATTGTAAGTTGATTTTAGTCAATATTTAATTTCGAAATTTATATTAAATAGAGGAGACAATTCAAAACATTTTTCATTTAAATGTTTTTGTCGAAATGTCATGAACCTGACAATCAGGGTGTTTTATTGTTTTTCTTTTGCCTGATTTTCAGGTTTATGACATTTTGTAAAAAGCGTTAAAATTTAAAAAATATTAAACCGTCCTCCTCCTTTAAAGGATAAATTGGTTTTAAAATAATATTTCGACATGATTTCATATTATGAAATCATGTCGTTGCCAACCAAAATCGATATCTTTTTCTTTGTTTTTTTCGTAAAATTAGAAATATTTGCAGCAAAAAAATCTCATATCCATTTTTAGCTAAATCTTTTCCGGAAAATCCAGTTTTTTACAATTCAACAAATTATTTTGTTTATTCTGCACATTTATTTATGATAAGCGTTTGTGCAGTTTTATATTTAATGAATCAAAGAATGTATAAACTTTCTGCGTATCGAATTACTTTAAAAAGAAGATATACGGTATTTTTACAGTTTGTTTTAAAAATCTAAAATTTTGCTTTTTTAGATAGCACAAAATATAAAATCTCTAACATATTTATTCCCTTCAATATTAATTTATTCTATTTGTGCACAATTTGGTTCAATGATTAATATAATTTTTCAAGCATTAAATTTACCAACTCCACCAGTTGGAATTTTTTATATTGTAAGTAAAAATTACTTTCTAATAAATTTATAAATATTTTTTATAGTTCTTTAATTTATCATATTTCTTAATTTATTTTTGGCATTACTTTAACAATAATTCTAATAAAATTTCGAAAATTCATAATGTTACAGTAATTAAAAATCCATTGGGCAAAAATATTCCTATGAATGTTACAGCGGATGGTTATTTTGATAATTTACAAAATCAATGGAAGTAATAAAATATTTGTGTTTGGCATATTTTTGTAAATGTTCAACAAGAACTATGAATAATTAGATGCGAAAATGAATGTTTTGAAAATACTTTTCTCTGACTTATTTATTACTTTTCAAGCAGGGATTGAAAATCGGGCCGAAAAAGTCGGCCGGCCCGGCCCGGGGCCTAAAAATTGACGGCCGGCCCGGCCCGTCGTCGGAATTTTCTCGGCCCGGCCCTAAAATATTTCAAGTTTTTTTAAAAGTTTTTTAGAATATTTTTCGAAACCTGCAGCTTGCAAAAAATAGTTTTTTGCATCTTTTCTCATCAATATGAATTAATATAACAATGATTCATAGTGATGAGAAAAGAAAAAGTGCGTACTGCGCACGCCACAAACATAAAAACTACCAAAAAACAAAATTTGAAAAATATGCCGGGCCGGCCCGCGGGCTTCTTAAAGCGGCCCGGCCGGCCCGCCCGGCCCGGGGCCGGGCCGGGCCGGCCGAGGCCGGCCGGCCTCATTTTCAATCCCTGTTTTCAAGTACATTGTTGAAAATAAAATACCATTTTCATGTTTTTACATTGTGAAAATATCGTTTTTTTCGAAAATCTGTTTTTTGTCCACAAACAAATCCAATTCAATGCTGAATTCAACTGTGAAATACGATTTTGTTTCGATGATACCCCAACTATTCTCCAGTCAAGTGAATACCGGAAAATTTTTTTTTATTTGCGTAAAAAATTTTGTGATATAAAATAAAAAATAATCCACTCAAATAATTTTGGAATTTGAAAAATCTTCTAAATATAATTAATTTTTAAATTTTCGCCAAAAGTTCTTCTACAGCGGAAGATAATTTTCCCAGA
The DNA here is from genome assembly GCA_963922195.1 of Panagrolaimus sp. PS1159. NCBI lineage: Eukaryota > Metazoa > Nematoda > Chromadorea > Rhabditida > Panagrolaimidae > Panagrolaimus > Panagrolaimus sp. PS1159. The sequence goes on along the minus strand of CAWUHW010000001.1, from coordinate 3,562,932 downwards.
CAAACGTTTGCGCGCGCATGAAAAAAATATTTTTTGTAGCAAAAAAGAGTGACATTTTTTTGCAGATTTTTTCCAATGTTTTTTTTCATAAATATTTTTTTCGTGAATTTTTTTTTGTTTTGTCAAATATTTGAGGGTTTCAGTAACACGCGGGTAAAAAAATATAAAACATTACAATATACAATGCAACTTTTATGGTACCCGAGTTTTACAACCCTCGCCCGTATCCGCGTTTTAATGTTTCCGAATATTAAATGTTCTTTATATTTTCGTGCAAATAAACGATAGCTTTCAATTTTAGGATGTCTGATAATCTTATACCTGCTGAAAAGATCGTATATGATCGTATTGCTACTGTTCTAAATTACAATAATGGCAATGGTAATGGGCACATTTCTTTTGATACATTGAAAAAAGAATATAAGTTAGTTCATATATATATATTCAATTGATGCTACGTATAATTACTTTTATAGAGATATTGGCAATACAAATCTTGAAGAAGATGTAAAGAATTTGGGTTTCGATAATATTAAATCATTTCTTCGGAAATTAAATTTTCGTCTTAATCCACAAAACAAGATTTCAACTCTTTTATCTGGTACACAAGAAACTGGTGCTGCTGGTGTTATAGATCTTATGCAAAAGACAAGAGAAAATCCAATTCCAAGAGCTAAAGTTTGTTTTTATTATTTTTGTTTCACTATATTGCATTCTTTTTTTAGAATGGTTTTGGACGTCAGCAACCACGAAGTTCTCAATCAAGTACACATCGAAGTTTATCTGTTATTCCATCATCACAACTTCAACCTTCACAAAGTTTAACTTTTGATCCAAGATTGCCACCTCGTCGAAGTAGTTTAGCTGATCCACCATTAAGTGAACTTATGAAACATGACACTACAACATCGTCATCATGCAACAATCAAACAACAGTCACTTCAATGGCTACTTCTCGACCATTACAAGATCAGCTTCCTTTTAATATCCTTAATAATACTGATACTGTTTTATCTGTTGGAGATAAACCATTTGGTAAGAATTATCTTTTATATTCTTTTGTAATCATTTTTTTTAGTTTTTGATCCAAAGTCTCATGACCTTCCACCATTTACTGTTAAAGCAGTTATCTTTGATACATCAAGTAAGTTACCTTTAATTCTATAATAAATATACATTTTTAATTTTAGGTTTACAATTTAAAGTTGCATTAAAGCGACCACATACAGCAGCAGATGCAGCATTCTACAAATTTTGTAGTCGTGCGCATTATGCTTTGGATGCTTTTCCAATCCTTGATCGAGAAAAACTAATGATTGGAAAATGTTATTTTATTAAATTTTGTGGAAAATATTATCGTGGTATTTACCTTGCCCCTTCAAGGGATAACATGTATGGTCTCTTTGATTTTGCTGATTTTGAAGTTGTTCGACCTGTTCATTTTGATCATATACGTGCATTTCCAAAAATTGATCAAGTTCGTATTCCTTTTATGGTTATTTGGGTTTATACAGATGTAAGATATTTTTTTTTGTATGTTTCATTAATCATTATTATTCTAGGTTTGTAAAGTTAAGAATAATGATCTAGTTTATTGCTTATTTTCTCGTGAGTTTTTATCTTTTTAGGAATTACTGTATCTTATCTTTTTTGTAGCACAATTTGAAGAAACTTGTTCCCGCAAAATTCATCATGCTCACCTTCAAAAAATTGAAGATTAGACTTGTTCGTTTGTTTTTTTAAAATTGTTGTATTCTATTGTTTTTCAATCTTGTTTTATTCCTGTATTTGTTATAAATAAAAGATGATTTTGCATTTGAGAAAAGTTTGTTTTATTAAAGAAATTGAAATATACTCATTTTTACAAAATGTTAGCTGCTTTTTTAAAAAGTTTTGCTGTTTTTGTGCTTTGTTTTTGTTTGAGCAAAAACTAGTGTTGGCCATTGACCGGTCAATTGACCGATTTTGTAGGGGCGGTCAATTGACCGTGACTGGGCAGAACACAACGCCAATGGTCAAATGGCCAACACTAGCAAAAACATTCGTAAGATTTGCAGCAAGAAAGTTGTCGTTTATAATTGCTCTTCATTGTTTGTTACTTTCAGTTTATTTTCCCATTGTGAAATGAAAGCATTTTAGATATTTGCCAATACATTTAAACTTTATTTTCGCTTTAAGTTTTTTAGATTTACTGTAGCAATACGAAAAAAATTCTGAAGAGCATTTTAGCTAATAAGCACCAGAGGAATTAACTGTTATAATTAAAACAGTATTTTTATTTGATGACATTTTCTTCTATTCCAAAAAAATTCTTCTTATGAGAGAATTAAGAGCTTTTAATAAATTCAAAATTTGTGATGGCAATGGATAAGCAAAAGAATTTTTATCTTTTTGAAACTGAAATGCATCTCTAAAATATAGTTGAAAAACATTAGGATATTCAAGAATGCTTATAATCATTTTGGGAAGTGTCAAATCCAACGATAATTACAACAAAGCTAAAAATATGTTTATGGCTGACAAATTTACCTGAGATGTTAGTTCAGTTAAATTTTAACCTTTGTTAATTTTAAGAAATTTTAAAAATCGCTGGGAAAAAAATTAATTTTTTTCCCATAAATCAAAATTGTTAAGAATTTATCCGTTTTTCTTTGTTTTTTTAACAAAAAAGCAATAAAATTTTTTTACAAAAATAAACTGTCTATTATTTATTAAAACTAAACATTGAACAAAATAACAGGAGAGATTAAATGCAAATAAAAGGTTTCTTTCTTTCCTTGTTTTTAATTTTTTTATTGATAAATGGGAAATAAATTTTTTCGAAAGGTGCAAAACATTGGAATTTATTATACTTTGAAAAAAACATAAAAGAAGTTTCAACATTTTTTGTATGAATTCTAAAAATTTCTGTGTTATTGTTTAAAGAATTACAAAAATCAAAGAATGTATAAACTTTCTGCGTATCGAATTACTTTAAAAAGAAGATATACGGTATTTTTACAGTTTGTTTTAAAAATCTAAAATTTTGCTTTTTTAGATAGCACAAAATATAAAATCTCTAACATATTTATTCCCTTCAATATTAATTTATTCTATTTGTGCACAATTTGGTTCAATGATTAATATAATTTTTCAAGCATTAAATTTACCAACTCCACCAGTTGGAATTTTTTATATTGTAAGTAAAAATTACTTTCTAATAAATTTATAAATATTTTTTATAGTTCTTTAATTTATCATATTTCTTAATTTATTTTTGGCATTACTTTAACAATAATTCTAATAAAATTTCGAAAATTCATAATGTTACAGTAATTAAAAATCCATTGGGCAAAAATATTCCTATGAATGTTACAGCGGATGGTTATTTTGATAATTTACAAAATCAATGGAAGTAATAAAATATTTGTGTTTGGCATATTTTTGTAAATGTTCAACAAGAACTATGAATAATTAGATGCGAAAATGAATGTTTTGAAAATACTTTTCTCTGACTTATTTATTACTTTTCAAGCAGGGATTGAAAATCGGGCCGAAAAAGTCGGCCGGCCCGGCCCGGGGCCTAAAAATTGACGGCCGGCCCGGCCCGTCGTCGGAATTTTCTCGGCCCGGCCGGCCCTAAAATATTTCAAGTTTTTTTAAAAGTTTTTTAGAATATTTTTCGAAACCTGCAGCTTGCAAAAAATAGTTTTTTGCATCTTTTCTCATCAATATGAATTAATATAACAATGATTCATAGTGATGAGAAAAGAAAAAGTGCGTACTGCGCACGCCACAAACATAAAAACTACCAAAAAACAAAATTTGAAAAATATGCCGGGCCGGCCCGCGGGCTTCTTAAAGCGGCCCGGCCGGCCTCATTTTCAATCCCTGTTTTCAAGTACATTGTTGAAAATAAAATACCATTTTCATGTTTTTACATTGTGAAAATATCGTTTTTTTCGAAAATCTGTTTTTTGTCCACAAACAAATCCAATTCAATGCTGAATTCAACTGTGAAATACGATTTTGTTTCGATGATACCCCAACTATTCTCCAGTCAAGTGAATACCGGAAAATTTTTTTTTATTTGCGTAAAAAATTTTGTGATATAAAATAAAAAATAATCCACTCAAATAATTTTGGAATTTGAAAAATCTTCTAAATATAATTAATTTTTAAATTTTCGCCAAAAGTTCTTCTACAGCGGAAGATAATTTTCCCAGACAAACGTTTGCGCGCGCATGAAAAAAATATTTTTTGTAGCAAAAAAGAGTGACATTTTTTTGCAGATTTTTTCCAATGTTTTTTTTCATAAATATTTTTTTCGTGAATTTTTTTTTGTTTTGTCAAATATTTGAGGGTTTCAGTAACACGCGGGTAAAAAAATATAAAACATTACAATATACAATGCAACTTTTATGGTACCCGAGTTTTACAACCCTCGCCCGTATCCGCGTTTTAATGTTTCCGAATATTAAATGTTCTTTATATTTTCGTGCAAATAAACGATAGCTTTCAATTTTAGGATGTCTGATAATCTTATACCTGCTGAAAAGATCGTATATGATCGTATTGCTACTGTTCTAAATTACAATAATGGCAATGGTAATGGGCACATTTCTTTTGATACATTGAAAAAAGAATATAAGTTAGTTCATATATATATATTCAATTGATGCTACGTATAATTACTTTTATAGAGATATTGGCAATACAAATCTTGAAGAAGATGTAAAGAATTTGGGTTTCGATAATATTAAATCATTTCTTCGGAAATTAAATTTTCGTCTTAATCCACAAAACAAGATTTCAACTCTTTTATCTGGTACACAAGAAACTGGTGCTGCTGGTGTTATAGATCTTATGCAAAAGACAAGAGAAAATCCAATTCCAAGAGCTAAAGTTTGTTTTTATTATTTTTGTTTCACTATATTGCATTCTTTTTTTAGAATGGTTTTGGACGTCAGCAACCACGAAGTTCTCAATCAAGTACACATCGAAGTTTATCTGTTATTCCATCATCACAACTTCAACCTTCACAAAGTTTAACTTTTGATCCAAGATTGCCACCTCGTCGAAGTAGTTTAGCTGATCCACCATTAAGTGAACTTATGAAACATGACACTACAACATCGTCATCATGCAACAATCAAACAACAGTCACTTCAATGGCTACTTCTCGACCATTACAAGATCAGCTTCCTTTTAATATCCTTAATAATACTGATACTGTTTTATCTGTTGGAGATAAACCATTTGGTAAGAATTATCTTTTATATTCTTTTGTAATCATTTTTTTTAGTTTTTGATCCAAAGTCTCATGACCTTCCACCATTTACTGTTAAAGCAGTTATCTTTGATACATCAAGTAAGTTACCTTTAATTCTATAATAAATATACATTTTTAATTTTAGGTTTACAATTTAAAGTTGCATTAAAGCGACCACATACAGCAGCAGATGCAGCATTCTACAAATTTTGTAGTCGTGCGCATTATGCTTTGGATGCTTTTCCAATCCTTGATCGAGAAAAACTAATGATTGGAAAATGTTATTTTATTAAATTTTGTGGAAAATATTATCGTGGTATTTACCTTGCCCCTTCAAGGGATAACATGTATGGTCTCTTTGATTTTGCTGATTTTGAAGTTGTTCGACCTGTTCATTTTGATCATATACGTGCATTTCCAAAAATTGATCAAGTTCGTATTCCTTTTATGGTTATTTGGGTTTATACAGATGTAAGATATTTTTTTTTGTATGTTTCATTAATCATTATTATTCTAGGTTTGTAAAGTTAAGAATAATGATCTAGTTTATTGCTTATTTTCTCGTGAGTTTTTATCTTTTTAGGAATTACTGTATCTTATCTTTTTTGTAGCACAATTTGAAGAAACTTGTTCCCGCAAAATTCATCATGCTCACCTTCAAAAAATTGAAGATTAGACTTGTTCGTTTGTTTTTTTAAAATTGTTGTATTCTATTGTTTTTCAATCTTGTTTTATTCCTGTATTTGTTATAAATAAAAGATGATTTTGCATTTGAGAAAAGTTTGTTTTATTAAAGAAATTGAAATATACTCATTTTTACAAAATGTTAGCTGCTTTTTTAAAAAGTTTTGCTGTTTTTGTGCTTTGTTTTTGTTTGAGCAAAAACTAGTGTTGGCCATTGACCGGTCAATTGACCGATTTTGTAGGGGCGGTCAATTGACCGTGACTGGGCAGAACACAACGCCAATGGTCAAATGGCCAACACTAGCAAAAACATTCGTAAGATTTGCAGCAAGAAAGTTGTCGTTTATAATTGCTCTTCATTGTTTGTTACTTTCAGTTTATTTTCCCATTGTGAAATGAAAGCATTTTAGATATTTGCCAATACATTTAAACTTTATTTTCGCTTTAAGTTTTTTAGATTTACTGTAGCAATACGAAAAAAATTCTGAAGAGCATTTTAGCTAATAAGCACCAGAGGAATTAACTGTTATAATTAAAACAGTATTTTTATTTGATGACATTTTCTTCTATTCCAAAAAAATTCTTCTTATGAGAGAATTAAGAGCTTTTAATAAATTCAAAATTTGTGATGGCAATGGATAAGCAAAAGAATTTTTATCTTTTTGAAACTGAAATGCATCTCTAAAATATAGTTGAAAAACATTAGGATATTCAAGAATGCTTATAATCATTTTGGGAAGTGTCAAATCCAACGATAATTACAACAAAGCTAAAAATATGTTTATGGCTGACAAATTTACCTGAGATGTTAGTTCAGTTAAATTTTAACCTTTGTTAATTTTAAGAAATTTTAAAAATCGCTGGGAAAAAAATTAATTTTTTTCCCATAAATCAAAATTGTTAAGAATTTATCCGTTTTTCTTTGTTTTTTTAACAAAAAAGCAATAAAATTTTTTTACAAAAATAAACTGTCTATTATTTATTAAAACTAAACATTGAACAAAATAACAGGAGAGATTAAATGCAAATAAAAGGTTTCTTTCTTTCCTTGTTTTTAATTTTTTTATTGATAAATGGGAAATAAATTTTTTCGAAAGGTGCAAAACATTGGAATTTATTATACTTTGAAAAAAACATAAAAGAAGTTTCAACATTTTTTGTATGAATTCTAAAAATTTCTGTGTTATTGTTTAAAGAATTACATTCCATAATTGATAAAAATAGAAAAAAAACAAAAGCATTTTAATTGTTTTTTAAGAAATAACTTCAATGAAGCATTGTTAAAAATTGATTGATAACAGCTTTGATAGAAATTAATAAGAAAAAATTTTTTCAAGAATACAAAATTTTGTCATTCTTAAATTTTTTTTTCAATGAATACTAAACGTGATGATCTTCAATGTTGGAGAGGTTTGGCTATTTTGGGTGTTTTATTATTTCATATTTGGCCTACCAATTTTCCAAATGGTTATATTGGAGTTGATATGTTTGTTTTAAGCTTATCACTGCTATCATGTTAATTACAAGTTTATAGCTTTTTTGTTTTATCTGGCTTTCTTATGGCACTGATTTTTCCAAATGGAAGAGAAATTCAAGTCACGGATTTCAAAAACTTTTATTTTCGGAGAATTAAAAGAATTGTCCCCGTTTATTTGGTAATTATTTTGTTGACTCTGTTTTTTCTTGCAAAAGTATCTTTGTTACGGACATTCAAAGAAATTAGAACAGATTCAAAATGGGCTGTTACATTTGTTAGCAATTTTCAAGATGCTTTTAAAAAATTGGATTATTTTGATGTGGTGAGTTCTAGTGCAAGTTTAATTTTTAGCCTTTCACAAATTTAATTTTTTGCTTTAAAATCCCTCATTCCTGTACAAGACCAAAAAACATAAAACTTAACATTTGCTTTCGAAAACCTAAAATTATCGATTTTTTTATATCATAATTTCAGGAATCAAAACACCGCTTCTTTCGACATTGTTGGTCGTTGGCGGTTGAAATGCAATTTTATTTAATCTTTCCATTTATTGGTTATCTTCGAACAAAAGTCAATACTCAAATATATCAGCTAAATTTGCTTATCATTTTCTTAGTATCGATTACCTATCAGCTTTCTTCAGATAATCCAGTCACAAAATACGAATCAGTGTTTTGTCGAATTTGGCAATTTATTGCTGGAATTTTGGCACATTCTGTTTCAGTTAAATCATTCCCAGAAGTCTCATACGGCTTTCTTGGAATAACAATTGGATTAATATTTATGCCGTTTAAAATTAATAATGCCATAATAAGTTTATTGGCAATAATTTGTGCTTCAGCTACAATAGTTTTATCAAATTCTGAATATCATCCATTTAAAAAATTTATTCCAAATTTAAATATTTATCAAAATTTTATATTTCTTGGAGATATTTCTTATGTCCTTTATTTGGTTCATTGGCCAATTATTACATATGTTTTTAGTATCAGTCTTAAGGGGCATATTTATTTTTATGGTAAAAAATTCTTTCAAAAATTTGTATAAATGTTAGACTTTTTAGATGGGATTCGTCTTATTGCGACATGTGTGGCACTTGCAATTTTGGCACATAAATTTGTTGAAAAACCGCTGCTAAATATTTGTAGCGATATTAAAAAGCTCGCGATGGTTTTAGGAATTTTGTATTTATCAGTATTTTTCATGCCGAAATTTTTCAAGCATATGGCTTTTGATGTAAGTTTGGATTAGGGTTCTGCGAAATTGAAATCCATAAAGCTAAAATCGAAATATCAAAATCACAGAAACATTCTTTTCATGTCAAAACTCGAAATTTCGATTTTCAATATTTTGAAATTTTTGAAATCAAAACTTTGGTATTGCAGAACCCTAGTTTTGATTAATATTAGTGCAAAAGTTAATTTAAATAATTTTAGCCAAATCATTTATCCAAATCTTCCCTGAATGTAATCCATGCTGCACAAAATTTAAATAAACCAATAAAATTACCAAATAAATGGACATCAAAAAATGAAATTTCGATTTCTGAATGGACTATAAAAACTCAAAGTCATTTTGGTTCATTCATTAAATGCAATTATAAACAAAGTATTCATCTTCCTAAAATTCCTAATTATTTAGAATATTGTGAATATAATACAAATTCCGATGCAACTCTTACAGCGGTAATTATTGGAAATAGTTTTGCAAAAAATATTCATTATGCAATTGTTCAAAATCCTGCATTTCGAAAAGTTATTTCATTTTCTGCAAGTGGTTGTCAAATTCCATATGTAAAAAATGATCGACAGCATTGTAAAATAGCTGCAGAAGCAATGAAGCGGTTAATTGGAGAAGTTGAACCGGATATTGTATATGTTATACAAAAATATATTGGATTTATAAGATCTCCGTTAGAAAAGAATTGGAAGAATGATTGGAGATTTAAAGAATGGAATGAAACATTTCAATTTATTCAAATGCATTCTTCTGCTGTAATTGTTCCAGAAGATTTTGTTGAATTTCCGTTTAATATTGCAGCAGAATTTTCAAAACGAAAATTTCTTGGCATTGATTTTGATGGAAAATTTAAAAAACCGGCAAGAAAAAAATTTACACATATCTAGCAAAAAAAAAGTTTTGCATCGCTCATAAATATTTTTTCAGAAAACGATAGAAGGCCTTGAAAAACGTTTATCAGCAATTCATTGCCCAAAATGTCTTTGGTTCAAATATAAATCAGCTTTTTGTGGAGAAAATTTTTGTTATTCATTAGATCATGAAACCGGATTACCGCTTTATCATGATTATAGTCATATGTCAATATTTGGTTTAAGAAAGATGAAACCCATCATTGACGAAGTTACAAAAAAAGCTATAAAATTTATTAAAAAGAAGAATAAAATGTAGTTTTTCTTTATAGTTGCAAAACCTTTTTTCATTTGCTTTTTAAACTTTTTGCAAAAAAGGTGCTAGTTTTTTGTGATAATAAATAAATAAGTATTCCCTGTCTAATTTACAAAAATAGTTCATTAAAACGATGAAAATTTTTATCGATCGTGTTTCAATTTGGTTTAATTGATTATTTTTTACGTAGAATAAGATTAAAGAATCCTCGTTCCTCGACAACTGAAGTTTTTTAACTTAATTTGGATAATATCACAGACTTAGACAACCTCAGAGACTAAGAAGGGGAAAAGCATCTCGGCTCCTAAACCTTTTCAGAAACTTGAAGATGGACAACAAAAGCTTAAGATCTCATATTTTTGAAAAAATGATTTTTAAAAAGATCAGTTTAATTTAGCGACTTTTATCTACCTTAATCAAATCAATTTGATGGATATCAGAAGAGCAAAAGATTTGGTCCAAATTTTTTATCTTTAGTTTCAATTTTTATACTTCAATAGTAACATTACTATCAAAGGATAGCAACAACGAGAAAGGCAAATTTAAATTTTTTGTTACTATCGAAATAATAGTAACAGAAAAAAAGCAAAACAAATTTGTGGTATTATTATCCTTTGATAATAACGTTACTATCAAAGTATTGTAACATCAAACAAATGAAAAATGAATGGTTCTGATACTATCGAAAAATATCAAAAGCAAAAAAAGAAATTTTAAATGAGTATTTTTTTATTTTTCATAAAAAGCTCAATTAATTTTAGTGAATTTTCATCACAAAATCAATTAAATAATATTTACCTAATATATCTCTTTTTAGCGTTTTGTTGAATACATTAAAAATAACAATTTGAAAAATTTTTTTCTAGTATCTGGTATAAATAAATTTTAAGACATTGATGCGGCAACTGGTAAAATTGCTGACAGCAAATATTGAGCAAGACAATGCAATTGTTCCATTCTTTCCATTGAGCCTTTAACATCTTTGATATGCTCTTTATGATTTTCTGCAGAATATTTTGGATCAACAAGTTTTGTAATTTCTGGATAATAATATCTTAAAAATAAATCGAAAATTACAGGAATTTCATTCCATGTAATTTTATGCTTTCCAAGCATTCCCGACCACATTTGCTTATATTTTGTTAAATAAACTGTTCGTTTCCTTTCTGAAAATTTTTTTATTGCAACATCCAAAACCGCTTTTTTGCCATGAATAATATATCCGCTTGTAAGAATCATATTTTTATTACAAACTTCTATTAAATTTTCTAAAAGTTCTGCAAATATTTGAGTTCTTTCATTTCCCAATGTTGCAAGAGGGCCAATATCTTTAATATTTGATGATGAAACTTTAAGGTTATGACATTTTTGTATTCGACATGCTTTGCATGGTTGTTGATGATCAGCTAAAAAAAAATTTGTGGAAATATTATTAACGGATTTTGTATTTCCAAGATTGAATTCATCTAATCCGAATCCCAGTTTTATGCAAATTTTTCTAGCAAGGAAATAAAAGTTATGCCATGGCATTTCAAAATTATGAAAAAGAGCTTACATTTAACTTTACAAATACATTTATAAACGATTGCATTAGTAACAGATCGGTTATAAAAATATAAGCATGGTTCACAAAATATTATTCCATATATCCGAGATCCTTCTGTCTGTTCACAAATAAAACATAACATTATTTTTTTCAACAAACTTTTCATCAAAAAAATTGCAGCAGCTTCAGTCTACCTTTTTTTAATTAAACTTTTATATTTAAAAGGTTTCTGCACTCTTTAAGTAAGAAATTTATTTGGGTCAAATTTCGGAAGCTCAAAAATGTCCTTCAAATTAAAAGTTGATAAAAATCAGAGAGCAGCAGAAAAGAGAAAAATCGGGAGGTTTGAAAGTAAGAGGTAAAAAAAGTTTTTTGAGGTTTGTAGATGATTTGAGTTGAGTCAAACGTAGCAAGAAGGCAAGAAAAAAGAGATAAAATTTGAATGACGGATAATAGCTGCTTTATCTTGTCCATCTGTAGAAAATAGTTTTATCATATTGTAAGTTCAAAAAATTATGAAATTATTCATGCAAATATGATATTTTTATTTTAATTCTAAAACATAAATACAGGAAAATTACTTTTAAAAAAAAACGTTTAAACTGTTGTAGTAATTGCAACAGTAATTCTTTTTGAAAAATATAAAATCTTTTTTCGATACGGTGTAATTACGTAAATTACAATCTATGGATTAATTAAAAGAATCCATCCAACAATTAATGAACAAATTAATGAAATATAAATATTTTCAAGATTTAAAATTATCATTGTTAATGAAATTATTAATGACAAATTTCCTGTAATACATGGAATAATCGTCTAAAAATAAATATTTTTGGTTTAAATTAGAAATTCTTTGTTTTACATTTATTTGAAGCAATTAAAAACTTTCCTGAAAAATCATAGTTAGTTGTAATTGCTTATTCAATCTTCGAGTTTGTGATGTTATAATAGGAGATTTTTCTTTTAAAATTTTTGTTATTTTTAAACTAAAAAAAATAATTAATACAGTTGCTACACTGCCGAATATTTTAAATAATAGTGATTTGAAGTCAAAGTCATGGATGGCATTAATAGTGATTCTGAAAAGATTAATTTAATTTAGCAATCCTTATCTACCTTAATCAAATAAGTTTGATGGATGTCAGAAGAGCAAAAGATATTTGATCCAAGTTTTTTATCTTTAGTTTCAATTTCTAAGATTCGATAGCAACATTACTATCAAACGATAGTAACGACGAAAAAAGCAAATTTAAATTTTTTGTTACTATTAAAATAATAGTAACAGAAAAAAGCAAACCAAATTTGCGGTGTTATTATCCTTTGATAGTAACGTTACTATCAAAGTATTGTAACATCAAAAAAATAAAAAATGAATGATTTTTTTACTATCGAAAAATATCAAAAACAAAAAAAATTTTTAACATGAATTTTTTGATTTTTCATAAAAAAAAGTCTCTTAATTTTAGTGAATTTTCATCACAAAAAAAAAATAATATTTACCTAATATATCTCTTTTTAGCATTTTGTTGAATGCATTCCAATTTAACAACAGAAGAAACGTTAAAAATATTTTTCTTATTTGTCTGCGGAATTGTAAATAAACATTGCTTATTTGTTCCTTTTGTATTCAACCGATGAAAATCAAACATAAATTTAATATTACTAAATTCTTCAAACGAAAAAAAATTTAGGAAATTAAAATATCCTTAAATTTTAACATTTCAAGTAATTACAGTAATCTGAAGAAATTTAATTTGCCTTTGCATTAATACCACACGTTTGTGTAAAACCTTTAACAAATTCGTCTCAAAGTGTTAAAAGTTCATCAATGGCTTTTAAAGATTGAGAATTTGGAATTTTAATTTTTTGAATTTCTTCTTTTACAGTTTCAAAATCAATATTAAAATATTTTCGTTTTCGAATTTTTGGAGTTTTTACAACAAAGCAATCACCAATTGTTGAATTTGAAGTTATTGCGGGAATAATAATTTCTTCATTCATTCCATCTTCTTCTTCCATATCATCAAAATCAACATCACAATAATTTAAGAAATCAGATTCATCAAAACCCAAAATTTTATTGGTTCTAACTTTCTTTAATTTTTTGACAATAACAATCTTTTTAATATCTTTTCGATAATCAAAGTCTAAGGAATTCCATTCATTCATTTATACATAATAAATGGTTCATTTTTTAACTTTTCTTCCACTGGACGCTTCTTCTTTGGGGTTTTATTTTTGATATTTTTCGATAGTAACAAAACCATTCATTTTTCATTTGTTTGATGTTACAATACTTTGATAGTAACGTTATTATCAAAGGATAATAATACCACAAATTTGTTTTGCTTTTTTTCTGTTACTATTATTTTAATAGTAACAAAAAATTTAAATTTGCTTTTTTCGTTGTTACTATCCTTTGATAGTAATGTTACTATCGAACCATAGAAATTGAAACTAAAGATAAAAAATTTGGACCAAATCTTTTGCTCTTCTGATATCCATCAAATTGATTTGATTAAGGTAGATAAAATTTGCTCAATCAAATTAATCTTTTTAGAATGACTATCAGTGCCATCCATGACTTTGACTTCAAATCACTATTATCCAAAAAACACAACTCGAAAACCTTCTGAAGATATTAAAGTCATTATTATTTAATTGTACAACATTTCTTTAAAGAATTCAATTCCATTTAATATTAAACCACCAATTACCACATTTAATAATGCTCTTATAATTTCATCATATCCACATGGAGATTTTGAATTTCTTTATCGTTACCAAAGCTCACCTTCTGATGTTCTAAAAATGGATGACTATGAAATCAATATAAATCAATTATATTTCAGCAATAAAATAAAGCTTTGTCTATTTATTATCCGAGTTAAAAACAAAAACATCCATTTTTCTTTTTTTTTTGAAGTTATGTTCCCTTGATAGTAACGTTACTATCAAAGGATAGCAACAACAAAAAAATAAACTCAAATGTATCTGTTACTATCCAAAAGAAAGTGACAGAAAAAAATCAAAACAACAAATTGCTCTTACTATCTTTGATATTAACATTACCATCAAAGAAAAATAAGATTTTTTATAAAAAAGGATTTACCTTTGAAAGTTTATCTTTCCGAAAAATAATTTTTTGCCAAGTTGAAAATTTTAGAGATTCGGAAGCTTTAAAAGATAATTTTGAATGTTTTTTATCATTTCTGGAACACCCGTTTTCAGATGATAACATTTTGGTAATTGGAGGAATTTTTTTTCCTTAAAAAAGTGGCATAATTCACATTTTTTGGTTTCTGGTTTTATAGTTGTTTCACACTTTTTCTCTTTCAAAACAAACACAATAATGCACAACGTTAAATTTTAAAGAGAGAAAGAGTATTTGGATGGTTGATTTGATCAATGTAGAAAAAAGGAGATCTTTGGTTGTCTTGGACAAAAACAATAAAAAACCTCTGATGAATCATAAAAACGAAAAAACGTCAATTTTTTAAAATTTTTTTTTCAGTGTTGAATGAACAAACTCATTTTTTAATCAGCATCATCAAAAGTTTTTATAATTTTGACTCAGATTTTACAAGAAATAAGACACATAAAAAAAAGAAATTAAAATTTGATGTAAATATTATTATTATTGTAACACTTGTGCAAGTTCTTCCTGTGAGATAAAACACCAAGTCTGGGATCCAACAATGGACAAATCTTGAATTTATGGTAATTAAAAAATACAAAAACAATCTTCAATAAAATTTGCATAAAAATGAAAACAGACATTGTTTTGATTTTTGTCATCATTTTCGTTAATGCCAGCCAGCCCATTCGATAATCATAAAATCGCGAATTGAATTATTAAAAAATCATGCTTCAATATTTCCTTGCTTTTATATCTTTATTGATTCTTGTTAAAAGTATGTTTTATTCATTTATATTTTGTAACAACTTATACATGTACTTTTTTTCAGTCATGGATTGACCCCTCCTAATAGAACGAGCTTTCATTGTCTGCAACATTTTCGTAAAGGAATTTCAGTTTTGCTGTAAATTTTTTACCAATATCAATAAATGAAAAAATGTGAGTTTATATTTTTTTGGGGGTTGCAAGTAAATTGGAAAGAAAATTCTTCATGGAACACTTGCAATGTTTTTTTATGATAGTAATATTTTGGAATACAAACTATCGTTTTCGTGCTTATTATTCGTTGATAGTAACGTTCCTATCAAAGGATAGTAACAACGAAAAAAGCAAATTTAAATTTTTTGTTACTATCAAAATAATAGTAATAGAAAAAAAGCAAAACAAATTTGTGGTATTATTATCCTTTGATAATAACGTTACTATCAAAGTATAGTAACATCGAAAAAATGGAAAATGAATGGTTTTGTTACTATCAAAAAGAAAGTAACAAAAAAAAGAAAGTTTTAACGTTTTTATTATTATTTTCACAAATTATAAATCGCAATTTAATTGTAGAGCAGAAACGGAAAAATTATACAGATATAAGTCTGCAATTAATAATTTTTGAGATACGTATGCTAGTAAACATTTTTTTAAATGAAATTTGTTATTGGTTATGAAAATCCGTGCATGTTTTCGCATTCTTTTAAATTTCAACGAGATTTTAACATATACATTATTAAATCAATCGAAGAAGCTAATGGATTTAAAGAAGAAAAAGAATTTAAACTTAAAGATGGCCAACAAACGCTTAAAATCTCATATTTTCAAAATGATTTTTGAAAAGATTAATTTGATTTAGCAAATTTTATCTACCTTAATCAAATCAATTTGATGGATATCACAAAATATTTGGTCCAAATTTTTTATCTTTAGTTTCAATTTTTATGCTTCGAAAGTAACATTACTATCAAAGGATAGCAACAACGAAAAAGACAAATTTAAATTTTTTGTTGCTATCAAAATAATAGTAACAGAAAATAAGCAAAACAAATTTGTGGAATTATTATCCTTTGATAGTAATGTTACTATCAAAGTATAATAATATCGAAAAAATGAAAATAAAAATTGGTGTAAACTTTATGTTTTACAACAACAAAAAAGTTTTAACAAATAATCGAAACTTGTCTAAAAGAATTCTGAAAAAACGTATGTTTTTTAAACAAAAAAGTCGAAAAAATTAAACCAAAGTTTCAATATTGTTAATCTTTATCTTTTTGATGATAAAAAAATGTAAAAGATAGTATTCAAACATTTTTTAAATCCTTAAATATTGGATTCCTTGTTTTAAAATTTTCAATTTTTTTCAGGGATTTCAAGAGAGTCTCTGAATGTGTCTTTTTTCAGAGACTTCGACACTCTCTATAAATTTCAAGCTTAAAATATTTTGACAAAATTAGCATATAATTGAATGTAATTATGCAAAACTCAGATAATGTATCCATTTTTTTTAACATAAGCTGCAAAAGGTTCACTCATTTTTCCTTTATTCACTATCATTTTTTTGAAAAAAAGAATGTTGTCGTCGTCTTTCAAAATATTGGTTGCTGTATTTTTTATTGGATATTTAAGTGCTGATGATATTGAACCTTCTAAATGTGCATATAAAACTGGTACAGAAACAGAAGGATGTGTTCAAGAAAGAACTAGCACTGGAATGGAATTTGCACATGATATTCATGAAGAATTGCTTATTTGGTCGCCTACAAACTTTTCTCAACAAGAAATATTTTTCTGTTTGCCTCCTTCCGAATCATGTAAAAACGAATATGCGCTTCGAAAGAAGTATGCTCATTTGTAAGTTTTTGCTTTTTTATAACACTTGTTTGATATGTTTTGCAGTGGCGATCTCTATTTCTAAAAAATTGCAGGCATTTTTAATAGACGTAAAACACAGCGTAATATATATCCAGGACAGAAAATATTCGTAATAGCTAAAATTAGAATTGAAGGAAACTTCACTTCTTTTTGCAAAGAAAAAGAGTGGAGGTGGAATGGGCGTTCGGAGTTTAAATGCCTCCCGAGCTAACATTGTACAGAGGAAAAATATTTTGGAGGGGGCATTTTCGTTTTTTTAATAACCCAAATGTTTCTCCCCATCGCTTTCTCTTAAATACTGCTATGTACATGATGTGTATGAAAATAATAAAGTTTGGTTTTAGAAGATTTGATACGATTTATCCAAAAAAAATAAATGTAACTGGTTATAATGGTAATCTTATTAAATATGGTGTTTCTGTTATAGAACAAAGATTCAGTCCTTGGGATGTATTACCTATTGATGTTACTGTTTTTAATTTTCCAGCTTTTTGGCATTATTATAGTAATCAAAAAAATCTTAAAGTTGCATTACATGCTGGTATGTTTTTGTTAAAATTAAAATATAAATTTTTTTATTTTAAATTTTTTTAGGATATTTACAATTTCCCCCTACAGACGGTAAGTTATTATTTATTTAAATATAAAGAAAGATATCATTTATATTTTAGATGATGGAAGTAATGTTGTTTTTACTGATCCAGAAGATAAATGCCGAAGCTATCGTCCAAAAGGTAAGTAGTATTTATCTAATTTATTTTTTCAAAATTTTGATTTTTATAGAATTAAAAATTGATAATTTTCTTAACATGGATCTTTATATGAATCGAAAATATGGAAGATATTCTTATTTTTTTATTAAAAAAGATAATTTCATTTGTGCCTATGTTTTTGAACATAAAGATGTGGTAAGCTATGAAGTTGTATTTCAAATAAGTTGGACAATTGCCGGCTATCATTCAGCTGTTCGTAATCTTACGCAGCGAAATTTTTCTATGAAGTGAAAAAAAATTTCTTGAGAAAATTTAGCAGCTTACGATCGCGTACAGCTACCATAGCTGAGCTATAACTGTCGGTGACTGCCATTTTTTTTAAATAAATAAATTTTTTAGTTTATGTTCAAAAATTGGTATAATTTAAATGGATATCATATTCCTGAAACAAAACCAATCAACTTTCATTTAATTGATAATTATCCAACAGAAAATTATGCACCAAATTTCTTTTGTATTGATGCATTATATGGTACTTTTGTTTCACTTTATTGGAATCGGCAATCACCACGTAAGTTTATTTTAATGTTTAAACAGCTAAATAATGATAATGATAAATTCAATTTATTACTTTTTAGCTGAAGCACATTTTTATGCAATTGATGAAAATAATCTCAACAATATTCAATTGGTTGATAAAATAAAATTAACAAATTTTCATGACGGTTGTTTGAAGGCTATTTTTGAAAATGATTTTGGTGAATTTGAACAATATACTTTTCCAGTATTTCAAAGTTATGGTCGACAAATTTTTGTTTCATATAAATTTGAAATACCCCAAACCCAACCACCCGGGTTTAAAAAGTATATCTGGAATGGATTATGGAAAAATGAAAATGAATTTAATGTTACTGAAAGAGAATTAAAATGGAATTCAGATTCACAAAAATTTTCAGTTGATGTTAATGTATTATTTTGGGCAAAGAAATCATGGATTCAAAAAGATAAACCTGCTATTCCTTGTAAGAGTTTTTATCATTATTTTAACTTTGAATTATTATATTCTCTTTTAAGATATGACAACTGTTCCAACAACTGTGCCACCTCCACCAAATACTGAACCAACAACTAAACCAAGAACTTTGACACCACCTCCACCCGAATTATCAACAACTTTGGCACCAACAACAACACCTGTACCAACATCTTTGTCATCAACAACTCCAAATGAACCAAAAACAACAACAAACGCACCATCACAAGCTCCACCTTTATCATCAATTACCGATTCATCAAGTTCAACAACAACAACTTCAAAATATAATGGTGCCACAATTTATGAGAAAAATTCTACTGATGCCAAAAAATATACTTCAAAAGTAACACCTGCTGCTTTAAATCAAAACAAGAACCCGTCTGATTCCTCAAATGGCAATTGTTTTTTTAATGAAAATTTGTGGTGGATTTTAATTTTAATTATTGGAATTGATATTGTCGAAATAATTATTATTATTCTTTTGATTGTTTTCAAATTTCGTGGTGCAAAAAAGTTGAAAGAAGCAATGCCAAAGAAAAAAGTTCAAAAATCAACAAAGAAGAAAAAGAAGCCACCAGCGAAATCAAAATCACAGCCGAAAAAGAAAGCAACGAAAAAGCAGAAAAAAAAGAAGTCAACCAAAGAAAAATCTGTTACAAAAACTGAAGATGATGGAAATCGCTAAAAGCAGCAAAAAAAACAAGAACAACTTTTAATCAAACAACAAATTATTTTACTGTTAATCAAAGTTTTGATCATTCTGTTCAAAAGAAATAAAAAAATTACAAAGATTTTTTATTGTTTATCTTTGAGTTTAAATTTTTTTAATAAATTTTGTTATAAAAATATTTGGCACATTTTTATCAAAAGACATAAATAGGTTACAACAAATAGAGGTTTTGCATAATCGGTATTATTTAATACATGTTTTTTTTTCAAAGGGCAAAAAAAAGATGGACGAAAGTTAGAGACCGGCTGGGAACACTTTTTCCTTTCTTTTCTTTGACATTTTTTTCGTTACAGTAAGAAAAATAAAATTTTTAGCTACACCCTAATAATCAGACCTACTATACCTAAAATTTTACGCTGACTCCGAAAATGCAACTTAAAATTTTTCTTATGCCGGAAAAAATGCCGAAAATGCCACTTTTTGTTGTGGTTATAACTACAACTTTTTTCTTTATCAAACTTGAATTTTAAGCTTAGCATCATTAGGAAGCCCGTCAAAAATTACATAACATACTAAAAAATCTCATGTGCGCGTATGTGCGCACACAAGATTTTTTCAAACGCAGAGCTAAAGTTTGGTAAAAAACACCCAAAAAAAGGAAGAAAAAAAAGAAAAGAAAGAAAGAACGAACAAAGGAAATGCATTTTTTTGCAAAAAAAGGGAATAAAAAAGTGTCAAACAAAAGTGTTCCTTTTTTTTTCTTCGACGAAAAATTTTTGCTTCATGAAATTTTCAGACGGCGTTTTAGGGGTTTCAGATGCTTTTTTTTAATTTTTAATTTTTATTTTCGTCTTTTTCAGGGTTGAAAATAGTATAATGTGACTAAAAAAATACGATTTTTTAAAAAGAAATTTTCGGCTGCCGGTCGCTAACGAAAGTTCAAGAAAAAGAGAAAAAAATTATCGCAAACAGGGATGAGAAATGCGGCCGGCCAGCCGCGGCCGGCCACAATATTTTAACAGGAAAAAACAGCAAATAGGGTACCCTTTGAAAAAATTAAAAAAAAGAACCAAAAAAATCGTAAATGCATTTAAGGGAAAAAACAAAGAAAAATTGGTTAAAATTTCCTAAATAAATTACTATAACAAAGAGAAACCCTATATTTTCGAATGTTAGAAAAAAAATTTTAGTCTAGAAAATTTTTTTTAATTTAACGAGGCCGGCCGGCCGGAAAATGTTAGGCCGCAGGCCGGCCCGGCCTTGATTTTTCCGGCCGCGGCCGCGGCCGGCCGCACTTTTTGGCCGGATTTCTCATCCCTGATCGCAAACATGATTTTGAAAAAAGCATAAAAAATGTTTCCTCTTCTGCTGCTTGCGCGCAAGCTTGCGTTTTTTAAAAAAAAAAGTGTAAATAAGTTTTGTTTTAAAGGGATTGTCGACGCCAGTTGAAAACTTTTTTCCATTCCTTATCGAATGTATCTTAACACGAAAGCAATATCTTCAGGCATTTTTTTTATGAGCAAAAAAAAGAAAAAAATTGAACACATGTTTTTCACGTGTATCTATTTTTTTGCTGTTACCGTTTATAGTTTTTTTTGTATGTATTATATCAAATAAATTTTTTTATCTTGACTAAGACATCCGTTTTTTACGGTATAACAATATCTTTATTTATTTGTTGATTGTTATTTTCAGGTTTTGCTGCCAGCCAGGTAAGTTTATCAAATTGGGTTAGTTTTGTATTTTTGTTTATCCCAACTAATATCATTATTTCTTTTAGGCTCTTCTCCTATCATCCGATCTTGGTTATCTGCTTGATAAATTATTTTTATTATGTCTCTGTTTTAATGTTATTGTTATCCTGTCAAGTTGCTGCAGTGGGCTGGTCATTTTGGTACAGTTGCCCTAAAGGGAGACATAAGATGATGGTAGAATAATTTTTAACTATTCATAAACTTTTAAAAGTGTAATATAATTTTCGAAAAGTTTTTACCTTCGTTCCGATGTCTCCCTTCTTACAGCAACTTGGCAGGTTTTAATTGTTTTTGTTTAAATTATTATAGTAAAAGAGGTTTTAGTAAAATATATTCGATACGAACTTTGTTTTGGGGCCACGGGTTTTTTGTCGGTGTATTTTCTTCATTCAGTCAGTTTTAGAAAATGGATCAGAGAGCATTTTCACGCTTTCCTTCGTCTTCTACAGTATCTCATGCTCATAGTGTGACCGTATGTCACTTACTTGATAAATATATCCCAGCAAAACCTGAAAATAACAATCAACAAATAAATAAAGATATTGTTATACCGTAAAAAACGGATGTCTTAGTCAAGATAAAAAAATTTATTTGATATAATACATACAAAAAAAACTATAAACGGTAACAGCAAAAAAATAGATACACGTGAAAAACATGTGTTCAATTTTTTTCTTTTTTTTGCTCATAAAAAAAATGCCTGAAGATATTGCTTTCGTGTTAAGATACATTCGATAAGGAATGGAAAAAAGTTTTCAACTGGCGTCGACAATCCCTTTAACAAATATTTTGCAGCGCTTTTTACACAAAATTTTTATTTCTCGCAGCCCCAGTTTTAAGATTTTACAAACTCTTGTAAAAATTTAAATAAAATTTAAATGTTTTTTTCTGTAGTTTTAAATTAAAATGTACTCATATATTTTAGGATCTCGTTCTTCACTAACAATATGGACTTCACCAATAACTCTGAACCTCGACGAAATCAAACTCCAGATGAAGAAAAAATTCGTGTTTTACAAGGTATATTAAAAGTTATATCTGCTGAATTTTTGCATTTTTGCACCTTTTTTAAGTGGCTGCCATTGCTGTAAAACTCCATTTGATAAATTAACACCAATAATGTTATGTGAAATGAAAGTCCCAGTGATTTGTAGAGGAAAATATTTGGTTTGTAAAGTTATTGGAAAGCCATATTCAATCCTTGGAATTGCAAAACCATCACCAGTTATTGGAGTTAACACTTTGCTTGAAGATTTGAATGGTAGGTTGTGGGTGGCTTTTTTGTTTGATTGAAAAATACAAAGTTTTAGGAGATGTTGAAGAAGCTTCTCTCTTTAATTTTCCATTAAAGCATGATGAAAATTGGTTATATCCTGGAACAATTATACTTATCAAAGAACCTTGGCTTCAATAGACTTCTTAAAGTAAAACTTCCTTCATTAGAATTGAGTCTCCATCTGATGTTATCTTTGTTGATCCAGCTGATGAAGCATTTTTAATTAAAGTTCATGCCGAAAAACGGTTTGTTTCAGCTATATTTTTAATCAATCCAAAATATCTTCGAATTTTAGGTATATTTCAATGTTAAAAGATGCTGAATTTTGGCGTATAAAAGCAAATGAATGTTATAAGAATGGAAAATTTGATGAAGCTTTATTTTTGTATGAACGTGGAATTCGCTGTGATCCGGAAAATTCTATTTTATACTTAAATAAATCTGCGGCTTGTTTAAAAATTGGTGTATTCTATATGGCATTTGAATTAGCAAAAATTGGATTGGAAAAAGGTGGAAATCGTGAAAAAGCTTTTTTTGGGTAACACTTTATGATTTTTATAGTTATAGTTAATAATAAATATCCTTTGAAGAATGGGTGAAGCAAAATATGGTATGCGTGAATGGAAGCACGCTGAAAAATATTTCAAAGAAGCTTTAAATGAATTTCCAAAACTTGCATCTGTGCAAGTTAAACGTGCTGCTGATTGATTAAATGAACAAAATCATGGAAAGTATAATTTCAAAAAAATGTTTGTTGATTCAAAAAAAGAAATGCCCAATTTACATGTTGCAGATTATAAAGGGCCAATTGAAATTACAGATATCCCTGGAAAAGGTATATCTTTTATTTAATAGCAAAAAAACTTATCATAATTTATTTCAGGTCGTGGAATTATTGCAACAACAGATATTAAAGAAGGGGCTTTACTTGTAATTTCAAAACCATTTGCTTCTGGATATAAAAAAGATTTGCCAAAGAATTTGATGTCTATTATGCCAGGGAATTCAACACTTCCACAACATATCCTTCTAGTACCAACATAATAAACAATTATATAAACCTCTACAAAGTTCATAGTACATAATAAAATAGACAAATACATTTAACATCGACTTCCAGAATGTAATGAATCAAAGATACGAGAGTATGTTCCAGTTTCATTAATTTCTTTTTGAACAGTAAAATTGTGATGAATTTCTGGTTTAATATTTGTAACAAGATCAAGAAGATTTTGAATAACGCGATCTTTAACTTGTGCCACACGTTCATCATATCCTTTAATTGTTGCATCAATTTGTCGATCATATATAATCTTTTCCAATTCAATATCATGTTCAATTTGTCGAAGCTTTTCTTTAATTATATCATCTTTTTGCTAAAAATATATATATAAATATTATTATAAAAGTTATTAGTTGGAGATGCTTCAGCATCAATGTTTATTGGTGCTGAAGCATCTTCAATGGAAGGCAACATCTCACATCAGCAAAATACACTCTTCTCAAGGAAATATCAGCATCTGAATCACCTTCAGCCATCTATCATATATCTTAAGCCCTTAACTAAACTAAACCAAAAAAAACAATAATATAAAAGACTTTCGCAGTTTATTTAAGGACATCTCGCCCGATAAAACTCTCTCCTCTTAAACTAAGAACCCTGTATCTAACACTTAATCTTATAAATAAACAATAAAAAGATAAAAACCAACCTTTTGAAAAGCATTTTTCTCAATTTCTGCATCAATTTTAGCTTGTTTAACAATTTTTACACGATACGTTTGAGCTAGTTTAATTCGATCATTTCCACGTCGTTCTGCATCAAGTAAAACTTTAACACACCGATCACCTTGTGTTGAAGATTTTGTATTACGAAGTGGATACATCATTAATGAATATCCCCCAGAAGGAATAACAAATTCGTCGTCAGCACAATACGTCAAAAGTCGAGAAAATGAATTTCCACACAGTTTTGCAAAAGTTGAAAAAAAGCGAGAGAGAGAAAAAGAACAAATCTGGAAAAAAAAGTTGACGATAAAAATTTTTATGGCGAAAACGTTGACAGTTTTTTTTTCTCTGTGCAAAAAGCATGCAAATTATAATGCGATGCATTGACAATATCGTTCAAGTATTTCTACAATACAGCATTATAGCCTATAATTTATAGGAATACTTGAATGAGAAAATAAAAACTGTAACGGACTATTAATATAAATGAATTAATACAACCAATGATACAATAAACAAATAAAAAAACACCAAATTAATTTAATTAAAAAGAAGGTTCTTCTTTAAAGAAGCTCAAAGCATCTCTTTCAGTAATTCTTTGTTCATAAACTGTCATACAATAATAAAGAAGCAATGAAAGAAACAAGATATCAATAACTTGAAGCCCAATTTTAACGTAAAAAAAGACTTTTCTTGACATAAAATCTTTAACGAATAAAAGGAGATAAACTTTGATGAGCATTCTTAAAATCACTGAATATATAATTGGTGGAATAATGGTTTTCCAAAATTGAGCTTTTCGCGATTCTTCAACAGCTTTGAGGTTATCCATGACACATTCATAAAAGATTTGATTTTGGAGCCAGTAATTATCATTGATTTCATCGAAGCCACGTGTAAAAGAGCTCAAAAATCGACCACATTTTATTGTAGATTTGCAACCGTATATCTAAAAAAGATTTTTAAAAGTATTAGTAAAAAATACAAACTTACTGTTAGTACAGCTGTGTGTACAAATTTAAGCATTTTAAAATGGTCCCATGAATATGCTTCAGCATTGTTACAAATGTGATCAAAATCAAAATAATCTACTTCTGAAGCCAAAAGAGATAACATCCTAACACCTCCAATTTTGTATAGAGCAGTTTTTATAATATATTCGTACAATATGCTTCAGCATTGTTACAAATGTGATCAAAATCAAAATAATCTACTGAAGATAACACCTCCAATTTTGTATAGAGCAGTTTTTTATAATATATGTGTATAAACACCCAAATGTAAGAAAAGTAAAATAACAAAAATCCAAGTAATATACGTAAGATAATAAAAACTGTAAATCCTATAAGTAGTCTTAAATTATATTACAAATAATTTTTTATAACGGACTTACCCAAGGTTGATTTGAACATCGACAAAAGTTACCACATGAAGATTTATACCATTTTAATAATTTTCGACGATCTCTTGCAATATTACGATAAACGTCACGAAGATTTGTAAGCATTAACCATATTTGATTTTGGTAAACTGAATAATATGTAAATTTTATCAATAACAAAATGCAAGCATCAGCTTTTTAAAGGGCTGTCAATATATGAAGTCAACCAAAAATCGAGTTTTTTGGACCTCCTCCCTTTCCATCATACTTTTTCCTTTGATCTTTGGCCGCACTTCAAAGCGGCGTCATCAGTGGCTGTACCCGCTCCCCCTTCTTGTAAAACATCATATCTGGACAACCTCTAATAATGTCACTGAGTTTCCGTGAGTTTCTTATTTTACTTCCTCTTTTCTCTTTCTTTTTATTGTTTTTCTTTTCTCCAAAGAAAAGGGATACTGTATTCTTTCTTTCTTTTCCTTTATGGCTTATATCTTTATTAGCGAAAAACGAATTAGCGAACTCTTTTTCGTGTTGAGAACTTTCTTCAAATATCTTTGTTAGCGAAAAACAAATAAAATCAAAGAATTTATTTTTTTTTAAACTTTAAATTAATAAATGTGTTTTTAAACATTATTTTATTGTAAACTAGTAATAATTATTATTAGTTAAGCATTGTTTAACTTGTTAATCGCGATTTGTTTTTGTTTGATTATTATTACAATACTTTTTCGTTTGATTATTTTTATTTATTTTTTTTAGATTTATATATAGAAGAAATCTGACAAGCTTATGGATGTTGTACAAAAAGAGGAATTTGGTCCGTCATCTCAAAATAGTCCAGATGGAAAAAAGAAGAATAACAATATGGGTTTGTGTAAATGCAACTTATTTATAATAATCTATCAATGGTACCGTCAGGTAAAAGTTTTTGCTGTTATTGTAGTATATAGCTTGTATAGGATCTTTTAAGAGTTATTAAGTTTTTTTTGTCTTTATTACTTTAATATGATGATAAAGTCCTTACTGAGGAGTCCTGCTTTATCATGGTATTAAAGTAATCCAAAACCTGAGTTTCTCTTTGTTTAAGTATTACTCTAATTTAAAAAAAAACTTTAAATACCGTCTAAGGGAAAGGACGAAACGGTAAAAGTTTTACTTTCTCTTACTTTTATCAGTCTCTTAATATGCTGTAGTTGTTCTAATATTTGTTTTATAGTACTGTATGTATTTATTTTTGTTTTTAAGTTTATATATAAATTATAATAAAAAAGGTTTAAATAAACAAATGTTTAATAATTTTATTGCATTTGTTCATGTCGTGGAATTTGTGAATAATTTTCATGATATTTTCAAGCAAACAATTTTTTAACAATTAATATGCGTTTGAGAATCTTCATTTTGAAGCAGACAATTTTATAAACAATTAATATACATGTGACATGTGAGAATTTTACGTCAGGTTTAAAAAAAAGTTGAACAAGTATATTTTAATTTTTTCAGCAATGGAAATTAGGGCCATAAAGATTGTAGAGAAATATAACAAAAAGATATATAAAACACAACTTTTATTAACTTTAAAAAACACAGAAAATGATGAAATAGAAATATAAAACCAAAAACAAATATAAATTTTATAACTCGATTATTTTCTGAATCGAGAAAAATAACAAAAGAAAAAAGGTAAAAAATAAAGAATCTATGGGTTGCTTTTATACTCATAAACATTTAGAAAAACAGAAGGACAAATAACAAAAAAGTTGATCGTCTGCCGATCACAGAAAAGAGAAAAAGGATGAATAATGAAAATATTAAAAAAGAGAGAAAAATGTATGAAATATTAAATATTAAAGATTATAAACTGATAACAAAAATAATTACAAATATGAAAGATAAAAAAATAACAATTTAAACGATTACAATAAAGACAAATAATAAAAAAGGAAACCAGGGACAAAGATCATCGGTGGTCCAGTTACTGTAATTTTATTTGATCAGTGCTTCTAATGTTTTTAAAATTTTATTACCTTTATTCAAAAGTTTCCAATATTTCATTCATTGTTGCATTTGTATCTGCCTCATTCAAATTTGTGATGAAGCAATTTTTGGTGATATATGGATATCTGCTTTTACAACAAATGAGGTTAGAGCATAAAACTACAGGTCCAGCACCTTCTTGAGGTAAATTTGTTGTTGAATTGATAAATATTATTGGCTCATAATGTACGACCACAATTCGTCTTGCAGGAGTTGCTAATGATGTTTTACAATGTCCACAACGTCTATTAGTACTCTGCGTTGATACCACTGCTTGTCAAAGATATATAAGTTCAATTAAAGTTTAATAAAGCTACAAAATAAACAACCACTGATTACTGTAAGTTCATCAACCTGTTTTTTAAAGCCCCAAAGAATACGTTTAAACACAAAAACCCTTGTAATTAAACTAAGCTTTTCATTTTAAAAGCAAAAAATATAATAATTACATATTAAACACTATCATCTTATTTTCGTTAACAGTAAAAAGCTAATGTTGTAGCAAAAACAAACAAACAAAGAAACATGTAAAGTATTACAACACAAAGATTAAAAGAACTAAAACACATTTAAGCAACTTTTCACATATAAAAGCAAGAAGTAAACGTTATACAGTTTCGTCCTTGCCCTTAGACTGTATAATATTGTTTTAGTTTTGAGTAATATATACTTAAACAAAGAGAAACTCAGGTTTTGGATTACTTTAATACCATGATAAAGCAGGACTCCTCAGTAAGGACTTTATCATCATATTAAAGTAATAAAGACAAAAAAAACTTAATAACTCTTAAAAGATCCTATACAAGCTATATACTATAATAACAGCAAAAACTTTTACCTGACGGTACCATTGATAGATTATTATAAATAAGTTGCATTTACACAAACCCATATTGTTATTCTTCTTTTTTCCATCTGGACTATTTTGAGATGACGGACCAAATTCCTCTTTTTGTACGAACGTCATACACTTGGTGGAAATTACACTTGGTGGAAAGCCCACCAAATGTAACTTTTTCCACCAAGTGTATTAAATTTTTAACTTTACATAAATAGTTACAATGTTAAAAATTATTTCACTTTTTGTTTGTTTTTAGTAATAGATTCCCGTCACGAATAGTTTCTTTAAATTTTTTCAAATGGATTAACTTTTTTGTTTGAAATAATCCGTGCTAATTTTTTTAAATTCTACATTTATATTGAATAATTAAAACAAAACAAAAAAACATTGACAAAATTATAAAGTTTTTCGGAATCCTAATAATTTTCCTAATTTTAAAGAATAATAAAGAAACATTTCTTTTTGCTCAGATTCATCATCTTCCATAAAAATATCCATTCGATTTTTTGCTTCATCAATTTTAAAATCAGCTTCTTGAGTAGCGTGTGACATTTGCGCGTTTTTTTTTGCGCGCATTTTTTTAAGCGTTTGAATTTTGCGCGTTTTTTTTTTGCGCGTAATTTTTTACGCGTGTGACATTTGCGCGTTTCAATCTAGTGACCTCAATTTTTGACAAATTTTAGGATTTTTTTACATAAATACGTCTTAAATTTATTGGAGAATTTAAATTTGGGGATAAGTTTAATACAACATGCATTTAATTGCATTTTTTAACAGATAAAATGATTCTTAATTAAAGTTATCCCCAAATTCAAATTCTCCAATAATTTTTAGACGTAAATATGTAAAACAATCCTAAAATTTATCAAAAATTGAGGTCGCTAGATTGAAGCGCGCAAATGTCACACGCGTAAAAAATTACGCGCAAAATTCAAACGCTTAAAAAAACTCGCGCAAAAAAAAACGCGCAAAATCCAAACGCGCAAATGCCACACGCTAAAAAAAACACGCTTAAAAAAACACGCGCAAATTTCAAACGCTTTAAAAAATGCGCGTAAAAAATTACGCGCAAAATTCAAACGCTTAAAAAAACGTGCGCAAACAAAAACGCGCAAAATCTAAACGCGCAAATTTCACACGCTCAATAGTCACGCGCTTAAATTTTTTCGCGCAAAGTTTGACGCGCAAAAAATTACGCGTAAAAAATTACGCGCAAAATCCAAACGCGCAAAGAATAACGCGCAAAGAAAATCCCGCCATTATCTCAAAACGAATATTGATACACTAAAAATAGCATCAATATATCTTTAATGTTTAAAACAAACAAAAAGTGAAATAATTTTTAATATTGTAACTATTTATGTATTGTTAAAAATTTAATACACTTGGTGGAAGTATGTTTACACTTGGTGGAAGTACATTACACTTGGTGGAAAAAGTTACATTTGGTGGGCTTTCCACCAAGTGTAATTTCCGCCAAGTGTATGGCGTTCTGAAAAAAAAAAGGTTTTTTTTTACAATTTTTCCAGTTTAAATTACAGTTAACTTCAATTAAGTTGTGCAAAGCAATTAAAACCAAACACAACAATTTTACTTTAACACTCATATTTTTTTCAAAAGCTTTTTCAATTTATCTTTTGTCAATACAGTTTGATGTTCAAGAAAAATTTTTTCTTTACAGTTTTTTTTTAAAAATTCATAACAATATTTTTATTAAAAATTTGTTTTTTTATAAAACTTAGAAAAACATTTCATTGGCAAAAGACTAAAAAAAGACAATAATAATGAACAATTTAAATCAAAAGAAGGCCAAGACAGAAAAAACATATCAAAAACAGAGAGATCTAAAAAATGCTTAAAAATTTATCTTTTTAGTTGTTTGACAAAAAAAATTGGGGGTAAATATCTTTTTTGAATTTTTGAAAACAATAAAAAACAAAATTAAAAATGGGACGGAAAAATTACAAAAAAAAATTTATTTTGGATAAACGAAAGCTCGTTGCTTCTGTTTTTTGTAATTCTTTTTTTCAAAAAAAAATTATAATGGCATCGTTGGTTTCAAATAACAGTTGATTAATTAGATGAATTACCACCCGATAAATCCATCCATGGCTGTGCTGGGGCATATGGATTCATGGGCATAAACATTTGTGGAGGGAATCCTGCTGCGGGATTATGAAAGGATGGCATTTGATAAGGATTTGGAAACATTGGTGGATAGGTTGTTGTTGCAGCTGCGACAGCTGCAGTGGCAGCAGTATTTTGCATTGTTGACATTATTGATGTATCGACATTGTATGATGATGGGGTGGTGGTAACACTTGGGGGATCTGAAATATCTGTATATGCAATTTTTTGATTTTGTATTTTATCGGATATTCGTGAAAAGTCAGTTTTTGATTTTTAAATTTAAGAATTATCTTATAGTTTTAATTGAAATTTATCACTTTTTTTCAAAATTGTTTTTTTTATCCAAAATGAAGTGAAGAAAATTAGAATTTATCGTTTTTTATATCTTTTTGGACGTTTGAGTTTATTATGCAACAGTTTATTTGCCTTAATTTAAAATTTTTTGTATTGAAAATTTTTCAAATATTTGAGACAAATATATATTCTTTTAAATTAAAAATTAAAGTTTTGAAGAAGATTCTGAAAAAAAAAATTAAACCTTATTGTGCTCAGTTTACCCTTAAATAATTTTTGAAATCTTGCATCTCAAAAATTTTTCATTTTTTTAAGTTAAAACTGAAAGATCTCGTGCAACAGTTAAGACAAATGAAACAAAATTTTAATTGTAAATAAATACATGCTCTGTTTTGGTTCGATTTTTAATGTTTAGTTAAAGTTTTTTTATTAATCACGATACAAGTCAGATGGATAAGGATGCTAAAAAATGATAAACTGTAAATTTGTTGCATTACTTAATATGCCGTTCATTGGATCAGTTTTAAATTTAAATAAAAATTTTCCCCCCAATTTTAAAAATAAAATTTAGTATTCGGGAAAACGAAAAAAAGAGAGGGAAGAATAGGATAATCGCATTAATGTTTGCTCAAATGCGCAACAATTTTCTTTTTGCCATTTCTCTTTTTTTTGCCTCTATTCTATTTTGTGCTCGATCTAGTGTATCTATTACAAATAAAAAAGAGATTTGCGGTTCATTTGACCCAAATGAGCTTCAAAACAATGGCAATTGTTTTTCTGCCTATTGTCTTCCCTTTTAATTGTATTTCTCTCTCTCTCTATTTTTTTTGATTCGATTTGTGTCTGTTGTTTTTGGAGATATGCAACCACCAAATGGCGTCAATAATTCTTTCCCTTCCTTTTTCCCGTTTATTTCCCTTTTTTTTGTATATTTATCGGATAATCAAAAAACAATTTTAGATTTTTGAATGAAAAAAAATTACTGTATCTAAAAACTTAAAAAATTTTTATAACCGTTTTACCGCCAACCAACAGAACAGTCTAGCAAAATGAAAAAAGTGTTAAGTATTATATCAAATAAAAAAAACCAAAAGGCAATCAGTTTTGCTAAGAAACTTTAAAATTAAAAGCTTATAATGAAAATGGCAGTTTTATTCCCAATTTTTAAAATTTTGAAACTTTTGATATCAGCAAGAAACAGTTTATAAAAAAAGGCCATCAGTTTTAATTTTTTAAGTATGTATCAAAAACAAACCTGGAGATGGTCCTGGACTTCCACTATTTTTTCTCCGTCGATTTTTAAATACATTGACATGAGGTGACTTACCGGCTCTATTGTTTGAATCAATCATTGGTTGAACAATTCTTCGCCGGGCATTTATGAACCTTAAAAAATTAGTAATTATTAGAAAAGATGTTCAGTTACAAATTAAAGCACAACAAATGGCAGAAGGTTTTTTTTGTACAGCAAAAAATTAAAAAACCATGTTCTGATAATTTATTTTGAAACTGTCAATCAAAAACAAATGAGAAGCTCAATTTTTCCGTGACAGTTATTGAAAAAAAACTTACCAATTATTTACTTGAAGAATTGTAAGACCTGTATCATTTGCTAATTGCTTTTTTTGTTCTTCAGATGGATAAGGATGCTAAAAAAATGATAAACTTTAAATTTGTTGCATCAGATAAAATGCCATATACTGGATCAGTTTCAAATTTAATTTTTTAAAATAAAGACAAGATTTATACTAACCGATAAATTTTGAAAAAGCCATGACCGAAATTTATTTATAGCTTCTTTAGAAAAAACTTTTGGAACTTTTCGCCTGCCATTTGATGAAAGATTCGAAGATTGTGTTGGATCCGAACCATTTCCACCAATACCTTCTGAAGAAACAGAATCACGTCCACCGTCATCTTGTAAAGAATCACAAAGTGATTCATCACCTAAAATGATATAAGAAATGAAAGACTCATATGAAAAAAAAACAGACAGAAAGTTTAGTTTGATTTTTGGTGTATGAAAATTAATAAAAATAAATATATCGAAGAAAATGCCAGTTTAAAAAGAGAAAAAATAATTATTTAAGTTTATAATTTTAAAAAGGTTGTTCAAAATGAACATAACTCTAACTCAGTCTTATTAGTAAAATTATCATTCAAAAACATCAGTCAGTTTTAAATTATCTCCTGTTACAAAGGTCACAGTCTTTAATTAAAATTAGAAAATCTGCCCAATTTTTTGACGGCAGAAAAAAAACCCCAGCTCCAAGTTTATTTTATAAAAATTTTTTAAATAAAAATCGTTCCTTAAATTAAATTAATAAATGGTATTGCTGCCAAAACTTTGGTTCAAACAATCGATGAAACATAAACATTTAAATTCAATAAGCTTTTGAAGGTGGAGTCAGTTATATGTTTTTTGAAAGCTTAAAGGACAAAAGGAATCTCAGTTTGATAAAAATTATGAAGTTGTTGTAAATGGCATTACAGTGATGCAAAAAATAAGAGTTAATAAAGCAGTGAAAACATAAGCTTGAAATTAAATGCTAGACAAATTATAAACATAAATTAAACAGAAGCAGTTATTTTTTTGGTGAATCACAGTTTTTTCATCAAACTTTCAATCAAACGGCAAGCGAAAAGTGTGCTATAAATATTGCAAAAAAAATTAAATTAAAATTAAAAACAAAAGCAAATGTTACAGCAAGCAAAAAAATTAAAACATAAAAATATACGTGCTTGTGTGTGGTACAAAAATCGGACAAAAACATTACCGCAAGATTTTGAAAAAGCCAATGCTTCAATTTATTTGTTGCAGATTTAGGAAAGCATCCCCGCTTTTTTGATGATGTGGAAGAAGATGAAGAAGTTGCGGAGAGCTTAGACGTAGATGGTTGATTATGATCAATCATTTCATTTTCCATCATTTGATCGGATGATAGAACTATTAATTGTTGTTGTTGTTGTTGGGGATCAGAAAGTGAACCATAACATGGATCAAATGGATCCATATTATATCCAAAATTATTTGAATCAAGCTGCATTAAATGTTGTTGTGGGAGTTCAGTTTTGATATGTGACATAAAAGTGAAATCTAAAAAAAACAAAAAAGCGTGAAAGCAAAAAAAAAAGATAAGTGCAAGTACGTTGTTGATCTTGAAGTAGAAGTTGATGATGATGATGTTGATGATCCATTGATAGGTGTTGTTGTTGTTGCTGATGGTGATGGGGGTGATGTTGGAGGAGAACATTTTGATCAATTGATTGATCAAGAATGTATGAAGCATTAAATCCACTATCATCACCATCCCCATGAAGGCTACCACCATTGCCTGTCAAAGTTGTCGATGGTGGTATTGCTGTCAAAGTGGCAGCAGTAGTCGATGAATTGTCATTTCTTTCTTCTGCTCCTACTTCGACTGCTGCTTCCCCAATGACATGTATTGACGTTATTCCATGAAGAGGTGTCAATTCAATAATTCCATTATTCATCGTTGACATATTACTATTACTATTATTACTACTTCCACGACAACTTGAAATGTCTTCTAAAATTCGGCAACCCATCACACACAAATGAAACAAAAATATATATTTATGCAAATGCCACACAAAACTTGTCAAAATAAAATGTAGCAGTTTAGCACTTAAAAGCCTAAGCAGTTTTCATCAAAAAAAAAATAACGTTAAAGTATATACTTTTTTTCTTTTCAGTGTTTCACACACAAAAAGTTTTTTTAATAAACGAACAAATAAAAAAGAATGTTTTAATTAAACAAATACTGTGAGTGACAAGCTGTCAAAAACAGTATACTTTTTTCTTCGAAGCTAAAAAAATTAAACGGATAAAAAAGAAAAAGAGATCTCTTTTTTTCATTAGTGCGAAAAAATTGAAATTGTTTCGATTTTTGTTTTATAAGAAAAAAGAGTCAACAGTAGTTAATTTTCTTTTCGGCTACTTTAACTTTCTTTTTTGATGAAAAAACCTTATATGGCTTAAGTTTTTTTTCGGCTTCTTTTTTTGTTTCTTATTCGTGCAAAAATAAAAAAAGTGCTAAACACAAAAACAAAAGCGAATCAACACAAAAGTGTGTGAGTGGGATTTTTTGTGCAAATAAAAAAAGTGTTAATAAAAAGCGTGAATTGTTAGAGTTACGGTAGCAAAAAAATTTATCACTCAATTTTTATCCTATATTTTTTAGAATGAAAGGAAAATAGGGGGTATAGGGGCACCATCAATGAAAATTACTTTGGTTTTTATAAAAAATTTACTGTGATGAGAAATGTGTATGGTTGTGTATAAACGTTTTATGCCGTACGATTTTGAATTACATTCTTTACCACTAAGTGAATTCTTACATCAGTTTTTAAAATAGTTTTGAAGTTACAAACAAAGCGCGAATCGTCTCAGTTTTTTTTTTACAAGAAGTTTCTAATTTTCTATGAAAAAAGCACGCTGAGCAAGAGCAGTTAATCAAATTGTAAAAGTCTTCAAAAGTCTCAGTTTAAAAAATAAAAATAACGTTTAAAAAGTATTTAAAAATGTTTTTGAAATTTCCAACAAAGTCCAGTTTTAAAACAACTTTTCTTATATTACATTATTTCACCGAAACTTTTTTCACTTAAAAATAAGTTTTTTTCTTATAATTTCTTATAAATTCCACAAAATCAACCGCAGCTTTTTAAATTCTATAACATACCCAAAAAAGTTATTATTTACTTTTTTTAAAAGGTTGAATTGGTTCATCAGTTTTTAAAAAAATTTTCAATTTTCATATAATGGCAAATTTGTATCAGTTTTATTTGTTCAAAATGTTTTAGATTTTCGACGAAAAACAAACGCATAGCGCAATTAATCAAATTTTTAGAAATTTTTAAACCAAAAACAGTTAAAAATGTTTTAAAAATGATATTCTGAAAAACAGTTTTTAAATAATTTTTGAGAGCATTCAAAGTGCATATAAATACTGCAGTTAATATTGAATTGTAATAGAAACAGATCGGGTACAGTTTTTAAACTTTCATTACATGCCACAAAAGTTATCAATGAAATCCAGTTTACTTATACCAAATTTTTTTTGTTTTTTAAAATATCTGTTACTTAATCAATGATATAGTTTATTAAAAATGCATTCCAAATCGCTGACAGTTAAAATATAATATATCCACGAAAAATTTTTAAACAACGATTTGAAATAATTGAATCTAATCAAAAACGTATATAAGTGAAGCTCAGTTTATAAACAACCAACACACCCTACACCAGTTTAAAAAACCATTTAAAAATTAAAAAAAAACAAAATTTGCTACCAACCTGCATCAGAAGATCCATCAAGTCCAGTAATTTGTGGTTTGTAGTCATTATCTGTTAGAGAATTGTATCCATTATTATCTTGTATGCTAAAAAATAAATTGCGTGTTTAGTTTTATTGGTGTAAATAAATTTTAAGGCAATTTTGAAGAGACAAACGTTTTTTAGTATTTATAAAATTGTTTTATTTTAGAATTTTTAGTAAAATATTAAACAAAAAAAACACAATTTAAAAACAAACATTGGAATGAGTTTTTTTTAAGATTGGAAAACAATTATGCCTACATTTTGGGGGGTATTAAAAAGACAACAAAACGGGGAGTGGAAGGAAGTGAGTTAACAACGTAAAAAATATTGGAGGGAAACTAGTAGTAACAGTGGATAGTGGAAAGTGGAAAGTGGGGGAGTTTTTTTTTTTAATTTAATCTTACCTTTGGTCATGTGAATGACCGGGTTTCATTTCATTATTATGATTTGATGACGATGATAATCTCGTTAAATCTGTTGATGAATGACCATTTGATGCAAGGCTGGCGGGATTTTCATTTTTTTGTAAATCTAATATTTGATTTTGAAAATTTGATGGATGTGAACTCTAAAAAAAATTTTTCAAAAATCTAGTATTTAAAAAAGACAGTTTAAATCATCATGAAAACTTGAATCTTAGTTATAATAATTTTTAAATTTTATTTGACAGATATTCCACTTTTTTCTTTTGTGAAAAACAGCTATCATCCTTTGTTTCGTCGCAGTTACAATATTTGTTATCGTTTAAAAGTTAAAACTTTTCATGAAGAATTGGTTGGAGACAGTTTAAGAAAAGCCTATTTTTTGCTTTTATGGTTCTTTCAATATAAACAGTTTTTACATAGCATTATCAAAAAAATTTTTTTATTAAATTGTCACCACACATGCACTTTTTTTATTGCAGTTTAATAGCTGATTTCTTTCAAAATATGGCAAAAATTTGATATTAGCCCTTTTTGCAATCTCGTGAAGTGAATACCGCAGTTATTTAAAAGAAAAAATTTTTTCTCCTTTTGAGTTTTTTAAATTTGCTTGCGCACATTAAAAATTGCAAAAAAAATCTTCAAAAGAAGTTTTAAAGTTAAAAAGTTTAACAACGAAGTATACTGTATGCCCAGTTAAATAACCCAAAAATTTATTCCCAATCATTCAACAAAGCAAAGGTCAGTCTTAAAATTTTTCTCAATAAAATACTTTTATGATTTCTTAAAAATATTTGACTATTTAAAAAAATTATTCTCAAGAATAAATTGAAGATCCGTTACAGCAATGGCCAGTTTAAACAAAAAACATTAAAGAATTTAGTTACATTATTGTTAAAATAAAATTTAAACAATTTTTTATAAGCAAACTAATTTTTAAAGGACAGTGTTTCAGTAGTAGCTGGCAGCTATACTTTTAGTTAGATTTGGAAAAAATCAGTGCAAATTTCCGCTAATCATGTTTTTGTAAAATACAGTAATTATAAAACCATAAAAGCAAAGTCATAAAATTAAATTTAAAAAAAAAGTTTATTACTTTTGAGCTTTTTTACATTTTCATAAGTGCATTAAACGTCGCAAAAAAGCTTGAGTTTTTAAGTAAATAAAATCAAAAAAAAGTCTAATGTTTAAGGATATTACGTGATACGACGTTGAATTCAGTTAATTAAATTAAAAAATTATTGTTTAAAAATGAAATATTACAATGGTACAGTTTTAATTAGTTTTTTATTACCGTGTTTTGGTGTACTGTCCCAAAGATAATGAATATACAGTTTATAATAAAACCCGTTAATTTTCAACCCAGCTTATTTTCCTAAACCTTTAAAAACCAACTTACATTATGTGATGTATGACTATCAACAGATGGAGCCATATGATTATCATATGATTGTGGATACATTGGCATATTAATTGGTGTTCCAACAATTGGAGATGATGATGATCCAGCTGTACCAGAAGGTGATGACATTGATGACGGGGGCCGTCCTGAACCTGTTCGTTCTTCATTTACAACATCAACCGGAATCTTCTGTTTTAGCGAAGAAACATATTTTCGACAAAAATCATCACATAAATCATGAACTTTTTCTAATTCTAATAAATGAATTCGTAATACTCGAATTGCAAGAAGCATCTAAAAAAATGTTTCTTATATTGTGTGCATTAAAAAACCATCACCATCAGTTAAATAAAAATTTAAATAAATAACTTACAACTTGGTCCAATTCTGGATTTGGTCGATAAAAAGATGGTTCATGAGCTTTAAGCTTTACAAATTCTTCTAAGTCTTCATTAAAGGATGCAGCAGTGCATACAGATGAACCATCATTTTTACCTGATGGTGAACAAGTTGCTAACTCACATTTTTCTAGTAGGCAAGATAATAGTGGGAATAATGGATGTCTGAAATTAATTAATATTTAACAGTTAAAAATTCATGGTAAATGTTTGGTTTACAGTTTTGAAATAATTTTACTATAATTGTTGCAGTTTTATCCAATAATTTTGTCATGCTCATTTTTTATGTTTTATCAAATTTTTATGACTAGCTTAAAAATAAAACCTTTTTCAGAATAAATTCAGTTTAAATAAACATAGACGCAAAGGCAAAAGTGGAAATTTTTCCCAAAATTCAAAGCCTTTTTGTTCCAGTTTTTCGCTAAATATTGTCTGTAACTCGCTTAGTAGTCATTACAACAAATGGTGCATCGACAGTTTATTAAATGAAAATTGTAAATTTTTACAACATAAGTTTTTGAAAAGCTTTAAACAACTTATAAATACACTGAAGAGCACAAGTCAACAGTTTTCATTTAAACTGCAAAAAAAATCAATAGCCAGTTAAAAATTTTATTTCATATTTCAGTTTTACACCCCAATGATTCACCTTAAAAATTACTTAATGCTAGCTTCTTTCTGAATTTTCTCTTTATGCTTTTAAAATTTTTCTCTTGCATTCATTTCTCAAACATTTTATGCCATCATTTATTTTAACAACTTCTTAACGTCTTTTTTTTCTCTTTTTTTACAACTATAAAAAAATATGACAACGTATAATAATAAATTCGTAAATAACTCTATCTTTCATTAACATTCAATTTTTTATTTCATGACAACCCGATTATCAATTTTTTAAGAAGACGCAAAAAAATGAAGAAAAGAGACAAAGAAAAAGCAAAGTAATCTATCATTGTTTTAAAAATTTTTAATCAGTTTTTTGGTTGATACAAATAAATATATCTTTCACATGGAAAAATGTGTGCACTCATTTGTCGTCTGTCATGCTTATAAAAGTATGTTTAAAAATTATTATTCGTTTTTTATTGAAATCCTCCGAAATTTACAAATGTTTTTGAACGTCAGTTTTTGTCGCCAATTTTAATTAGGCCAAACAAATAGATGAAAGTGCAGTTTTAATCAAAAATTGAACACAAATATAAAAAAGAACAACTGTGTTTGTTCCAAATATCTTAGAGAAAAAAATTGTGAAAAAACCAAAGCATTTTTTATAAAAAAAGAGAGATCGTATGCTCCCATTTTGATGATGAAAAAAAAGGAATTCTAAAAAAACCAAAAAATTTTTAGAGTTACAACTTGATTGATATCTCTTTCTCTTTTTTAAAATAAGAAATAAAAAGGCGTTTTTTGGGCTGGAAAAAAAAGAAAAAAAAGAGATTTAAAAATTTAAAAATATAAAAATGTTTAAAAAACATATTTGCCGAAAAAACAAGTTAATAAATAGCTCAACAATGTTATATTAAAATTTGATTCAACACTTGTTTACACAGTTTGCTCAGTTTAATTTTACAATCTTTTGTTTTGATATCTCAGTTAAAATAAAATATGTAATAGCAAAGTGTGATACTGTTTCTTCAGTGATAAGCTTTGGGCGACAGTGTTTGGTTTAATGCCAGTTTTTTCCGTTTTTTAAAAGGTGACAAGAATTTCGATAATATGATTACAGTTTAAGACGCTGTAATTTTTTCACTTTTTATGTAAAGTAAACCAACAAAATTAAAAAAATATTTTGAATTTCATCTTCGAATTTTTTGCTCAGTTTAATAAAGCTTTTTCCACTCCCACAGTTTACTCTTACACATCTAACGATAAAGAACAACAGTTTATTATCCCTTTGAACTTATCCGAATTTAAGCCATGGTTATCACTCATTTCACTTTTATCTCTCATCCTTTTTTATGCTATTTAAAAAATTAATAATAATTCATTTTTGATAACATTTTTGAAAAATTACTCTCACTTGATCAGAAAAACAGATATAAATAAAATTTAAGAACAGAGTTGTCAATTAAGGAAAAAACAAATTAATATAAATTTGAAATAAAATAAATAAATAAATAAAAATCAAATAAAAACGGAAGACCCCCGCTTTTATTTCCTCTAATAAAAGATTAAGTGACATTTTTGTTCTTGAAAGACAAAAAACATAAAATTAATTAATGACAAATAAATTAAACGTTAAAATGAATTAATTGTTAAAAAATAACAAATGATTTTTTAGAGGTGATAATAAAAATGTCAAAGGTGTTCGTAAAAAGCGATAAAGTTTTATGATACCAAAAAAGAAATTACAGTTTTTTCAAACGGAGTTATTAATATGCAGTTTAAAAGAAATAAAGTTTAGCTACGATAAAACAAAAATCCACCAGAAAGCTCAGTTAAAGAAGACCGATATTTTTCCAAATTTGTTAACAATTATCAGCTAAATTTTTAGAAAATGTCTCAGTTTTTCAGAAAGCTTAATGAATCTTTTACAGTTTTTAGGATTTAAAATTTAAATTTCTAAAATATTAAATGTAAATAACAAAATGTCTCAACGCGAAAGCGAATATAATGAACTGTAATGCTAAAATTTCTCTCTTAATAGAATCCATATTCAGTTAAATACTTTTAATTTAATCTGAAAAGCATTGCCTAATGAACCTCAGTTAAATAAAAAGAAAAATAGAATCCATGTATTTTGCATCAAACGATTTTTAAAAGCGACAGTTAAACTAATTTCTATAATTCTACCAAAACGATGGATACTGATTGAAACCCAAATATTTAAAAGCCTCTAAATTTTTCGTAGTTTGAAAAAAAATTTCTATTGGCTAAAGTGAAATCAGCAATTTCAATTAGTATAAAACCACTAATTACGTCACTTCATTTTAAAAAAGAAAAATTTGATATAATGTTTCAAATTTATCAATTTAAAAAAAAACCAACCCATAAATTGCTTGTTTATCCAATCTGAAAATTTCATTTTGTGCCGGATCATCCATTCCACCACTTTCACCCATTAATCCATAATTTTGTGAAGCTGCTGATGCAACAATTGATGCAACATCTTGTCCATTAAAAAATCCTAAAGATGGAATTTGTTGCTGCTGCTGTCCAGGAACAGACGGCTGCCCCAAATCTCCTTCATTCCCATTATTATTACTTCCTGGGGGTTGATACATTCTTTTATACAATTGTTTTATAATTTAGAATTTCAGTTATGATTTCTTGATGCAAAAATAAAAATAAATTTGTCTTGAATGGAATTTGATAAAATTTTCCGTTGTAAGATTAATTTCTTTCCTTTTTGTTGTTT
Organism: Panagrolaimus sp. PS1159; assembly: GCA_963922195.1. NCBI lineage: Eukaryota > Metazoa > Nematoda > Chromadorea > Rhabditida > Panagrolaimidae > Panagrolaimus > Panagrolaimus sp. PS1159. Next base: position 3,521,008 of record CAWUHW010000001.1, on the reverse strand, counting down.
TTCTGGTAAAAAAGAAAGAGCTAAAAAAGCAGTAAATTATTTTAACACATTTCATTTTTTTTTTATTTTTGTCGGTTGTCATTCATTTCTTTTCAAGTTTTAATTTATGCCTCGTAAAAAAACAAATCAAAAAAAGTTGTCAAACAAAGTTAATCATCATCATCCAAGAAGGAAAAGGAAGAGAGAGAAAAGACAATGTATTTATATTTTGATATATATCAATTGCTTTCCCTTTTTTTCTTTTTTCCGAAACTTCTATATTGACTACTACAACATTTTTGGGATTGATAGTTGTCATCGTCACTCAAGAAAATGAATAATAACGATAACTCTTGAAAAGAAAAAAAATATAAAATATGACACATTAAAAAAACACGCCGGCGCAAGCGCGCGCTCATATATAATAATAAATATGTATATAAAGTACTCTATTAAAATTTGACAAGATGACTTCCCCCATCTCTCTCTCTCTTTAACAACTACCATAGAAAAAATATATAAAAATAAAAGAGAAGATGGACAACATTGTCATCGGATGTTTTAAAATGACAGGAGAAGAGAAGTCTCATTTGACAATGTAAATGGGGAAGAGAAAAAGAAGGGAGAAGATGGAAAAATATAATATATAGCGTTTCATATACTTTACTTACTTCTGAAAAAAAGAAGGAAAGAAGAAAAACGACCCCAAAATAATGTGTCTTTTGGCATCATCCAAAGAAAAAAATGTTGATGGGGAAAGAAAGGGGGTTAGTAGTCAGTCAAATTCTGTCAAAAAATATAAAGAAAAGCGAGAAAAATCTCTAAATCAATCGGAAAAATTTTTTACTGCTCCTCAGAAAAAAAGGGGAAGACAAACGATATATGTGAGTAGCAGGCGACAACCCAAAGAACTAAAAAAGTAAAATGCATAAATGTTCTGCCCACTTTTTTCCTTCTGCTATAGGAGAAAAAAACGAGTCGTTGAAGGCCAAAAAAAGGAGACATTTTTGCCTTTATTTTTAAATTTTTTAAAAACAAACATTTTCCCAAATGTTCAGCAGAAGAAAAGACAAAAAAACTTGTTTGTCTGGAAGAATGGCAAAAAATTGCGATCCAATAACACTTTTTCCAATGCCCCGCCCACTTTTCTCTTTCTGCGTTACTGTAAGTTTTTCTCTCTCTCACTTTCTTTTTCCAACTGCTTTGGTTTTTCTCATTGCAAAAAAAGACCGTTTGAAAATCCTTTTTTTTGTTTTTTAAAAAACTTAAAAAAGGCTGCAGTCATTTTCTCTCTTTCTTTTTTTACGCGCAAAAAAATAGTTTCAAAATAAGTTGAACGTCGTCTGCTACTTTTTTTTCTGATCGATTTCCTTTTTTTGAACAGAAGAAAGAAATCAGTCCCAGAAAGAAATAACAGAACAGAAGAGAAAAAGGCATTATTTTCTCTCTCTCTACTATATTTTTTATCGACCCCCGTGGATCATCATTGACAAACTTTGTCAAACCTTTTTTTTTTTCTTCTCTAAAAACTCTATGCGAATAAATGAACAATGAAAAAAAAACAGGCGCGAAAAAATATCTTTGTTTCGTTTTCCCAGTGTTAATATCCTCTTCTCTATTTTCAGTTTAGTTTTTAAAATTTTTCTGTTATTTTTATTACAAAAACAATTAAAATTTTTAACATTTTTTTTGGCGGGCAAATATAGCGTTGACATTTAATATAGCAAAAATATAGGCATTTAAGCTTCTTATAAAATATATTTTAACCTATCTAGATAGCTATCTTAGAAGTTTCATATATTTTTACTTAAAAAAACATCTCATTTTACATATGAGCAATGCAGATGTTATAATTTGAACTTAATTTTACCAAAAAAATACCTGATTGGTCAGTTTATAATTATTTAATTTCCAAATTTTTTCCAGCTTTCGATTTTTGAAGCGGAAGGCTTTGAAAGAATAGTTCAACGTTAAAAAACATCTCATTTTACATTATTTCTGATATACCCCGATTAACTTTTAATGTTTTGAAATAATGTGTCTAGCTTCAGTTTTTAGTATTTTCCCCAAAAATTATGGTTTCAAAAAAACCGTACATGTTCATGATATTTACCCATGATTATCAGTTTTAAGAAAGATCGAAGAGCTTTCGCATGTACTTGAAATGGGATAAAAAATATTCAGTTTATAATTATTTTTATCTTTATTTTTTGAATTTTAAATGAAAAAACTTATTTGTCAAAAGTGGTTCTCAAACCACAGTTTAAAAATATATAATTTCATTTTTGAGAATTATTTGTTTCATGAATAAATAGTTAAAAAAAATCAGAAGCTCAACATGTACAGTTAAATAAAAAAAAACTTTTCTTGGGCTAATTGCATGACAAAAGTTTTGGCGCGAGATTTAAAACATGTAGACATAACCAAACTTGCCATCAGTTTATAATTATTTAATTTCCGGATTTTTTCTAGCTTTTGATTTTTGAAGCGGAAGGTTTGTTCAGTACATTTAGTTTGAAAAAACCTATTGATACGTTTTTATTCAACAATAATTGATCCAAATTTCAGACATTTTTTCCCCTCTTTTTTCATACGCATGATAATTTTTTATACTTAACTTTTCGCAACATTAAAAGAAAAAGAAATAAACCCGATAAGTATAAACTCTATGCATAAAAAACACCTTTAATTTGGCAACATTAAAAAAAAAGATAGCAAAAAAGGAGAGACAAAGTGCAACAATAATTTTTTTTTCTGTGTTCTTTGATGACCATTTAAATTCAGCGCTACTTAAACAATAATTTTTTTAACACATAGTTTTTTTTACATAGTTTTTTGTTTTACTTTTGAAGTTTGACGATTTTTATCAAAATGATAAATGAGAGATTGTGGCATGAGAAAAGAAGAAGAAGAAAAAAGGAGATGCAAAGAATGAAAAAAACAAATTTTGAAACAAATAATACTGCTGACAGTTTAATTAAAATAACACTAAAGTTTTATAACATTTGAACAAGTAATCCTAATTGTCAGTTTGTAAAATTTTTTTAAAAATAGTTCCAGAACAACATTTAATCCGTTTTCCTGCAACAGTTTTAAGCAACTCTCAAGTTTTATTTTTTCATGAAATTTATAGAACAATCGAAGAAACAAAGAATGTACAAAGAAAAAATTTACTTCGGTAGTTACTCGAGAAATAAATGGATACAGTTTTCACAAAGTTTAAAAATCCATTGTCAATAAAAATAAAAAAAACCAGTGATAATACACCTTCGAAAAAATCCAGTGAAATTTAAAATTTAGATATTTTAACCACAGATATCTTACCTCAAAAAAAATGTTTCAGGGCTATATGGTTTATTTCTGCGTTATTTTTTGGACAGATGCTATCTCACTTACAATAACAAATAGTCTTAAAAACAACTATGAAGTGTTTTTACAAAACTTTTACAGAAAAATTTTCAAAAAATTTTATGTTGTTAAAAATCAAGCAGCTCAGTGTAAAATTAAAATATAAAAATAATTTTTGAATATTTTAAAGTTAAATAAACGGAAAACAAATTTTTTCTTGAAACGTTGAAACAGTTAATTTAAAATCAAAACGTTAAACCTCACTTTTAATTCATTGAAGAACGAGAAAGACTTCAATTTTGAAAAAAAAAATGCAATATAATCAAAGAAGGAAAAAACTAAATTTATCAGCTTTAGCTACCAAAGACAGTTCATATTTAAACTTTTTAATACGTCGAAAAAAATCCTTGCAGTTATAAAAAACAAAAGATAGCGATAACAAAACAGTACACTGATACTCGTAAAAACAAACATTTTAAAAAACAATAATTTTAAATCCAAAAAAAACAAAGTCAAATTTAGTTTTTTCATTTGTGTATTGTCTTTTTTTTGTGTCATATTTTTTTGTTCATGCTCTTTTTTTCTCAGTTTTAATGCATCTCATTTTAATTTTTCATTTATTCAAAATTGAGAAATGAAAAACCAGCTGTCGATCAAATTCGGCGCCATCAACCCAAAAAAAGAATGAAAGCCATGTTTTTAGCTTCTTTTTTTCGGCTGATGCAAAAAAAAATAACAGAATGGTTTCTTTCTTTTGCATTCCTGTTTTTTAATGAAAGAAGATGGGGGAAAAAGGGTAAAAAAAGAATAAGAGATAAGAATCCGGGGGAGACGAAAAGAAGAAGAAGATGATGATGATTTTGACTTCGAGCCGCTCCAAACATTTTTTCTGTTGATTTTCAGTTTTCCCAAAGAATATCAAAAAAGAAAAGGAAACAATGTGATTTTTTTTTGTGACCTTTGAACGGGAGGGAAAATGTTTTGTTTGTTGCAATTCTTTCTTCTTCTTTTTTCTACAGTAACAGTTTTCATCAAAAGTTTTTTCTTTGAGTCCCAAAAAAATGTTGCAAAAAGTTTCCTTCTATATATTTTTTTAAAAAAGAACTTCAAAAAGCTAGAAAAACAAAAATTGCGTTGACGCTGGCTTTTCTATTTTCAAAGAAAAAGAGGGAAAAGAGGAAAGTGACTGCCACGAACAAATCCATCAAAGTTTTTTTTCCTTCTTTTCTCTTTTTTTTCCGCCTCAAGGTCATTTTTGCCCCGCTTGCTTTTGGAACATCTCTTTTTTTTGTGGATAACATTTGAGAGAAAATAGAAGAAAAGATGAAAAACCACAATATATAGTGTTTTTGTTTTTGTGCCAATTTTTTTGCTTCTCCAAGAAAAACGAAACGGCTGCTATTTTACTGCTCCAACAACAGCATTTTTTGGGGCTTTTGGCTTTAAAGCTCGAAGGAAAAATGCCGACCCAACACACACACGAACAAATGAACGAATGTCAATGACATTAGAAAAAAATTGAAAGACACACTTTTTACTGCTGACTTTTCCTCTTTCTGGCTTAAAACCCAAAAAGAAGTGGTAAAATATATCCCCCTTCCCTTCAAAGATATATCCTTGAAAATGAAACTTTAAGATAAAAAACATTTTTTTCTGGGGGAAAAGTCAAAAAAGCTAAAGAAATTGTCCCAAAAGGATTCTTTCTAAAAAAACAAAGCATTCAATTTTGCAATCTGATTCCCCAACACTTTTTGTAAGGGCAATCTTTTGGGAATCAAATTGAAAAAAAAATGCCCAAAAAACGATCTTCTTTTGTTTTTTTTTCGCTCTCGCAAATGTTCGAAAAATGTTCAAAAAGAAAAAAAGAGGGGATAAACAAAATCGGGTTAATCGGAGAAAGGTCAAATTCTCCCGCACTCACTCATATATAATAATTGCGTAATTTTTTTCCTTTTTTATTCCCGCTGAACCCAAAATCCATTTTCAATTGAGAGAGAAAAACGGCACACATAAATAATAATAAACACGCTCAAATGATTTTTTTTATCGGAGAAAGAATCAATTGCATTCATATAAATAAATATGCCGTTCCCAGACTTAATCGTTCCGCTTTTTTCGCCTTTTAAAAACAATCGGGGAAAAATTTTTTTTGTGGTTAAATAAGAAGGTTTGCAAAGAATATAAGTGAATGCAGTTATAATTAAAATTCATCAAAATTTCTGGTTAAAAATATAAATCATGCAAAATATTCAAGCACAGTTTTTACATTATAAAAAGGTAAAAAAATATCCATTTTATAACAAAAGAAATAAATATTGTTAATTGTCCAGAATCAAATATGTTTTAAAAATTGTGATCTCCGAATTTTGTAGCTTGGAAACTGTTTAAAAGGTTGCCGAGTAAGCATTTTTTCCAAAAGGTTTAAGTTTTTAAGATTCATTTGATATTTTATCGAATCACTCAATAAAATTTCAGTTTGAAAATGTTTTAGCAGATTAAATTGAAATCTTCTTCAACGACAGTTAAAAGGGAATAAAGTAATTTCTTTGTGGCTGAAAAAAGGGTTTTTTCAATGACTTGAGTTATAATTAAAAATGCATTGAAAATTTTTTTGTTGTAAGCTTAAACATGTTTAATACTGAATTTATTCAATCACAGGTTTGTCAATTTTTAAACTACACAGATAGTTCAATTATTCAGTTTATTATTAAGAGAATATTATTCAAAACCTACAGTTTTAAACTCAAAGCTCTGAAACCGCTTTTAAAATTTTTTGTTCGGTGAAACATTTTAATTTCTAAAGTCTCAAGTTTAAGGTTCATTTGATACTTTTTTAAAAAAACAGTAATAAAATTATAATGAATAAACAGTTCCAGAATTTAATTGTCCCACTTTTTCCGCCTCTAAAAACAATCATTAATTTTTTCTTTGGTAAAAAAAAGAGTGGGAAAGAATATGAAGAAATGCAGTTATCATTAAAAATGCATTAAATTTTTTTTGTTACAAACATAAATATGTTAAATATAAAGCTTAGTTTTTACATTATAAAAAGAATTTACTATTCAGTTTAAAATAAAAGATAGGAAATAATGTTAATTGTTCAGAATGAAATATTTTTCAACAGTTTTAAGCTTAATGTTTTTATAACCAAAAAGCTTTTTAGTGTACCGATTTATCTCTCACATGATCAGTTTTAATTTAAAATTTTTAAACGTTTTAACACTGATACCTTTGCTTAAGTGAACACTTTATTAATTTGTAATTTATTTATTTTAAAACGAAAACATTAAATGTTTGACAAAAGAAAATTGGGTCGATTATCAATGCGAAAATTGCACTATATTTATTATAAAATAAAAAAGCTAAAAACAGAATTTAAACTATAACAAATTTATAATAAAAGAAAATTCTGTTAAACTGTCGTTTTTAATATTTTAATTGTATTGTTTTTTTCTAAATTTGGAAAACTATATATGAATTTTTATGTATTTATAAAACTTTCTATCCATTTATCATAAATTTTCAAAAAATTTTTATATGACTGTAGTCAAAAATGAAAATGTTTGTGAAAACTGTTGGATTTTTTTTTTGCAGTTTTTTATGATTTTCTTTGCTGAAAACAGTTATTTAATATTAAAATCGAAAATAACGAATATAATATTTTTAAAGAGAATTTATAGCTTCATTAAATAAAACAAAAACTATCAGATAATTTTCAATAAGCTGTGAAATAAGATTACGCATTAAAATAAAAAGACAAATACTATGTAAAATTCTATAATTGTAATGTGCTATTGAAACTAAACAAAAAAGGGTATTTGTGGATATTCGCAAATCTGTGCAAATTTCTTTATATATTTTGTTTTTGAAAATATTAACTGAATATTTACCATCAATTGGATGTAAAAAAACAATTAACAGATTCATGTCTTTATTTTATAAGACAGTTAAAAATTGACAAAAGTATTACACCCATAAAATTGAATGACAAATATAATAAAATTCTAAAATTAAAGACGCAAATCATATTTATCGATTAAAAAAACATAATTTTTCAAAAAGTGTGTCATAATAATTTTGAATAATATAAAACCGAAATACTTTTATTCATTTGTGGTAACTGTACAAAGATATAAAAATCTTCAATTTATAATTTTTCTTTGATTGTATTTTTCTAATAAAATAATACTAAATTATCACAAAAATTTAACAGATTTTTATGTTTTTGCTAAATTCAAACCTGATTTTGTAAAAATAAAAAATAGTTTAAATTAAAGGTGAAAATAGAATTATAACTAAAATTGTGTTAAACTGTTTTAAAATTAAATATAAAATAGTGTTTTTTAAGTATCAAAAAAAACCGCAAGTGTTTAGTTGAATCCGCATTTCTGTTTGTTTTTGCTTTTGTTAAGTAAAACGTTAAAAAAAGTAATAAAGAATACATGTATGAAAACACTATTCAACAATATATAAACTGCCAAAGCTTGTGTTTGAAAGGCAAAGAAAAACTGGAGTATAATCTTTAATTTTTTGTTTTAAACTTTAAACATTTCTTTTAATGTATGGGAATGACAACAAAGAACTTTGATATAAATAAATTGTAGCCACATTTGTTTAAAATTTGATACGTTTATAACTGTTTCTTTTTGGTTGTGTTTTTGACATATAAGACGGTAAAATATAAAAGTTTTCAAAACTTGACCAAAAATCACAAAAAAGCTTTTTTTTTGTAAAAAAAAATTTTTTTCTGGAAACCTTTTTGAAATTTACGACTTAAGAGGTATTTACAGAAACGCTTCCAAACTGTAAGAGAAATTTACAGGTTGAAACATTTTCTGGGATAACCTTTTCGTTTGTAAATTTTTTTTACAATTTGGAACCTTTTCTTTGATAACCTTTCATATTGTAAGGAAAATTTACAAATGGAAAGGTTTTTAAATACAATCTTTTTATTTGAAAATGCATTTACAATTTTTCATCATCATTTTTTGTAAATGGAATCGAACCTGAGACCCTCGGAGCAAAAAGCTAACGCGCTCACTACTGAGCTATTGAGGCAACACAGTTTGAGTGATGAAAATGCTAGATGACTCTTTGCTAAAAAAACAGAATGAATACTTTTTTATTTTTTATTTCAATGTTTTTTGGCCAAGAGTGATCTAGCATTTTTATCACCCAAACTGTGTTGCCTCAATAGCTCAGTAGTGAGCGCATTAGCTTTTTGCTCCGAGGGTCTCAGGTTCGATTCCATTTACAAAAAATGATGATGAAAAATTGTAAATGGAAAAGGTTTCAAAATGTAAAAAAAAATTACTTATAAGAAGGTTTTCATAGAAAAGGTTCTAAAGTGTAAGGAAAATTTACAATTTAAAAAGTTTTAGCAGAAGAGGTTTTAAAACGTAAGGAAAGTTTACAACTTTGAAGGTTTTGATAGGAAACCTTCCGAAAGTTTGCAGAAAAAAAGGTTCAAGCCAGTAAGGTCTTGAAATGTAAGGAAAAATTTACAATTTAAAAGGTTTTTCGGTTAAAATGGTCCATTTCTGAAAACTTTTATATTTTACCGTCTTATATAAAAAATATATTTAATTTTGGAATTATTTTTGAATGAAATTTGTTAAAAAAAATAACTTGCACGAAATTATTGCTTTGGTGAAAAGTTATAAAAAGTCTGTAGTTTTCTGTTGTTGAAATAAACTGTAATTCTATAACAATATCAGGTCCACCAATTTTTGTATCAACAACCAACAGTGCTCCAATTTGGGGGGGGGGATGTAAATTCGCAGAATTTAGTTACACGAATCTGCGAATTTATTACGTGTAACTAAATTTGTTTTTAATTTGAAATATAAAATTCTCATATCTAAATTTGGATTATATTTTTATGGGATAATCATTATATGATATTTGAGATAATAAACTGATAATACATTGTGAAAAATAGGAATATTTGTTTTGGTTTGTTCTTTTGTTTAACAGAAAGCTAAAATGTCAATACAATTATCTCAAAATTTTTTGTTTGAAAATAAAAACTGTCGTAAGCTTACATTGCCATGTTAATTCAAGGAAAAAAACTGGGATGACTTTTTTTGGAGTAATAATGCTAAAAAGAATTTGTAACTGCATTTATATCTTCATTTTTGGGTCTAAAAAGCTGATAAATTAAAATTAATTTGAAAATGGCGTTCAAAACTGTGAATTTGATAGAACGTATACATTTTTACTTATATCTAAGTTCAAAAATGTTATCTTTTAACAATTATTAGAAACCACAAATAGTTTTGTATAACTGTTTTTTATAACTTTTTATTTAACTTATAAGAGCAAAATCCATCAAAAAAATTAAATGCTTTTTTTTAACCTTAAAAAATTTTTTTAATGAAATCTTTTTTAAGTTTCTGATAACATCAAATTTTTTTTCTTTTTTGTCTAACTAAAGCTAAGAATAATTAAATCTATGTAGCTTCTTTTTCTATGTTTATTGAAATTAAAAAATTAACGCCTGTCTTTTATTTAAGTTGAAACTGAAAAAATTAGAATGAGACATCTTTTATCAAAAACTATTCCCAAAACTGATCTCAGAAAATCATTTTTCTTAAAAATTTAAAAAATGGCCCGAAAAAAACATGTTCTGCTTTACTTTGTACTCTGAGAAAAATTTGTTGCCAAAAAAACCCGCTAAAATCCGGGTCCTTTGTTTTTCCCACGAAAAGACCAAACAATTTTTTTCCCTTTTTTATGGTCCCTCAGCTTTTCTTTATTCCACTTTTTTTCCGTTAGCACAAAATTTTTTGTTTAACCTTCCGTTTTTTCTGCAAAAACATTCTTTATTGTTTTTTTCCTAATAAAAAATATTTTTGTACTTTTTAGTTTTTTTTAATATAAATGCTCTAATTACAGCTGCTGCTGCAGCTCCTGTCTAAATTCTTCCCACACCATTTTTTTGCCCCTTAAATTAATTTATATTTTTTTCCGTCCGGTATTATTTTTATTGCCCACATATATTTTTCTTGTTTCTTAAAACAATTTTTACCTATGATTATTAAAAAAATGAAGAAAAAAGTAATATTACTTAGTATATTAAAATTTGGGGAGAAAATTGGATTTGATTTCTAAGCAACATTCCTTCAGCTGTTTTCTTAAAAAAATATTTTTTTATTAGTAATACGCTATAGCCGTGACCTTTGGTATAAGACATTTTTCGTAAGGTACTTTTTTTTCATAAATGTTTTAATAATTTTTGGAAATGTAGCATGCAAGGTTATTTGGTTAACTTTCATTTTCATTATGCCTATTGGTTTTTTAACTAAAATTAGATAAACTCTAATAAAAAATGTATTTTATGAAATTTTAAAAAGGCTAGTAAAATTAAAACTGTCATCTGCATTTTTTGGAAAATTAAATAAACTGTATTGTAATGATGAAGTATTAATCTAAAGAAATCTTGAACGATCATAAACTGACAAAAATTATAGCACGGCAAATTTTTTGAAGTTTTTAAATACTGACAAAATTCGGCTGCCTTTTATTTGAAAAACTTTTCGCACTCTTTCATGCACATTTGAGCTCAACTGTATACATTTCCTTAAAAGCTTGAAGTAAACTGAACCATAAGATTTTTTTGTTCTCTGAATATACTTAAATCGGATATTTATAAGCTGGTCGTATGCAGTTATTACGGATCATTAAACTGAAACCTTCTTTTTCATTTTTTTTGTTAGAAGTAATAAAATTTAATTTCAGCAGTTCATAATTGTGAGCTAATAGTTTCTGACAACTTTTATAATTTTTTTTGTTTTTTAACTGATTCCATTGACTGTTCCCATACTTTATAATAAGAGAAATGTTTTTGCACATCGGACGCTAAAAACTGGAAAGCCTCTATAAACGATATCAACCTTTGTGAATCAAAAATTTAGTTTGTAAAACAATGACAATAATTTTTATCAGTGGAGAAAAGTTAAAGAAATTTATTAACTTTTTTAATTTTTGAAACTGTTATCTTCTTGTTCAGCGTTTCCCAAAACATTTTTGCAGATCTCAATTTCCACATTGTTAAAAAAATTCTCTCCACAAAAAAAGAATTGTAATTTTCTTTTGTTACTTCATCTTTTTTTTGTTTTTGGTGGACATTATTTCTTCTTTTTTTGGGTTCATGTACTTAGCTTTTCCATTTTTCTCCAATTTTTTCCTTCCATTTTTTCCCATGTTTAAAAGAGGGCGTTCAAGTAATGGATTATGGCTTCATTCTTTTTTTTTTTCTGTGTGTGTTAATTTTGTGACTCCATTTGCTTTTTTTTTGGAGTTAAAACAAAAAAAAGAAATGTCATTTTGACGGAAAATATGTCTCTTTTTTTAAAGTGTCGAAAAAATTAAAAAAGAAAAATGTTTATGGCTTCTTCTGTCTTCCTGGCATCAAGGTTAAAAAAATGAGTGAAAGAGAGATAAAAGCTTTGGTTTATTGTTAATTGGCATCCATTTGTTCGTGTAAAAGAAACTGTGACCTTATTATTTTTGACAAAAATTTTTATAAATTTTTTGTGCTGTAATCAATATATACTATGTTTTTCTAACTGCACGCAATTTTTTCTTTTCTTACAAAAACATTTTTTCAAAATTTCGATTTTTTTGATCAAAAAGCTTGTTTAAAAAATTTGCCAAAAACGAAAAAATGTAATAACCATTTTTTAACATTAATTCTGAAACTATTTTTTGAAACTATTGTATCAAACGATAAATTTTTTTTAAATATAACTAATCTTACAAGATGTGTGGTTCCATTCTTTCGGTGCAAATTTAAAAAAAAATTGAAACTGAGATTAAAGCTTCCGTTTTTTGTTAACTGTTTCATGGTTTTCAATGTTGTAAAAAAACTGTTTTTTTTCGATTACCTGACAAAAATGCTTTTAAATAGTTACTTTCGATTGTAATAAATTTATCTATTGCTTTTTAACTGAGTTCTTTTACATAGATAGTTTGTCGTTTTTTACTTAAAGATTCTGTTAAAATTTTAACTTTTGCCAATCATAAAAATAAAAAATTTAAAACAATATTAAACTTTCAAAAATTCATAAAGATGAAACGCTTTGTTGAAATTGTATTCATAAGCTTTAAGATTTTATATTGCTGAAACAGTAAACAAAATTATAAATGGTTAAATTCAAAAAAGCTTGATTTCTGTCTTTCAGCTTCATAGTTAAAAAATTGGTTGAATAAAGCTTTAGTGCCTTTACAGATATAAATTATTTGCTCAAATTTTTGATCTTTTACGGTACTCTAATTCAAACAAAAATTGAAGTTGTTGAAAATTTACAATAGTATTATTTTTTATAACTGGATTTAGGGTTGATGTTTATCCTATTGTTTTTGAGGTAAAACATTTTAAAAATAAAACTGGGTGAATCATTCAATTTATTTAAAATAAATATTACGAAACTAATTTAATTTCTTGTTATCTCCTTATCCAAAATTACAGTAAAAATTTTAATGACGTCAAACTATATTTATTTAAAATTTGATTTTTTTAATTCGAGTTCTTTATTTTAATATTTTTATTACCTTAAAATTTGCAAAAACATGTTTTTACTTTGCATTTTATAATTAATTTGTACTTTAACGTTTATAAACGCGAAAAATAACATTTTAAAAATAAAACTGTTAATATGTTTTCTCCTTTTCAGAAAATGTATCCATTCAATAGAATCCGTGACTTTCGTGTCCGAAGTAATAAAACTCCAAAACCGGATTTGGTTGAATCTGCAGGTGTTGGATTTTCAAATACCAATGTCGTTGAAGAGGATACCGGAACAAATTCACCAGAAACAAAAAATTTTATTGCAAGTGTTTTAGAATTATCCACTCCTGATCAAAGATGGTCGTCAAATCGTTGTGGAAGGTAAGAGATTTTAAATGGGGTTTAAACTGAGCCTCTTGATTGACAAGAATGAATAAAAATTTATTTTAAAAGTTTTAAAAGTTTTTTTGAAAACTGAAATATCCAAACTGGGGAAATTTCTGACTTTTTTAAATGTACATGTACTATTTAATATAACAGTCTAAAAAACTGCAACATAAGATAATAAAATAAAACTGATAAGACATGTTTCTAAGATTATATATTATCATTCAAAAAACTGTTACATGCAAAAAAAAAATTGATTTGTTGAAAAAATTTTTATTTTTATAATATTAAAAACCGAGTATTTGTAAAGGCAGATGAAATCACTTTGAAATTTATGCACCAAACATCAAAAGATGGCGTAACTTAACTGATAAAAAATTAATTTTACCAAGCTATATAAAAATATAGGTTTTTAAAACTGTGAAGAATAGTATTGTCTAGTTATATAATATAGATTGTTCTCTCATTTTAAGCAAACTAAATTTACAACGTAATTTTTTAATCTTAAAAATGCTTCTTAAAAAATTCATAAAAACGTTGTAAAAAAACTGCTCCCAGAATTTTGAAGGGGTCATATTTTTATCAACTTTTTTTTATCTTTAAAGCTGAAATAATTCTAAAAAAGATAAAAAATTATTTTATAAACTATCTTAAGTGTAACTGAAGAAAAAAGTTATGGCTTCTATGGCCTTACACGAAATATTCATTCAGTTGCAAATGGATTAAAGCCTGTTTTAATGATTCTTCGAATAATGGGATTCTTTCCACAAATATCTGTTTTATCTCGACGTAATCCATGGCGAAAGAATACGGTAACTGTTGGAATTTGTTCATTCATAAAAAAACTGAATTAATTTTAGGGTCAACTTTTTCTATTTATATTTTCATGTTTAATTATTGCATTTAATGCCCACATTTATTATAATAATGTTAAAATTTCAATATTATATAATTGGAGATTTGGGTTTTTGCATGCTGCAACAGTTTCACATTTAATTTCAGGAATAAAACCGTTGGTAAATGCTGGATTAATTTTGTTATTTATTTGGAGAATAAAAAAGCATGTAAAAATGATTAAAATGATGGATACCCTGGATTTGTGCTTTCGGTAAGGCCATTCATTTTATATTAAAACTGGTGGTGATTGCGATGGTTTAAAACAACAATTTTTAAATGGTAAAAAATAATGATAAAAAAATTAGAAGCATAAACAGTTTATAAGTGGATCAGTAATTGTCAAACTGAGGCTATAAAAATAATGACGAAGTTAAAAGTAAAAAATTTTTTAAGTATTTTTTGATGTAAAAATGTAAAAATATTTTAATAACTGAAAGTTTCATGAATTGTTTGAATAAAAACCGAAGACTAATTAGTGTTCCCTAAAAAAACGGTTTTTTTATTTTTCTACAATTTAACTGATAATCCTTGCGAGCATTTCAAAGATGAAGATATAATTGACAAAATTTGAAATTATTCTATATAATTTATAGAATTCTAACAATTTAATAAACTCAAGTCGTTTTTTTAATTTACTGAGAAATCATGTTCTATATCTAAAAAAACCAGAATTGTGATTTTTTTATATTTCTATGTAAAAAGTAACTGAATTTTTATGTGCTAAGACGCTGATTACACAAAAACAAATAATATAGAATTACAAGCTTCCGATCATAAGTAGCATTATACTTTTATTATTAAAAACAAATTAATTAAATACTTTAAATATTGTTTGTGATAGAGTTTGCTTAACTGCGGTTGGTAGTTCTCTTTTCGGTCATTAATTTGAAATAATGTTTTTAAAGGTAGTAAATTTAGTAGTTAGATTCCATAAAAACAGTATTGATTGGGGGTCGAAAAATGGCATAATTATGTTCGTTAAAATGTAAAAAAAATGATGTAAATTGAAATTAAAAGCAAAATATAAGATAAACTGATTATCACAATCGATTTTAAATTAACTGTAAATCCCATCTTTTTAGATCAACATTTCATCAAACTCCAAATACAAAATTATATACTATAACATTTTATATGGCATTTGGATTATCTCTTCTAATTCCACTTTCATGGCGGATCTTTGAATTATATCATCAACAGGGTTCACTTTTTGATGAGCTATTTTCTGTTTTTGTTGTTCCAACTTTAACGGCATGGAATTTATTACCGTTGATGTATTACGTTCTTTGCAATTCAATTATACGATTTTGGTGTCGAGTGCTACGAAAATCTCTTAAAAAAGAGCATATTAAACGTCATTTTTCATTAAAGTTTTATTATGAACAATTTTTGAGAATTACTTCGTTACAGGTGAATTTTTATATTTTTTTGTTTTTTGATGAAAACTGGGGAGAGCAGTAGTGTCTTTTGATGTCGTGAAGAAAGTGTATCCTTCAAAACAAATAAAAATATACGTTCTTTATTCCATACAAAAAATATAATATGAATGAACATAAAAAACAAACACATTCAAGCTTTTATAGATTTTTCATTGCGAATGGAGAAGAATTACTTTTATATGCAAATTTGCGTAGTTTCTTCGCAACATTTGAAAAAGGAGATTTTTAAATAATTTATAAAAAACTGACATCATTTTAGGTAGGATAAAAAGGTTTAAAAACCATTGACAATTATAAAAAAAATATAAAAAAGATTTCATAAACCAGAAAAGTAAAGTATTTAGATTAATTTTAACTGTATAGCCATTTTTTAAAGGCTAAAATTTTCAATATTTTTCATAAATAAGGCAGACACGAGCTATTAACAGTGACTTTTTATTTTTTTTCCTAACCTATGCAAATGACTTTAAATAAAGTATTTACGAAAATATATTTCTAGTCCGTTTCTTTTTGAAACGATTTTAATTTTTACAGTGTAAAGAGCGTCATTGTCATTTTTTTTCATTCAAAAAAGGATAAAGAGAAATGGCCGATTTTCGTTTTGCCAGCAGCCTTATTTGGCGTTCCTGTGTCAAAGTGGTGTGCGCGTTTACTCGCAATTATTTTGAATGAAAAGAGTTCAAATCCACCTCTCGGCAGACAAATCAGAATGAAAAGAGTCCTCTTCAGTCAAAATTATTGCTGACTAAACTAAAATTTCAAAAAATTTAATTTACAACTGTTTTTTAAAATCTTATGACTCTTCCATTTTAAATAATTTTTTTTAAATCTAATATACGCGAACCTTTAATAAACTAGTATACAAAGCACCATAACATAATCAAAAATTAAAAAGTACTTAACTGAACAGTAAAAAGTATACGTCAAAATTTATAAACTGCAGTTTCATAATCAAAACATATTTAAGGAAAGCGTTGGAAATACCTTTAATCCATTTATATTATTTTCATTGGCATGGTCATTAATCTTGCTATGTTTAACAATATATTTTATGACACAACCAACTTCAAGTTTAACTGAACCAATTACACACGAACAACAAAATAATGATACAATTCGGGCAATGTTAAATCATCGAATTTTTTTAAATATGGGATGGTCATTGATACAAATAATTGTTGCAATTTTACATATTTGTATTATTTCTGCAACTGGAATGCGAACAAATGAAGAGGTAAGAAATTTATATAAAGTGAAGCAGGTGAGGTACTAAGATTCCCTATTAAATTAAACTGAGAAAAATTTTTTTGATTTTTAGCGAAAAAATAAAAAATCAATAAAATCTTTTAAAAAATGAAAAATTTTTTTATTAAACTGACTTCTAATAGGATCATCTACTCAAAAAAATACCCAATATTTTAAAATTTTTAGACAAGAAAAATTTTAAGTGCCGTTCTTGCCATTGTTCCAGATGCCAATGCAGATTTGGACAGATTTCAGGTAATTAACTGTATCAATTTTTGTCTTAAAAACAAAATTTTTTTTAAACTCATCTTCTCTATCAAGTCCATTTTTTAGATAAGTTGTTTTGTGCATAAAATGTCAACACAATATATGTGGGGTATGACAGTTTGGAGGGCATTCCCACTTGAAAGAACAACATTTTTTACGGTAAAAACCATTTTTAAAACTTTAACTACCATCATTTTAATTTTATTTACATTTTTTAGCTTGTAAGTGTTATAATAACATATTCGCTGCTTCTGCTCAAATTAAAAGAAAATCCACACATATCTCCTCGAGTGCCATCTTTTAATATAAATAATACTGGGTGATATTTTACAAAAAAAATGTATTAATTATAAACGTTTTTATTTACAAAGTTATTATAAAAAAAGTTATATAAATTTTTTAAAAATAAAATAAATGGTGTTAATCAATTTTTAGAGAAAACTGCATATAATTTTATTAGAATTATTTGTTTAGGAAGAAAAACAATAAAAAAAAAGTTTTTTGCCTTCTTTTATTTTAGAAAATTATTTAAACTGCAGTTCAGGTGTTGAACGGAGAAAAAAAAACAGAAAAAAAGCGAAGAAAAAAACAAAAAGTGTGATAATTATTAATTTTTTGGAATGTTTGATAATTCCAAAAAAGAAAAATTGGGTTATGTTAATAACTGTAAAGGTTTTTTTTAAATTGAAAATTTTTTCATTTTTGGAATTTTTGGGTTATGTTAATTTTGGAGTAGATTTGTAATTACAAATTACAAATCTGCTCTAGAAATAATGGATGGTGAAAATATTTTGACTTATGCTTTTGGTGATAAAATTTGAATTTCAAATGGAACTTATAAAATTGTGACACTTCAAAAAAATTTCTGTTCAGAATTTCTTCAATAAAACAATGTTTGTTATAACTGTTGGTTGAATTAAGAGCATTTTTTAATACAATTAGATTTTAAGTTTCTACGTTAAACTGAAATAATCAAAAACAAAACAAATAAAATAACTGATTGGCAGGAAAAACAAAGTATCAAAATCGATTATTTATTAATTTGAAAGATTTTTTTAAACAGTAATCTTGATAAATTGCAACAATAATGTTCATTCTTTCATCAAAGGATTACTTACGGTTCAAAAACTGACACAAAGGAACAAAATGTGTGACAATTTTATTATTACCGAGTCAGTGATACCATGTGTTTTATTTCTAAATCCAACATTTTTTTAACATTAATTTATTAATTTCAAGCTGACGATTTTCTGTAAGAACTGAAGATTAAATTGGATAAATAATACAAAAAATTTTAGGGATAATATCCCCCAGGCTTTTAAAAAAATATAACTAGCAATTATGGTTTTTCAACGAAATCTTAATGAATTTTCAAAAGCGAAAAAAATCCGATGCTCTGAGAAGAATTATTTTGTGATTATTGGTTTTAAAATATCGTGAAATAAAACTGAACTAAAAGAACGCATTTTTTTTCAAAATCGATGAAAAATGAAGCCTTGGTTGAGAGCGACTTTTTCAAAGTGCTCCGATTTGGCTGAAATTTTCAGGATTATCTTTTTAGAAGTATGATAGAAAAAAAATATTAAAATAATTTTTATTTATGTAAACTGCAGTTGACAAAAATTGGGTAATCTCTTGTTATCTGCTTATCCAAAATTACAGTAAAAGATTTTAACGACGTCGAATTATATTTATTTAAAATTTGATTTTTTTAATTCGAGTTCTTTATTTTAATATTTTTATTACTTTTTAATTTAAAAACTGGATAAATGATACAAAACATATCCCCCAAGCTTTTATTTAAAGCCAAATAAACAAATTCTCGAACGTGACAAATTGTGACAGATTGTTTAAAAAAAAGTTATACAAATTGATTGAAAATTTTTACTTGAAGAATATCGGGGTTGCTCTTCACAAAGCCATTGACATGTTAAAAGATCATCAAAAGTATTTCGACTATTTCCTTGACAACCATCATACCAAAATAATCGACATGTTAAAGATGCATGATCAAAATAATATCTTTGTTGCCATTCACCTTTAAAGTTTATATAATTTTCAAATATTAAAACTGGTGGGGATAAATTGCAGCCTAAAATCGGCGCAATGGGGCAACAAAAAATGTAAAAATTGTAAAAAAACATTACGGAAACTAATTTGTATTTGTTTTTTTAACTTTTTTTTAATTATCTTCCATAGCGCCATCTTTTTGGTTATAGGAAAAAAACTGAAACGAGCAAAAATTTGTATTTTTAGTTTCAAATGTGAAAAAAATCGAAAAACTTGGTTTTTGAGGTAAATCAAATAAAATTTGCAATTATCAATTATCTGGCTTCAATTTTCAAACTGTCATTTTAGTTTTCATGATGGCAGAATTATTAATGCTTTCATAAAAATTTTTAAAGTTATCTGATTTTTCAGAAAAAAGCAAAAATGCAAAAAGTAGCAAAATTTAACTGTAGATTGGTATCATTTTGTTAAAGAATCGAAGTATTGTTGTTTTTTAATTTTATATATTGTGTTTTGTTAAACTGTTGGTGTCGAAAGTAAAACAGAATTTTGTCATTTAACAGATTGATTTTATCAAGCTAAAAAAAGTTAATACAATTTAATTTTCAATAACTGCATTTGAAAAATTTATGGTAAAATTTAAAAACTTTATTTTTAAAGCAATTAAATTAGCAAAAAAAAACTGAGTATAAAGCAAACAAGTGAATAAGCAAATGTTTTGAAATTTATTGTTTACAAACAGTGCTCGTTATTGTTTTAAGTAATTAACTGAATCAGTACAAAGCATATGGCAAAAAATATGTCATTTCGGGCAATGCTTTCAGCATAAAGTTTGAAATTTAGATTTTATTTTTTGTTAAACGGAAATAAATTCATGCATTTCGATTTCATGAATTTATTTCTCTACAAGATTTTTTTGCAATGACAATTCAAAACGTTAACAAACTTTATCTCCCAATATTTTTCATTTTTTCTGCGTTTTCGAATTTCCAAAAGTTATTTTTTTTTAACTGTGGTGTTTGACAAAAATATTGATTTCAAGAAGTGATATTTATTCATTAAATTTTAAACATTTTGAAGAAAATTCATAAAATAAACTAAAATAAAGCAAAAAAAGCTAAAAATAATGGCATTGAAAAACAATAAAAATAATATTTGGTTGTTGGAATTCCAGCAGCACTGATGGCACTTTTTTCATGAACGGTAAAAACTCCTGAATGCTCAGAATGTTCAGCATTTTCCATTTCAGCAGAAGTTAAATTGCCGTTTTTCATATTTTCGGCAGATGATATATTTCCACTTCCATCAATCGGTTCATCATTTAATTTTACATGTTTGTGCATATCTTTTGCAGTTTTAATTGATGGAAGTTCTATAAAAGGTTTTAAAGGGTTTAAAAAAATAAAACTGGCTTGTTTTTATGGTTTCTTAACCAAATCTTAATGAATTTTCAAAAGCGAAAAACAGAATTATTTATAATTTTTATTTATGTAAATTGCAGTTGAATATCTGGGAGTTCTTTTATTTCAATAAATTTCATGCTGATTTTTTAGAATAGTTAAATTAATTTTGGAAAAATAAATTTATACGACATTTTCAACTTAAAAGTATTAAAATTCTTATTACTTCTTATATTTGAAAATAAAAAATGATAATACAATTTTTTAAACTGAGGTTTTGTTCTGCAAACTGATACAGTTTTTAATACATCCCAGACTCCGATTTATGCAAAAAAAGGTCATGCGCACGGCGCACTTTTCGTCATGCAAAACGTTTTGCATGAAGAAAATGCACGCCCTAGACATGCCGTGCATTTTGCATAAATCGGAGTCTGGGCAGTTAACTGAATCACCTAGTTTTATAAAAAGAAATTAACTGTAATAGTGGGGATTAAAATTATACCAAAACATTCATCAGCATTTTTTTTCTTACCTGTTTTTGGTTTAATTTGTCGACGTTTTAATTCTTCAATCGAATCCGGTTGCCCACTTGAAACCATATTTACATTTTTTCCATATTTTAATGGAGCTGTTTGTGGAACTTCTAGAAAGTATTTGGTATATAAAAACTGAATACTTTTAGCATCTGTAAAATTCAAGTTTACCCAATTCACAATGTTGTCCACCCCATTCTGTTGGACATTCACAAAAGAATGCTGGCAAGCTGCGAGTTGTTCGACATGTCCCATTATTTTTGCATGGATTTTCATCACATGGTCCTTAAATATATAAAAAGTATTTATTTTAACTGAAATTTTTTTTTGAATCA
This sequence comes from Panagrolaimus sp. PS1159, assembly GCA_963922195.1. Classification (NCBI taxonomy): domain Eukaryota; kingdom Metazoa; phylum Nematoda; class Chromadorea; order Rhabditida; family Panagrolaimidae; genus Panagrolaimus; species Panagrolaimus sp. PS1159. The sequence continues at coordinate 3,499,657 of CAWUHW010000001.1, read as the reverse complement.
AACATACGTGTTTCACAATTAATTCCACCAAAACCCTGTGGACAAATGCATTCATATAAAGTTTTTGCGGATGTAGCTTTTGCTGCACACGTTGCACCATTTTGACATGGATTTGATGCACATGGATCAGCATCTAAAATCTTTTTTTATATTAATTTTGTTTAACTTTTTTCAAAGAACGTGTTTTTTGATAAAATTAAATAATAACTGTCAATTGATTCAAGTGTTTTTAAAGTTTTCTATTAAATTTTAAAATCCAATTATATGATTTTTTTAATTGAATACTTCTTTTTAATTTGCAAAAAATAAAGATTACAAATTTTTTATGTAATGTTTAATATTGAAAACTTGAAATGAAACTATTTGAATCAATCGAAGCTATTCAGAAAAAAATTATTAGATAAAACTGCCATCAGAAAATCTGTCTTAAAAATTTTCTAGTTAAAATGTTCTTAATTTTTTTAGTTAAAACTGTTATTCCTTTTGATTTTACTTTTCTATAAAAACATACCAATCTTTTCTGTACAATTATCATTTGTATATCCTCGAGCACATTTACAATAATATTGATTTTTTGATGAATCAAAAATGCAAGTGCCATTATTTTCACATGGATTCGAAATATCACAAATTGTTTTTTGTTTTGGTATTTTGGAGGGAGCTAAAAAGTGGGTTTTATAAACTGATAATTGTGTTGTCTTGGTGTGCTTACCTAAAGTTGTAACTGCTAATTTCGATTTCGATTGATTTAATTTTCTTGGTGGATATTTTTTTTCTTAAATAAAATTAAACTATTAAACTGCATTCGTTATCTTTATAAAGAATTTGCAAAAAAGCAAGTTTAAAACTGAAACGTGTGTTGTATTCTGAAACTTACGTTTATGCCGATGTTTATGAACTTTTGGAATTTTTGTTGGAGGTGGCAATTTTTTACCAGATTTTATATCTAGAAAATCCTGCCTTCGACGAATTGAATCAATTTTATATTCACTTTCATAACTTTCATATTCGATTGATGCTTCTGGAGAATATTCAAAAGAAGAATTATCATTGCTGCTTTCATAATAATTTTTAAAATCATCTAATTTTTCTGAAAAAAAAAAGCAAATGCAAGTAGCAAAACTAAACTGTGAAGACCTGACATTTCAAGTAAAAGGATCACAGCTATTAATTTAAAAAAATGTGCAAAGTTTGTAAAAAAGAAGGAAAACTAATGAGATTGGAAATATCTTAATAGTGAAATAATTTGTTTTTTGATGTTAAAACTGTAATGGATTTTCGTTTGCTATGTAAATGAAAAATAAAAAACAAAAGAGGTTATAAATTAAAAAAACTGTGCTGGAAAAATCATTACATTAAATTTTTTATGCAGAAAAAGGGCAAATAATATTTTTCGTTGAACTAACTTCGATTAGTATATTTAAGAGAAAATATGAAAAGATAAAGATGAAGAAGGGGGTTTTTATCATTTTGTTTTATTTGTTTTAAATAATAAACATAAAGCTGGTTTTCTTAAAGAGTTATTCAATGTAAGTAAGAAATATTTATGCCACGAAAAATTGCAAAAATTTAAGAGACAAGATATAAACTGGTGCATAATTTACACTGAGAACTGTGATTTTTGTAAAGCTTAAAAGCAAATAAAATTATCTTGGCAAAAGCGATAAACAAAAATATAAAAACTGCGTTTTTCTTAATACAAAACGAACCTTCACTTTCAGATTTTTTTGCATCATTTTCACACATTTTTACACATGTAATTTCATCTTGAAATATATTTTCACTTTCACCCTTACAACCATCAAACCAAAAAGAAACACAACGCTTTTTATTTTTATCGAAATAATATTGTTGCTTCCAACGTCCGCCATTACATTCATCGCGATAATGTTCATCAAATTGTTGTAAGCAGGATTCTAAAAAAGGGAATGTTTTAAACTGTGAGACATATTTTTAATCAGGGATCAATTTTTTTGAACAGTTTATTGTTTTTTTCACTTAAAACTGAAAAAATTTGAATATGGGGGGGGGGGGGAATTTGGGCCTCATTTTCAATTTTCGCTTAAAACAAAAAATTTTTTTACTTGAAGAATATCGGGGTTGCTCTTCACAAAGCCATTGACATGTTAAAAGATCATCAAAAGTATTTCGACTATTTCCTTGACAACCGTCATACCAATATAATCGACATGTTAAAGATGCATGATCAAAATAATATCTTTGTTGCCATTCACCTATAAAGTTTACATAATTATTAAATATTTAAAACTGAGAGAAAACACAAAAAAGCTATCATAAAACAAAAGAAAACGTGAAGTTTGTAAAAAAATTTTAAAAACAATGATTAAATCAAATCTCAAATCTTTTCGTAATTGATTTAGAAAAAGTTTATTTAAAACTAACGAAACTAGTGTTTTAAAGTTTTGATTTTTTAAAAACTGGATAATATTTGAAAAGTTGATTATTTCTGTTGATCAACTGCAATCAAAAAGATATAATAAAATAGCGTAAACTGATTTGTGAATTTTTTTTCAAAATTTTTAAACTAAGATCCAGGGGTGTGCGTTCGGGCAGTCAAAAAGCTGTTAGTCATAAACCAAACGCATTTTTTCTTCTTTGGTTTGGTTATGACTTAACCGAAAAAAGAATGAAATTTTTCGGTCAGTCAATAACTGACTGAAAAATTCTCGGGTCAATGATTAACCGAGTCAAACATTGACCGAGAAAAAAAATACTGTCCATCACAATGATAAAGAATGAAAAAGTACGTGTGTCCGCATGTAAAAAAATGCATTCACTTTTTTTTCGTTTGTTTGTCTCGGTCAATGATTGACCGAACTTTTTTGAGTCAATGTTTGACTCGGTCAAAGTTTGACTCGGTTAATCATTAACCGAAATTTTTTTCGTCAAAGCGTGACTGAGTCATTGTTTAACCGACGAACTTGTGTCAAAGTCAGTCAAGACTGACCGAACGCACACCCCTGCTAAGATCAGCAATAATTTTCTGCTTTGACAAAAAAAGATTTCGTAAATCCATTGTGTTTTATAAGAATAAAACAAACTGTTTATTCATAAATAAAGCTTACCAGCTAAACATTGATTCTTGTAATTTGGATCAAATTTATCCCAGCAAATTTCTGAAGAATAACAAAATTTTGAAAAAATTAAATGTAAAATAAAAAATGTTTCTATTAAATTTGGTTTCATTGTTATTTTTTCATTTTATACATTGTGTTTTGTAAAATTGATGCTGGAGATAATAAAACAGAATATTACTACAGATGAAATTTTAATGTAAAAGTTGTGAAAATGGCTGGCAAAAACAAAGGTTCCATTAAAATGAAAAGCTTAACTAAAACAAAAAAAAGGACTTTTAAAATAAACTGACATCTGGCGAATCATTATTTCCCTACAGGGAACAAAAGGCGAAATAAAAAAACGTTCAAGAAAAAATCGCAGCGGGAGTCAAAAAACGCGCTTCCGGTAAAATACTGAAAAAAGAAAATTGTTGGGTTTCATTGTTTTGTAGCTTTTTCGAAAAAGGGTAGATTTAAACTGAACGGACGAAATAAGGGAAAAAAGGTAACAAAAAAAATTAATAAAACTGTTTACTTGGTTTCGTTTGTCTCAACACTAAAATTTCTCACTTTAAACACCAATTTCGTCTCGAAAAAAGAAAAGTCAAATCTTGTTTGTTTTTCTATTTGTCAAAAAAAAGAAAATCTTCAAATATCTAAAAAATAAGTGAAGCAGAAAAAAAAATGATATTTCAAAAAAAGCCATTTTTTATTCGCCATGCTTTTTCACTTTTTCAATGCCAAAAAATAAGGTCCCAATTTCCTCCAGAGTTTATCGCACTTTAAGAAGAAGAAAAAAAAGTGAAATCCCAAAAGGCGACAAATTGTACACCACACTTCTTCCCTCAAATAAGAGAGAAAGGACATATCACTCCATTTTTTTTGTTTGTTTTGGAGTTATATAAAAAAAGGCTCAAAAAGGCTCAAAAAGTTTTTTTTGTCAATGAAAAAAAAGAAGAAAAAAAGATAACAAAAAATGCATTAAAATTTTTTTGACAGCAAAGCATGGATTTCAAAAAGTCATGGATAAACTGGATATTCCGCAATTCGAATAATGGGCATAAATAAGGATGTACTCAAATGTAAACAAAAAAGGTAATGGGATAGAAAAAATTGTTTACATATAAAATTTTATCTATAATTATTCATTCATTATACTTTTTAATTAAACTGAAAGATTTTGGGTAACATAGAAATTTGTTGTTGCAAGAGCTTCTTCTGGGATAAAACAAAAATATTTTTTTAACTTTTAATTCACTATTTGTCAGTGTTTGAAACAATTTAGTTATAATGTAGAAAAATGTTTCATTGTATAAACTGTCAATTTTTCAAGCAATATTCTTAAAGCTAACTTTAATCTAAAACAAAATCTGTCTTTGGTATAATTCGTTTAAATAAAAAAACTGTTTCCTTTTTTTTCTATATTTTTGTCAAGCACATTTATAAAACGATTTAACAACAATTAACTATGTTTACAAAAATGTTTCATGAGCTTAAAACCCAATTAGACTCCGAAAATATCAGAACCTTAAGTAATATTTAACTGTACGAGAAGAACAAGTTCTTTTTTGCAAAATATTATGCTTGTTTTGCAAAAAAGAACATTTTAATTTGAAAGCATTGAGGTAATAATAAGACTGTTTGATAAAATTTAAATTAGTAATAAAAACTGAATTTGTAGGCAATATCAAGAAAAATAGGGAGGCTTTTTTGTCGTCAAAGGATTGGAGAAATAGAATTGAATTTCATAGTGAAAGTTTTATATATATATATATATATATATATATATATATATATATATATATAGTAGAAATTCAATTAGATATCTTAAGGTTTTTAAAAAGCTAAACAATAAAAAGTAGATGATATGAAAATTGTTTTAAAGAAATGTTTGAGTGAGATTTAATGTTGCTGAAAAATTAACAGGTTTATTTCTTATTAACGTTATTTTGGAACAATGTATAAACAGATACATTAAATATTAATAAAGCTACATCTTCTTTTTTCATTATAGAGTTTATTTTTTGTTTTTTTTTCTTGTTAAAGCGGTTCTCCCTGGTAGTATTAACAAAAAACTAAAAATATTAAACTGAGGAATTATAGGATTGTACTATCCATTCTTTTCATTTTCTTTGCAAAAACCTTTAAAGTTAAACTGTTAAGTGTTAATTAAACTGTCAACGCTGTTGATTTTATTTATTAATTTTTGTTGTTTTTTTCTGTCTAAACTTTCAAACCTGATCTTGTAAGAACATTTGTACGTTCGCACATATTTTCACAAGTTTGTAGGCTGCTAAAAATATTCATTGAAGTTCCTGGACATCCATCAAACCAAAATAGTGAACATCTTTTTGTCATTGGATCAAGAAAATAATGTTCCCTCCAATTTCCTCCTCTACAAGTTTCTTGATATTCTCGATCAAATCTATCCAAACATGATCCTGAAAAAAAGCAGTTTGTAATCTAAACAAACTGAAAAATTAAAAGTGGCAATAAAAATGTGGTTAAATGGTAGTTTAAAACTGAATAAGAACGAATGGGAGTGTACATTTATGTTTTGTTGTCGAACAAAAGCAAATTATGTGAGGAAAAAAATATTATTAAACAGATTTTTCAAACTGTGAAATAGTATATTAAGATAAAAAAGTAAAATTACCTCAAAAAGCTTTTTTATCGATCATAAATTATAATTTATAAAGTATAAATTTTTTTTAAAAATGTTAATAAATAAAAAATGTGGCAAAATTATGCTCAAAAAAATAGATTTGTAATATTTAAAAACCTATACATATCTTTTGATTTTGAAAAAGTGTTTTTAAAAGTTTTTATATAATAGCAGTGTAAATTAACTATGAGACAAATAAAGGAAGTGTCTCTTTTAGAAATGATGAGCTTTGTTGAACGAGAATTTAATAACAGAGCAAAGAATATTAAGAATGAAAAAATTTTTTAACTGAAAAAGACGATACGTATTCAATACGTATCGAAATAAGCTCGAATAAAAAAAAACAAAAAGTATTTCGATTTAAAAAAAATGTTTTATTATTTAAAAAAGCTAAACTTAATTTGTGACTTTTTAAATGCTTTCAACTAAACTGTTCAATCAGCTTGAAAAAATTGTTAAAAACTGACCCCCTGTTAATCAAACAATGGGCAAAAATAATATTTTTTTAAACTGTGGCTGCAACCAAACCATACAAGGTTTAAAGTAAAAATAAAGAAAAGAAATTTATCTATAAATATATTTACTCTAAAAATGTATTTTTTGTGAGAGTCAAATTGAAACTTCTTTGGCCTAAATGTTTTAGAGGCCTTTGAAAAAAAATTATGTGGCAAAATTGGGCTTAAAATTGAATCTTATTAATTACATGTTTTAAATAGAAAACTTTGAAGACGTATAAACTTATCCGAAAAAATATTACCGGAAAATTATCTACCAAAAAATTGTTTTGCATTTTTAATTAGCAGAATGCGTTTGGGCTGGTAAAAAAAGAAAAGGAAAATTTAATTGTTGATTTTAAAATGATAATTGTAAAAACATTTAAATAAAATGATAAAACAAAAATGTCATAATTGTAGCAAACACCTTGGAAAAGGATGAAAAAGTGTTTTGATTTGAAAAACAACGTTTTAATTAATTAAAATGTAAAAGCTGAATATTTTTGAACAAATTCAAAATAAAATGATTTATGATTATTAAAAACTGCTAGAAATATATTTGAATGTTTCTAGTGTTGGCGTTTTGTCATCAAACCTCTCTCTCCTCTTTTTATTTTATCATCGTTTTTTCTATTGTCTCTTTCTTATATATGCCTCATTCTTTTGGTGTTTAACTCGTCGTGTAATATTGAGCCGCTGTGCTAATAAATAAATACTAATGAATTAATTCCCCAGCTTTTATTAACATCTAACAAAAAGGCATTTTTTGTTATTGCAAAAACTGAAGAGTGAAAGAACACTGAAAATTGTTTATAAAAAACGTACTGGTTGCTTTTGTGCAATTATATCCATTTCCGGCATACCCTTTTAAACATTCACAATAGAATGAACCATTTACATTTTTGCATTCAGCATTGGGATCACAGGGATTTGGAAGCCGTAAACATTCATTTACATCTAAACTGGTTTCTTGAAAGCAAAGCTGTCCTCAAAATTTTTGAATTCTTTTACCAGTACAATTAAATCCATCACCTCTAAAACCAATTTTGCATTGACAAACTCCATTTTTACATTTTGCATTTTTTGAACATTGACTGCAATCATCCGTTGAAGTTCCAATTCCAACAAATGTACACTTTTTTCCATCTCCAATATATCCTTCCTTACATTCACAAGTAAATCCACCAATGGTATTTATGCACCATGAATTTTCTCCACAATTATGTTTAAAAGAACGACATTCATCACTATCTTCACATTCTCCATGAATATTTTTAGTAAATCCTGGACGGCATTCACAAGTATAATTATATTTTGAATTTTGTTTACAAAATGATGTTCGAACATCACATTGATCACATGCTAAAAAAAGAGTAGGTATAAAGGTGGAAGAAAGTTTAAAGTTAATTACGGCCCCTATTATCTTGAGTACCATTACAAGGCTTTAATTATGCTTTATAATCCATTTTAAATAAATATAATGGTATACAACTCTAAAAATCTCAGATCTTCTTTACCGTGCTATTATTGGATTTGTTTTTCAGATACTTTTTTAAAAAAAGCTCTCTGCTGTCTGACTCAGTTTTTTTCGCTGATTTTTTATTTATATATAATAAAGGCATAAAAAATTAATATAAGATCAGGAAAAGTTGTCAAAGATGATGCTTATTTTTTTCAAATTTACCCAGTAAAAAAGTCTGAAGTATTTTCGAACGGAAAATTTTTCATTGACCAAATTTACTGGTGTTGATTCCAACGTGATTTGGGTCGAACTAGACCATATATTTTTTAAACCAAAACTGCAGCACTCTCTGCGCTTTTGCAAAAACGAAAATAAAATTTTAAAGGGGGCGGTTGTTTTGATACAGTTTCGTAATCCTGGATTTTCGTGATTTTCAGGCAAACTGTGAGTCTTGAAACGAAAATGCATCTTTATTTGATAAAAAAATTTAAAAAAGGGTCTTTTTCGTTTCAAGACTCTCTGTTTGCCTGAAAATCACGAAAATCCAAGATTACGAAACTGTATCAAAACATGCGCCTCCTTTTATGAAATAAGTGGTTTTTTAAACATAATAAGTGTTGCTAAAATGGAGAAACGAAAAATCTTAGGAATTCTAAAACTGGCATAGTTGAAAAAAAGATAATGAAACTTATAAATCTTTTTTTAAGCAAGTCGATGATATAAATTATTCATTTATACGTTCAAGATCAAAGCATCAGCAATTATTAAAATTGAAAAAGTAAAATTTTTTTTTTGATTTAACTTTTTGTACAGAGAGGAATTAAATAAATAACGGGGAGATATTATTTTTAAATCAAACTGCAATAGCATATGCTGTTGAAACTGCTATAATTTTATGAAACTTACCAATTTGCGGTGAAAGTCTTTCCCCACAAACTTTTCGGCATTGATATAAACTGTAAAATTTGTTATGGTTTCCACCACATCCATAATAAAAGAATTGTTCACAGACACCGCTGATTGCATTAAAATGATACCACCATTGTCCATTTCGATCATCCGGGCAATGTCCAGGATCAGGATCAAGTAAACAAAGATCGGGAATTGTTACAGGATTATGTTCTTTAAAAATGCATTGTTTTACGCATTCTTGTTTTGTATTAAAACGATTTTTATTTCCCAAACATCCGCCATAATGAAATTCATTGCAACGCTCAAATTTTGGATCCCAAAACCATTTTACTTGAAAATATTGGCATGGACCTGGATCAAGTGGTTCAAGGCATCGATCAGAATCTGGAAAAACTGTCACCATAATCATATAGTGGATTTTTTAAATCTCACCTGCATAACTTTTTTGCAAAAAAATTAATAAAAAACTGGCAAGCACCAACACTAGCATTTTTTAGCAAAAACGAAATAACTGTTCTCTTTCAAAGTTCAACTTCTTTCAAGAAAAAATAACTTTCATTTATGCATGCATTTATTTTGTGTCTCAAAAAAAGAGATAAAACGAGAAAAAAAGGATGAGCCAAAAGCAGGCAGATATTTCTTGAAACAGAAATGCTATTTTTTGAGCAAAAAAGTGGATTTCAAAAATGCATGAAAATTGTATTTTAAGATCTTATATAAGAAAAAACTTGAAAAAAATTTAAATGGGTAAAACTGAAATAAAAGGATAATAAGAGTATTAATAAATCGAAAACGCGACTTTTTTTAAGTAAAAAACTAAAAAAATTTGAAATTAAAATGTGTATATTTTAAATAACTGTATCTCTGCATTTGGGTGTTATTTGAAAAATTTTGAGTTAAACTGAGTTCGTATCTTTCCTTCTTGATCAATTTGTTTGTATATTTTGCAAAAAAAAAATGAGTTAAACTGTCTTTGAAGTTTTTTCCATTTTGATATATTTGTTTGTAAATTTGAAAAAAAAATTGAGTTAAACTATACTTGTCTCCATCGAGATCTATAAGATGGAAAAAAAAAACATAAAAAGAATATTGTCAAAGATGCCGATTTATTTCTAAGCATAAAGTATTAAAGATAAAAAATTAGTGGAAAAATGATAAATGAAAAATTGATGTAAAAAAACTGCTTGAAATATACAAAAAATAAAAAAAAAACTATTTTAAAGTGCGAAATAACAAAACTGTTTGATCATTGTTTTGAATTTCATTGATCTCCTTGTATTAATGGAATTTTAGCTGATGGTAATGTATGTTTTTCGATTGTAGCTTTTGTACCTTTTATTTCATCACTGTCTTCTCCAGATCCTTCAATTTCTGATTCAGTTGTAATTGCTGTTGTTGCTGTTTCTGTTGTTGGCTACAATTAAACATTTTTAAAAACTGCAATATGATATTTTACATGTTGTTAAAAACAAACTTTTATAGAATTAAACATTTTCGTAACTTTTGTTATATTTTCTGTGGAAATCGTTGGTTCAACAAAACCATTACTTTCTCGCGACGATTCATATGATTTTAAAGGGATCTAAAACTGTCAATTTGTTTCTTTATTTTTTAATACAAAACTGACGGCAAGAAAGAAGGATTGCTTACAATTTCTTCATTTTTAAATTCTGTTTCAAAAAGTTTTACTGGAAATCGACGACAAAATGATAAATCTGTTCTAAATTTGCATATATCCCATTTTGAATATTGGTCAAATGGAAAATATTTTGGCGAATCCTAAACTAAATTTTAACTGCTTTATAAAATTTTTATGGGAAATGTTTTGTTTAAAAGTTATATAAACTGAATTTTGATCAATCATATATGATATCATGTTTTAGCATTTTTTAATTTTAAAAGAACTTACAATTAAACTATCACAAATTGATAAAGTTGGATTCTTTTCACACATTTTAACTCGTAAACGTTTTGGAATAAGTTGTTTTGGGAAATATGCTTGCTAAAACTGTTCCCCATAATCACATATTAGCATCCCATAAAATCTTACAGTAAAAGTTAAACATATTAGAGAAATTAATAACTGAAACAGCATTTTCTTATACATATTTTTGAAACAAAGTAACAAATCTTTTAAATAACTGAATAATATTCACTAAAACAACTGAAAAAATGAGCTGTGTTTTAAAAAACTGAATAAAATAGTTTCTTCTTTTTTTGTTTCGCGGTTTTTTTTGTTCGTGAAGAGCAGCTTAAAAAGCTGCTCATTTATCTCTCTTAAAACCCGTTAATCGCATTGCGCATTTTTTTGTTTCATTTTTGTAAGACGTTTTTTAAAAGAAGCACTTTAAAAGGGATCATTAACCTTTTAGGTAAATAATGTATAAAAAGTGCTTGCTATTATTTTAGCTGCAATATTATGTATTTATTGTTTTAAAACTGATAATTGCTTGTTTTCCTATAATTTACATTTTTATAACTGATAAGAGAGTTAACACTTTTTAAAACTCTTTAAACGTCGCCAATTAAAAAAACATAAAAATTTGAAAACAACTGCACAAAACTGAAATGCATTGAACGCGAATGTGAATTTTTACTTAAACTATGTCAGGACTTTTGGACAGAAAAGCCCTGATTTATCAAAACTTTACCAGACTTTTCCAGAAAAACCTCTGAGAGATTTGTCTGGGTCAAGCTCCCCTATAAAAGCAGTGGAATGCAAAGAAAAAGGATAAGTTCTTAAGTTCCTGAAGTTCTTCCAGTTTATTATTAACTGCCTGCCTGCTCTGCTCACTGCTCTCTGCCTTTTGTATTATTTATTATTATTGTTTTTACTGTGTATTTATTATTGTGTTTTGTAATTATTTCTTTGTATTGTATTGTGGTGGTTATATTTTATTATTTTATTTTCAATAAACTTATTCCCCCTTTATTTCTCTGTCTCATTTCTACATCAGTATTGAATCTCGGGACAAACTAATTTATCAACTTTTACATAATCTTTAAATGGTAACAAAAATATAAAAACTGAAGGTGTTGATTGGATTTCACTATTTAAATGGTCAATCGCTTTACCATCGTTAAAATAATGAAAAAAAATTTTTTATAAATATTTAAAGATTTTTGGTTAAAAACTGGCAATTAAAATAATATAAGTTGGGAAAGAATTATTTTGTGTTGTGAATCAACTTGTAATTCTAGTAATTTTGATTATAAAAAATAGAAAAAAACAAATCGCTTTTTTTTACACAAAAAAAGGTTGGAAGTCTTTGCCATTCTTATCAACGTTATGACGACGATCCAATTCAATATTTTTATGACGTTTTTTGTTCTGAATTGTTGCCTCAAGATATTGAAGTATCTTCATTTAAAGTATAGGTTTTATACAAATTTTTGTACAAATATATATAATGTTTTGTAGGGATTTGCTGTACATTTGTGCAACTGCAAAGTTATTCAATATTTGATTGATGGACCTGTTCATTTGGAGCATAAAGATTTTAAATTGTTGAAAATAGAAAATGTTCTTCAAATCTCTCAAAAGCCTCTTTCATTAAATGAATATATTGCTGAAAATGCTGATGATGGCTACCTTGATTGTTGGATAACTCCGTAAGCTTTTATTTTACAGTAGTAATCCTTTGATATCTCTTTTTATAGTGTTAAAACTGTTGGAAAATGTTTTTGTGAATGGGTTATTGTGCCATCATTTATTCCGTCTAAAAAGTGCTATTTATATCCAAAACGTTTTGAAAAGATCCAAGAAAAGTTTTCTGGCAGGTTCGTAGGAATTGGTACTGTTGTTGGTATTGGTTAAATTGCCATTCGTCAAGGTACTTATAAGTATTGTCGTTTCGTCAATTGTCCAAAGGTTAGTTTTTTTTATTTAATTTGTTTATACATTGCAAGCATTTTTATAGGAATACATATGTTTTGGGTTCAACTTATGCTTGCATTTATGACAAAGGTGAAATTAATGGAAATAAAGTTACATTTTTGGTTTTGTCAAAATCTTTAACACTTCAACGAAGATATGTGGAAACTTTTGTTACACCTGGTGGCTATGTTTCCACGTTTCTTTAATTATTATTTACGTTGTTGTTTTTTATTTGTTATAATTTTTTTTCTATCGAAAAGTGATTGTGTCTTTTAAAATTGCAAATTTTTTGAAATTGTATTAAAAAGGCGTTGTTTTCAAATTGTTTTAATAAAATTTAACAGAGAAAAACAAAAAAAAGGATGACAATTTTAATGTTCAAAAAACAAAGAAAAATTAACCAAAACTTGAAAAATCAAAATTTCGGAATAATTCATTGTCTTTTTCAGTTATTACTTTTGGATTTTTTGCTGCAGAAAGTTTTGGAATCTTTCGAGTAAATTCTTCATCAAAATTTGAGACATCTTCGGCATATCTCTGAAAAATTAAAAATTTAAAAATTAGTTTTTTAACGAATAAAAAGGTTAAAGGGTTACGGTAGTGGTAACAAATAAAATCACTACTACTGTATCCACTTAAATCTCAAACCACCAAACAAAATTAAAAACTTACAATTCTCGGAACAAATGGTGGCTTCAGTTGTTTCTTCAATAAAGCATCAAATTCATAATTAATAATCTAAAACTTCGAAATTAAACAAGTTTTCTCAAATTAAAAAAAAAACATACTCCAAAGAATTTTTGCCTTTTAATTTCATTTGCATCTTTTTCACCATATCCTATTCGCTTTTCAGGTTCCTTTCTCAGTAGCTAAAAAAGATTCAATAATTAGCACATATAAGAAAGTTATTGATTAAATTCACATACTCGTCGAATAATAGAAATAGCTTCAAGTGATAAATATCTTGGACATCGAACATCACTATTAACAATTGCATCAAAGACTTCTTCTTCATCTTCACCCGAGAAAGGTGGTTCACCGGAAAGCATTTCATAAATTAAAACACCAAGTCCCCAAAAATCCACTGCACGAGTATAACTGGTTTCCACCAAAACTTCAGGCGCCAAAAATTCTATAAAAAAACTATTTTAAATTAGAGAGAAAGGTATTTTTCTGTTTTAACGTGTTTTTTTTATTAAACGGTATGAACCAGAAAAAAAAGCAAAAGAACAATAGAAAAATTCCCTGATTTTCATGTTCATGCCGTTTAAAAAAAATTAAAAATTAAAAATATATCAAATTTTTGGCTTCTCTAAAAATGGAAAAGACAAACCTGGAGTACCACAAAATGTTGAAGTTCGATCTGTTGGACCCATTCCTTCTTTGCATAAACCAAAATCTCCCAATTTAACATATCCATCACGATCCATTAAAAGATTATCAAGTTTTAAGTCACTTAAAATTACCATAATTTAATAAACAAACTGAAGAAACATTTATAAGTATATATGTCACTCGAAACATATATGCTTCCACTTGCTACAGTAACCCCAATGATAAAATACTCACCGATACATAATTTTATTTGAATGTAAAAAATCTAAACCAAGTAAAACGCATGCAGCATAAAAGCATGCACGTTCTTCATGAAAAATATCATCATGAATATGCCGCATTAAATCTCCACCAACTGCATATTCCATAACAAAAATGATATGTTCAGGAGTTTGAAAGCAACCAAATAAATTAATTAAAAATGGATGTTTCTGTCGGGTTGAAAGTTCAAAGACACGCTTCTCTGACATAAGTGATTCAGTTTCATCTCCTATAAAAAATATTATAATTTAAAAAATATAAAGCTACAGTAACTTACTTGCTAAAATATCGCCTTTTTTAAGAGTTTTTAATGCAAAATATTTTGATGTTGGCTTAAATTGTGAAAGGATAACTTTTCCAAAATGTCCACGACCAAGTACAGAAATTAAACGGAATTGTTCAAGCATTAATGAGCTTCCTCCAGATGTAGCAGCTTCTTCAGATGAACCACCAAGTGTAATAATTGTCGAAGGTTTGAATGAAAATTTTGTTGGAGTTGCAGATGGAGTTGTTGCAGCTGTACGTGAATGTAATGGTGATGGAATAAATGCATCTGCAAATGATGTATCATGCTTTTGTTGTTGTTTATTTGGTGTTGTAGGTGCAGATGTTCGAAATTGTGCTGGTGAAGCTTTAACCTGTTGCAATATTGCAGATTCTTTTGGCAATGCTGTATCGGGTGGTGGAAGATAGAGAGGTTTTGTTGTACCATTTCTTGCATGTGTCAATCTTGTCGAATATGTACTTGATTGTGCAGGTGGTAAATCCAATATTGTTGCAACTCTTGCAATTGGCATTGTTGGTGGTGGTTTATATTCATAATTTCGAATTGCAGAAATTATTGGTTCATATTTTGCTGAATTTGATTCTTTACAAAGTAATCGACTCCATGCTGAAATACCCATTTGCTTTTTTGCGCTATTAAATCCAAGTTTTTCTTTTATATGAAATAGCTTCTTTTGTCGTTGAAGTCGTGGCCGTTGTTTTGATAAAAGTGGATCAAAATATGTAAATTGAAAATATAATATTCCATGTGGCTCTAATTGTATTGGTTCATTCCGTTCTTTCTTTTCAATTAAATCACCAAGTTTTAAAATTACAAATGCACACATTGAACGATGATCACGATAATATATTTCTATTTCAATTTCACGAACCTAAAAAAGTTTGATATAGTGTAATTAAGAAGAAAGTTATTAAATGAAATATGATACCTTGTTCAATTCAATCGATACTTCATGATTCCAACAATTTTTACCCAATACTTTTGGTTCTGTTTGTGTAATAATATGATTATCAATTCGAATAACAGCATAAATGTCATCAGTAAATGTTCGAGTACTAAAAAATACAGGATATTATCGAAGCAGAAAGTAAATTTGTTTAGAACAATGCATCTATCAAGAATCAATTAAAATCTTACTTATATTGTTGTTGTTGACGATTTCTCAACACTTTAATTGCTGGTGCATTAGAGTTTCCACCAAAATAGCACGATATATTTTCACGATTTTCTCGTCCAGAAATATAATCAGCAAGTCCATCACATCCAATAAGTCTAAAACATTATACATTAACAATCTGCCAGCTAAAGCTTCAAAAAGATAACTTACTTCATTTCCAATTTTCCACTAACAGCTAAAGTCGGCATTGATGGAAAACTTCGAAGATTTATAACAGTTGCTCCGGTTGTTGTTGAACGTTTTGGAGTTGAATAATTTGTATTATCAATCAAATTCATCTTTGGCCGAATACCAGCTTTTGATTGATCAATTTCTTTTCGAATAATTAAACGTTGTGGTGATTCTTGTGGTAAAGAGCACATATACTTTTTCAATGCCATTCGAATTAGATCAATCTTTTCTTCAGCTTGAATATATGCATCTTGAATTTCTTTTGAAGCCTTTTCAGTATATTTAAGATCTTTCATTGTTCGAAGCATATTTAGTGCTCCATCAGTAAAAGCAATTTCTCGATGTAGCCGATAAAGTAAATCATCAATAATTGCATCAGTTTTTGTTTGAAAAGTGTTTGTACTATTTGTTTGCTCTTGAATATAACATTTATCAATATGCATACGAAGATATGCAATTTTTGCTTTATTTTCTTCATATATTTGATGGGTTTCTTCCATTAATTTATGATTATATGCAGGAGTTTTTGGTTCACAATTAAAAAATTTTTCAAATCCATCTTTCACTTTTAATTCTTTTTCTAATTCTTTTTCCAATAATTCCTTTTGTGAATATTGATGTACAAGTGGTGGTGGAGTTGAAGGTGAAGAAGAAGATGATGGTGGATCATTTTCTTTATCGAATGCAGAATTCATATTGACTGAATTTCAAAAGACATAAAAAAATTCAAGAGCAATTGCACGTAATTTTTGAATTTTCTTAAGAAAAAAAGTTGTCAAGTTAAAAAAAGCTTGTGACGGTTTGCCAAAAAACGTGTCGACGCAAAAAAATATGTTTTTTAATTAGGGTTGGTCAGTGGTAAATTTACCGAGGGCTGATTTATCGGTAAATAAAAAAATTTGTGTGTAGGACAAATGAGAAAATTTTCCAAATTTCATTTTTATAAAAAAATTTTCTGAGGCGGATATACTAAAAGTTTAGCTCTTTTTTCTTAAAAATCATGTTTTTTGCGTTTTTGAAGATCAAAATTGTATTGAAAGCTAAAATGAAAAATCAAAAAATGATCTGTTTGATCAAAAATGAGTTTTTTTACTTAAAATTTAATTATTAAGCACGCTTTAGGCTTTTAAAGCCATTTTCAAGCTAAATTTGGGTAAATCTGGAGGCTCGAGGCATTTTTTTAATAATTCTTTTTTTCTAAAATACCAGTAAATTTACCGAAGATCAAATTTACCGGTAAATGACCAACCCTATTTTTAATTTATAAATTTTTAAAAAGGATTTTGAAAGTTTTTTTTGTCTTCTACCGTAACTTTATTTTATTAATTGTGAATGGACAAAAGAAAAGAAACGATAATCTCCATGATATTTACCTGATACTTTTGTAGGAGTGGCTAATCGTTGGGAAGCCTTAAAATGAGACACTTCTGGCTTTGATACTGTATAATTTTGTTGTCTTGGAAATTCAAAAGGATTCTGTAAACGTTAAAAATATAATAATAAACTGTTGTTTAAATTTGATATTACTTGAATTAAAAGTGCTGAAGCAGGAACAATTGGTTTTGTAATTCCAAATTTTTCTTTTCTTAAATTTTCATTATGATTAAATTGATTTGATACGGCTTTAATTGAATTTTCATAAGCTGTAATATTAAGGGAAAGGGTGCTATTATTTGTTTCTGAACTTTCTTTCTTCCATCTTTTTTCAACTTTTTCTTTCTTAGATTCAACATTAATTTTTAAAATATTTAAATACAAATCGGATGATTTATTCCATGCTTGTGATTTTTCTTTTTCTTCAAAATTATCAGATACTGTAGAATCTGGCACTTTAATTGACGCTATTGTCCCATAAAATGTATTTAAAAATTTCTTTATTATTAAAAAATTATTTATGTTTTGATTACAAAAATAAAAAAATCAATTTTTTAACAATGTTAATTTCTTTTAACTTAAATTTCAAATTATATTATTTTGGGACTGCAGCGATTTGTTTACCACAAAATTTATCATTATTAAATTTGCTATAAAATTGAACAGAATATGAAATTAGAGATTTATGATTTTGATTCAACTTTAAATTGGAATATTGAATGCTGTTTTCAGTTTGAGAGCTGCCATTTACAAAAGATTGTTGACTGTCGTTTGAAAGTGCTGGTTTATCCTTCGTAGTCATCTAAAAGCATATATTTTTATATCTATCCAATGTTCTTTTCAATCAGCTTTTTAAAATTTAGAAAGAAACAAAATTATTAACAAAAATCTTTTTTTTAAAATATAATAATTTATTTTATGCCTGCGAACTCCAATAGCAAAGATGAAAATATGTTTCAATAAAAACGATGAAATAATGGTGAATGTTCTTCGTCTCTTTGTTGGACAAGTATTTCGTCATTACTAAACGACACTGGGAAAAAAAGTTTCGTAAATTTCAAAGTCGGTCATCAAAAAATTTCGAAAGGGAAAAAAGCGTTTTAATTCAAAACGCTTAAAACTTTTAAACGAGCAAAAAAAGGCAAGAAAACTACAAACTACAAAAAAATAGAAGTCAATAAAAGTTAAACTTAAGTTTAACTTTTATTTAACATTAAAGGTTTTTTCCCCTAATATAATATCCTATTTCCCAGTTTCTTATATTTTTTGTACATTATTTTTTGGCATGTTTTGGATCTTTTTTATCTTTGATAAACGTTAAAGATGATCCTTTTAAAAGTAAGGAGTTTTTGACGTTTATCTCTGACAAAAAAGGTTCATTACTGTCTTTAAAAAATGTTCCTTTTAAACTTTTGTTAATACTTTTTTTACCTTCTATGTTGTTGGCTTATGTTTATATTTTCAGGAACCCCTAATTTGGTATGTTGTAGGGTTTATTCATTTAAAAACATGTTTATTCTTTTTTAATGCAACGTTTTTTAGATACTTCAAGTCTTGGATATCCATGATATTACGTAAGTTTGGCTTTCATTCTTGTTAATCTTTTTTCAGGACTCTCTGTTTGTAAGTTACAGGGTTTAATATTTTTTAATCGCTGGGATTTATTTTAGAGAATTCCTGTTAGGTATGTTGCAGGTATTCATTTTCTTATTTTTGCGGGTTTTATGTTGGTATAGCAATACATTTCCATTTGCTTCAAATTTATAGCTTATGCTCGAAATTTTTTGTATTTCAGTCTGTGTAATCATATTTATATATTAAATTATATATTAATGGTTGTATAGGCTTAAACTACAAAAAATTTTGGATATAAGCTAAAAATTTGAAGCACTATTAGCTTTTTCCCGGCGAATAGCAGCCGATGAAAAAGAAAATTATTTTCGATTTGCATTTAATGCGCATAAAGTTTGCACAAAGTGCGCATGAAAAAAATGATTTTGCATTTTGTGCGCATAAAATTTGCACAAAGTGCGCACGAACTTACAAGTTTGTGCCTCGGGCGCAACTTTGTTCGTGCAAACTTAGTGCGCATTAAATGCAAACGCGTTGCATAAAAGTCTGGGAAAGCAGAGAAATCCAAAGAATTAAGCTTTTTCAAAACCCAAATTTTTGCGGCCTTTTTGGTAATCACAGTACTTAAATTGTTTATACTGGAGAGCTGAGAAAGCCTGAGAAATCCTAAAAACCCTAAGCACATAATAACTCGTTAATCAAAACGACCGATACACTAAATGACAACGAAAACTTTGCTTAAATTTTTTAGAGTAACAAATACTATTAGCTTAAAGTGGACCTTTGGAGCCGCAAAAATTTGGGTTTCTAAAAAGCTTAATTTTTTGGATTTCTCTGCTTTTATTGACTTTACTTTTGGAACCCAAAAAATTCCCCTGCTTTGCCCAAGTATTGCGACTTCTCTTCTTTTGTTGATTCCAAAGGAATTTCTGTTCTAATAATTTTTTTACTGTTTCTAGGGTAAATTGCCATTAAACAAACGTTTCTCAATGCAAAATCATCTTTTATTTATAACAAAAACAGTAATAAAGATTGAAAAACAATAGAATACAACATTTTTAAAAAAACAAACGAACAAATTTAATCTTCAATTTTTTGAAGGTGAGCATGATGAATTTTGCGGGAACAAGTTTCTTCAAATTGTGCTACAAAAAAGATAAGATACAGTAATTCCAAAAAAGATAAAAACTTACTTGAAAATAAGCAATAAACTAGATCATTATTCTTAACTTTACAAACCTAGAATAATAATGATTAATGAAACATACAAATAAAAATATCTTACATCTGTATAAACCCAAATAACCATAAAAGGAATACGAACTTGATCAATTTTTGGAAATGCACGTATATGATCAAAATGAACAGGTCGAACAACTTCAAAATCAGCAAAATCAAAGAGACCATACATGTTATCCCTTGAGGGGGCAAGGTAAATACCACGATAATATTTTCCACAAAATTTAATAAAATAACATTTTCCAATCATTAGTTTTTCTCGATCAAGGATTGGAAAAGCATCCAAAGCATAATGCGCACGACTACAAAATTTGTAGAATGCTGCATCTGCTGCTGTATGTGGTCGCTTTAATGCAACTTTAAATTGTAAACCTAAAATTAAAAATGTATATTTATTATAGAATTAAAGGTAACTTACTTGATGTATCAAAGATAACTGCTTTAACAGTAAATGGTGGAAGGTCATGAGACTTTGGATCAAAAACTAAAAAAAATGATTACAAAAGAATATAAAAGATAATTCTTACCAAATGGTTTATCTCCAACAGATAAAACAGTATCAGTATTATTAAGGATATTAAAAGGAAGCTGATCTTGTAATGGTCGAGAAGTAGCCATTGAAGTGACTGTTGTTTGATTGTTGCATGATGACGATGTTGTAGTGTCATGTTTCATAAGTTCACTTAATGGTGGATCAGCTAAACTACTTCGACGAGGTGGCAATCTTGGATCAAAAGTTAAACTTTGTGAAGGTTGAAGTTGTGATGATGGAATAACAGATAAACTTCGATGTGTACTTGATTGAGAACTTCGTGGTTGCTGACGTCCAAAACCATTCTAAAAAAGAATGCAATATAGTGAAACAAAAATAATAAAAACAAACTTTAGCTCTTGGAATTGGATTTTCTCTTGTCTTTTGCATAAGATCTATAACACCAGCAGCACCAGTTTCTTGTGTACCAGATAAAAGAGTTGAAATCTTGTTTTGTGGATTAAGACGAAAATTTAATTTCCGAAGAAATGATTTAATATTATCGAAACCCAAATTCTTTACATCTTCTTCAAGATTTGTATTGCCAATATCTCTATAAAAGTAAGTATACGTAACATCAATTGAATATATATATATATGAACTAACTTATATTCTTTTTTCAATGTATCAAAAGAAATGTGCCCATTACCATTGCCATTATTGTAATTTAGAACAGTAGCAATACGATCATATACGATCTTTTCAGCAGGTATAAGATTATCAGACATCCTAAAATTGAAAGCTATCGTTTATTTGCACGAAAATATAAAGAACATTTAATATTAGGAAACATTAAAACACGGATACGGGCGAGGGTTGCAAAATGCGGGTAAAAAAAAATAAAACATTACAGTATACAACGTAATTTTTATGGTACCCTAAAAAAAAAAAACATAGGAAGAAACAAAAATCTTAAAAAAAGTGTCACTCGTTTTTTTGCTACAAAAAAAAACATTTTTTCATGCGCGCGCGAACGTTTGTCTGAGAAAATAATCTTTCGCTGTAGAACAAAATTTTGGCGAAAATTTAAAAATCAATTATAATTTCGAAGATTTGTCAAATTCCAAAATTATTTGTGTGGATTATTTTTTATTTAATATCACAAAATTTTTTACGCAAATAAAAAAAATTTTCCGGTATTCACTTGACTGGAGAATAGTTTGGGTATCATCAAAACAAAATCGTATTTCACAGTTGAATTCAGCATTGAAATGGATTTATTTTTGGACAAAAAAACAGATTTTCGAAAAAAACGTAGTACCGTACCTACTGGGGTTGGTTTTCTTGTGCTTTTTGATTTAAGACGAGCATTAGGCGCACATATTTTTCTCTTAAAATTAGTTTTGAATTTATTTAAACATCAAGTTTTGTGCTTGTAGAACCCTGCTATTGCTACAATTACCATCGATGACAACTCTAATGATATGGCTACAAAAAAGTATACAAAAGATGAACTATCTGCGATGATTAAAAAGAAATCAAAACTAATTGAGCTTGTTGAAAAAGAAAAAACGACAGAAAAACATAAAGTTTTTGAAGTTTCCGTCCTTGAAAATGGAAAAAAAGCTCCAACAAATTTTATCCAATGCAAAATTTGTGAAAAACTTTTGGTAAAAGAAGGTGGCCATTTAAAGTTTGTTCATTTAATGATTTGATATAAAAAGCAATGACTTATACCTTTAAGAACTCATCTCGATAAATGTTATTCCAAGAAAAGACCAGCTAAACAATCAATCGGTGCATTCATGGCAAATGCTCTTTCTTCATCTGAAAGCAAACAAATAACGGATACTGTTGGTCGGTATGCACTTGAAGCTGGAATAAGTTTTTATAGATGTGGACAACCAGAAATGAAACGCTTGGTTACTGATTTAGTAAATATTGGGTAGGGTATTACTTTAATATGCATCATAAATTTTTTGCAAATTCAGAGCTCGACATGGGGCGCAAATTACTTCTGAAGGTTTAACATTTGATCGTAAAAGTGTCAAGAATTCAGCTTTGAGTACTTCAGCAAAGCGTATTCATCGATTTAAACCGATTTTAAAATCTGCAGCGGAAAATGGAGAAATTTGTTTCGCTTTAGATCATGGTTAAAGATTCGAAGATAATTATTTATCAGTTGTTGCGCATGTTGTTCTTGAAGATCAAAATGGGTGGAAAATGTTGGGAAAACCAATTGGATTTATTCGAGTTAAACCCGGTGAAAAAGATGCAGATAGAATTATTTTATGCTCAATTCCCTTTTCTAAAAATCTTAAATTATTTTATGCTCAATTCGCTTTGCTGATATTTAGAAAATGTTTCAGTGATTTGTTTTAATTCATTTATATTGTAAAAAAAAATTGTTTTAAATATTGAGAACAATTGCCGATTATACAAACTGCAGTTCTGGAAAATTATTTTTTCTTGCATTATATAAAAAAATCCGGGTTTACCCGGACCCGGCCCGGTACCGGGCCGGGTCGGTTGTTTTTTGCATTTAGGAAAATGTAAAAAACAATTTTTTTTGCATTTTCCTAAAACTCGGTATGCAGTAGAGCTAAAGGTAAAAAAACCTTATATTTTAAAAGCAGATTTAAACTGTTTAGTTTTAACAATAAATTTTAGAAACTGACACGCATTGAAAAATTTTTTATTGATTCTAAATTAATGTTCATGACTGTTTGATGGAATAATTTTTATGGTGCAAAAATGTGTTCAGTCTTTTACAACATATCAATAAAATTTGTTTTTAAACTGGATTGACGCGGTTTTGGATATGAATGTTTTTATTTTATATCAAAAATTATCAAATAAAAAACGAAGAAAAAAACATCTGTACAACACTTAGAAATAGAAAAAGTTTGCTGTTTTTAAAGTAGAGAGAGAGAGAAAAACGAAGATCATCAAGTAAAAATCGAATTGATACCACAAAAAATGGAATGTTTTTAAGCTCAACAAAAAAATATATATCTTAAAACAAATGTCATTGAGAGCATAAAAAAATAATGTAAGGGATGAGAAAAAAACTGTAATTTAAAAGAGACTATCATAAAAAAGTATTATTATTCTACTGCATATAAAAAAATTTAAACATAAACCGGATGTAATCCATGTTGTTGCTCATATTCTGCCCATCTTGCATCATCTGATTGATGAGTTAAAAATCTTTCACCAATTTCTTTTTCTAATACCCGAAGATCTGACCATAGCTGATATCCTTGCAACCAAATATGTGTTAAAGATTTTGTAACGGTTAAACGTTTTGCCATTTTAACTTGTAAAAGATTATTTATAAAATCAATTGCTGAAAAATATGGGAAAAAATTAATAAAATTTTGTAAACTGATTTGAATTTTGGGAATTTTATTTTAAATTAAGAAATTGTTAATCCCAATGAGCAGTCTAATGGTTTTCACAACCTTGATAAAATTAAAATTTTTAAACTGGTTTAATTTGATAGTTTTTTACTTTAAACTGCAGACGGAATGGTTGCCGTACTATAAACTATATTAACCTTTATTAAGGCACGCTTTTAAAAGTCATTTTAATACAAATGTTAGCTTTTAAAATTTTATATTTATTAAAAAATAGTAAATTAAATTATTTTTAATGAGTTTTTTATTTAAAATAAACTATCATG
Source organism: Panagrolaimus sp. PS1159 (assembly GCA_963922195.1). Lineage (NCBI taxonomy): Eukaryota > Metazoa > Nematoda > Chromadorea > Rhabditida > Panagrolaimidae > Panagrolaimus > Panagrolaimus sp. PS1159. The sequence goes on along the minus strand of CAWUHW010000001.1, from coordinate 3,475,597 downwards.
ACAGAATTTAACTTCTAAAAAAACTCCACAATTACAATATCATGGTTTTCGCATTTTTTTTTATTAAAAAAATTTATCTTTTAAAGTTTTGACATTTTTTGTCAAATTATAAGAAATATTAATTATAAAAAAACTGTTAACTTTAATATTTTTATTTAAAATAGAGTTTTAAAATAGCCAAAATCTCATTAAAAAATATTATATCTTCTTAAAAATACGAATATGAAAGAAAAAAACTGTCATGGTTAAGTTCTAAGCATTTAAAAATAGTTTAAAAGCTTAAATATATCTTAAACATAAATTGCTTACAATAATAAAAATTTTGATAATTAAACTGGAATAAGATCTTGTTGTAGCTGTTATTTATGTAAAGCTTGTAATTTAGAAAAATAGTAACTGAACAGAACTATACATGGCTATTTTTAAATTTTAAAGCATCAACGAAAAATAAACTACTTATTATTATTTAAACTGCACAAGCTTCATTATCATGCTAACTTTAAACTATTTTTTATAAAAAAATTTATTTGAAAAAAGATATGCTTACCATTATCACTAATTTCTCTCCATGGATTTGGTGGATACATAAATTCAGCATTTTGAATTTGATCATTTATATCTTCATCTTCATTAAATGGGAATGTTCCACTTAATGATACATAAACAATAACTCCAACAGACCACATATCCAAAGATCGATTAAAACCTTTATTTCTTAAAACTTCAGGGGCTTAAAATTAAATTATTATTAAAAATTGCCACTCATAAAAACTTGACAAACCCAAATATGCAGGAGTTCCAACAACAGATCGTCGAAAACTTCGTTCACCAATAATTCGGGCAAAACCAAAATCGCATAATTTAACTTGTGTAAAATCATTATCTGATGCAAGTAAAATATTTTCAGGTTTAAGATCGCAATGAACAATATTTTGATTATGCAAATATCGTAATGCAGTTAAAATTTGATGAATAAGAAACTGTGTATTTCTTTCAGATAATCTTCCCTTTTCAGATGATAAAATCATTTCTAACATATCACCCTTTAATTTTTCCATTACAAGAAATATGCGATCTGGCGTTTCTAACATTTGTTGAAATTCAACTACTCCAGGATGTCGAACTTTCTAAAATAAAATAGATATGGGATTATATAATAAACTGGAATAACGTAGGCTTTTATCTCAGAATAGTTAGGGGGAAAAAACTGATACTCAACGCTGAGATGATATAATGTAAATTATTTTATTAGAGAAAAAACTGTTATGTGTTGTTATTTGGATCACATCAAGGTTTCCATATGTTAAAATTGAGATTTAAAACTGCAAGAAAATAATCAACTTTTTTAAAGTTTGAAGAAAAATTTAAGCTTCATGTAATAAAACTATTAATTAATTCAAATCCATCTTGTAAAAAAAGTTTTATTTTTACTTCTTTTAAATAATTAAATTATTTGTTAAAAGTTTTAATTAAATGTTTCAGTAAATTTTTGGCAAAGAAAATAAAAATTTAATATTTTAAAAATTAAATATTTAAACTGAATGTTCGCAAATTAATCAGAACAGATTGGGGCAGAGATAATACTGATATCTTATACTTCATTAATTGGGATTTAAAACTGTTACACATTTTAAACTGCTTAAAGTAATATTTTTTTTTAATATTATTTGATTTTCAAGGGTCTTCATTTTTGACTAAAAAAATTAAAAAAAACTGATGTGCAGATATTTCAGAAACCCAAAATTATTAGTTTGTAATAAGGCAAAAAACTGCATGATCTATGATAGCGATCTTATCAAAAGTTTGCTTTGATCTTATATTGTTTAAATGTAAAAAAAATTTTAATTAACTGGTGGATCAAAAGAATTAGGAAAATGTAAATTTTAAATGAATTCAAAACTTTAACTGGATTTTGGTGAATTTTGTTTTGCATAAAAACCTAGATGACAAATACCAATTAAAAACCTAATAACTACGTAATTAAACTGACAATTTTGTTTATGAAAAAGCTTTTACTCACCTGTAAAATTTCCACTTCTGTTCTTAGGGCTGCTTCTTTATTACTTGGAAATTTAAGTTTATCAATTAATTTTACGGCAACATGTTTTCCAGTTTTTCGATGAATTCCGCCATAACAAACACCAAATTGTCCAGAGCCAAGAACTTCATCCAAAAATATTTGATATAATTGTGAGAATTCTTGCTCGGATTGAATTTGCATTCCAAGATGTCCAGTTTCACCGGGTTGTGGGACTTTTAGTTGAACCATATCAGCTTTACGATTATTTTTATCTTTTATTGGAGTGGATGATTGTGGGGTTACAGGCATAAGAGCCTGCTTAATCGCTGCAGCCCATGTTGCAATATTATCAACTGGATTTGAACGTTTTGAAGAAGTTTGTTGTTGGACTTCATCTGGAGGGCAGCCAGCTAAAATTAGATTTAATTAAATGAATAAGATTAAATAAACTGAAGTAACAAATGGAGGTGCTTAGAAAAGTAAACTTGGTATTATGCTAAAAAAATTTTTTTTAAATGTCCAGAATAAACAAATGTTTGGTATAATCGTGGCAATACTAACGTTTATCTCAAAACTAGAAACTATAAAAAGGAGAGAAAAATCGAACCGTGTCTAACTTTAGCTTTTGAATGTTTAACTATTGATAATAAAATCATATCTAATTGCATAAAAATTTTTTTCGTGTCGTGGCACAATATTATCGTCTATTAATGGATAAAGTAACAAACAAAATAAAATTTTTTTGAATAAATATTTTAGATTTAAATATTGGTTTAAAAACTTTTTCAAGAAAAAAAGTTTGTATGACTGTTTTTGGGGTATTTTTATGTTTGCATTTTTTCAGAAACCGGAAACATCTTCAAAAAAGTCCAACCCCCTCTTTTTTTGATTTGACGCCTCTCGACGACAATGACAAAAAAGAAATCGGTAAAGAAATCAGAAGGAAAAAAAGTAGGCGATGAAAGAAAGAAGAAGAAAAAATACACATTTTGCTCGTAATTTCAAAAGTTCAATGTATTTTTTTCTCTACGGGTATTTTTTGTGTTTTATTTTTGGAGCTGGCGGGAAATATAACATATAACAGCTCGTTTTTTATTTGACAGTAAAAAAGTGGCATAGAAAAAAAAATCACTCTCTTCAATCGCGATTCTTTGATCAAACACGTTTTTTTATTTATATTTTTTAAATTATTCTTGAGAAAAGTCATGTAAAATTTTAATTTAATGGTAATCGCAGCAAATGAATGGCGACTTCAAGACTCTCTCCTACAAAATTATAATTTTCGAAATAATTAATGCAATGAATTTTTTTTTGTAAAAAAGAAAATAAATTGAATGACCTTCGAGAGAAAAAAGATTGAATTAAAACAAACATTTTTCTTTGAAAAAAACGTTTTCAGTGCTGTTTTAAACCTTAAAACTTAAACCATACACATACACTTTTTTAAACTGAAATATCTTTTTCAACGTAGAAAACTATAAAGATCGAGACACAAAAAAATTTGAAAGTTTTTTAAACTATCTTTGATTTCAAAGAGTTACATCGGAAATGGTACTTCAAAAGAAAGAAAAAAAGATGCGCCTGATTTTTTATTGTAATTTTTTGAACTAATTTTTTTCTTAAACTTTAATTTTTTTAAACAATAGTATAAAACAAGGAAGAAAGTAATAAATTATGTTTGAGTGTTCGAATAAAAACATGGAAAGGTTGGTGATCAAAAGTCATTAAAAAAGGGTTTAAGATTGTATCTTTTAAAAAACTAAAAAAATGATGTCATGAAAATAAATTTTTTTGAGATATTTCAATGATCAGAAATTTATAGGATATTTTTATGGAAAATCGAAACAAACTTAATTTAATATTATTTTAAACTGAATAATCATTAAAAGTTGTTAAAACTGCCAAAACAAATCGCAAAATCACATAAACTGAACACCATCACCGTTAAAAGATTCTGCTAAAACTGAAATCTACCAGTTTTAGCAGAATCTTAAACGCCTTTTATAATTGTTAATGTGTCTATTTTACACTGAATAAAAGTGTATATTCCTCAAATTTGCAATGTCAAACTGAGTTACAATATTATATTTAATTAAACTGCTTTAATTTGATTTTTGCTAAAAATGAAAAAATTTTTTGATCGTTATTTAACTGTGTTTGATAGCAATTTCTGAAATCCCTTTGTCTTTCAAAATGCAAAGGATAAATATTTTTTAAATTTTTTAAACTGCCTCCTCTCAAAATACGACCAAAATTTTACAATAATAACAAACAAACATCTGACGTCAAAATTCAACTCAATCATTTCAATTTTTTTTTGCAAAAAATTCAGTTTTCATGTATTTTTTAAAAAAAGTCAATTTGTTATTCTAAAAAAAGAATACCCGAATTTCTATTTTTAGAGAAAAAAGGGAACAATGAAAAAAACGAAAAACGTCTTTAATGAATTTCGATTTATATCTTTCTCTATTATTTATAGACAATATTTGTGTTTTCAACAGAACCTAAATTAAGTGTTTCGAGATAAACTCGTGTTACATGAAAAAAACTGATATATTTTGCAATTTTGAAATTTATGATCTTAGGTCTTGACTTGATGAGGTAAACTGACTTTGTTATGAAACAAACAAAAAAGCTATTTTTTATTGAATTTAGCGAATTTTTTGTTTTGCTTTTTTTGCAAGTGATTTCATTATTTTTTAAAAACATAATAAACGAAAAAATGGAAATTAGGTTCAAGGTTTTGGACACCTGAGTCAATATAAAAAATTTAAATGAGGGAAATTGTTTTTTAAATTAAAAAGTCAAAAGACTAAAACAATTTTTTAAATATTTTTTGACGTAATTTAAAAAACGTGTAAAATTTAAAAGTTTAATCCAATTTTGAGGAAAATAGTTTAAAACTGATTGAGATGAAGTACAGGGATTATCACACAAAAAAAAACTGATGATCAGCAGGAACAAAATACATTCGATAAAAAAAAATTCAAGGTTCCAAAAGTAATGGCTTGATTTTAAATTTTTTAAAAAACTGAGCCCATGCGAGGAATAATGAAATTGCATTTGATGTTAAAACAAAAAGAATTATTAAAGCTTTATAAAGATATAACTGGGAATAACAACTACTGGTTGCTAAAAAATTGTCAAAATATGCTTCAACAATATAGGTAAGAAACTGCTTCCATATTCTTTGTGCCAAAAGTCAAAAAGCTGAAACATTTGTAAAAAAATTTGTCGGACGTGAGTGATTTAAAAACGTGTAAAATTTAAAAGTTTAATCCAATTTAGAGTAAACGGTATAAAACTGCCATATACGAAAGAAGGGTTGTTACAAAAAAAAACCCAGAAGACAATTGTTGGTACAAAACACATTTGCTCAATGAAAATTCAAGATATAAAAAATTATGACAAAATTTTAAGTTTAAAAAAACTAAAATTTTTTTTGGAGCATATGCAAGACCTACTTAATTTTGAATTAAAAAGTATCATATTAAAAATTTTTTTTGAAAAATTAAAAAACAAAAAAATCAAAATAGATTTTTGTATGTGGGTAATACAAAAAATATTTTTAAAAAAGATTATAACACCATGTTTTAAGTTAAAGAAGTTATGGCGTAGCATAAAAACTGAACTGGAGTTGCTTAAGATAAATGAAAAACTTAATAACTGTAATACAAGTATTAATTAATTTATAAAAATTTAAAAATGTTGAAACTGATTTTTAAATTATTTTTTTTCAATATCATCTTGCTTCAATTAAACTGTAGAGTTATGCGTGATCTAAGAAAAGACGTAATTACATGTTAAATTTGATATAAAACTGATGTTACAAAACTTCCAAAATTTTTAACTGTTGCCATTCAAACAATTTTTTAATTCAAAGGGCAACAGTTAAAATTCGAAAAAAAGCTTACCACAATTATTTTCTTCATTCTCTGAAGTTGTTTCAATTGAAAAGCTTTCACCGGATGAACTTGCAACTGATGACAACGTTAAAGTAGAAAAGGAACCAATTTTTTGTAAAATTCTTCGATTTTTTGGATTAAATCGAAAAAGTGGTAAATCTTCATATTGTATCACTGGGTCAACAATCATATTTTTTTGTTTAAGGATTTTTTACAAAAGTTTGAGAACGAAACTATAAAAGGAAAAAAAATTGTATTTTAAGTCTTGACAAAAAAGTGAAATTGTAGTTTTAAAGAAAGCACGATGTATGAAAACAATTGGTTTAACAATGCGAGAATTAAATTTAAACGTTGAAAGAAAAAAAAAGTTAAAAACTGTATTGACAAATATAATATTAACTAGACAATTAAGAGCTGTTTGAAGCAGTATTACTTATTTTAAATTGATTTTAAAAATAAAAAATTTTTGCTTTTTGTGATCTGAAAACTGTTTTATAAACTTAGAGAATTTTAAAAAATTACAAAAGGTGAAAATTGATATATTAATTAAAAGATTGATAAAAACTGAATATTTCGTAATTTTCGTTGTTTGAAATGCGAATTTTTTGACGGACTTAATATAATAACATATAAAACTTAAACTTAAGCTAAAACCTGAAATACTATAAATTTAAAAAAATTTAACAAAGATCACAAATTTGGGTAAAAAACTGAATATTAAACATTTGTGACGTATTAATTAACAAAGACCGGTTCAAGACCAAAACCACAGACAATAACAACAAATTTTTAAAGAATTTATTGTTTGTTATTTAAAAAATTAGGCAAAATTGCAAAAAAGAGATTCTCCAATGAAACAATAGAAAAAAATGAAGAAGAACAAAAGAGACAAAAGCACATGAGTGAAGGGGAAAGGAAAAAAAGTGAAGCGGGGGTTCAAACAAAAACAATTGAACTTAAATAAAACTAGATTTTGGCCACGATTTTTTATAAACAAAAAAAAGTGTGATACAACGAAAAAAAAGTTTTTAATCCCCTCTTTGTTTTTTTAATTGTTTTATAATAAAAAAACAAAGGAGGAAAACATTTTTATGTTTCAAATTCTTTCTGCGCTGGAAGAATAAAAAAAAGTATGGGAAATTTAGTTCCTTTTAACTGTCAGTTGAATTTTTATCACAAACTTTACACAAAAGTGATGATAAAAAAGAGTATTAAACATTATTCGCCTTCAAAATCTTTTTGCCAGTTTAAAAAAAATTTTGACGTCAAAAAAGGAAGAAAAAGTTTTTAACAAGTTTTTGTGGTTTCAGTAAAATCGAAAAAAAAGAAGAAAAAAATCACGAGAAAAAAGATTGATTATTACCATTGAAAAAAAAAAGTTGGCGACAAAACTGATAAATTTTGATGGACAGTTTTTACTTACAAAAAAAGGCCATCAAATTTTTTAAGTTTCAGAAATTTGACGAATAAATGAAATTTTTATTTTAGATCTCAAAATCGATAAAGATCTGAGCAAAAATGAGAAAGAGAGATCGGAAAAAGAGAAAATAAAAATGAAAGAAAGAAAAAGTTGTCCCCAAATTTGGCGGGCTAAAAATAAAGAAAAAATGGACAAGCAAAAAAAGACCAGCTGCGATGCTATTTTTTTCGTTTTTAAAAACGGATGTTTCTGCTCTAATGGTACAATAATTTTTTGACGACGAAAAAAAGCGACTGCCTTTTTTTATTAGAAACAAAAAAGAAGCGGGGATTTGGACAAAGAACGGAAAAGCAAAAAAAATACAAGGTACAAAAAGAGAGAAAATTAGAAGACACATCGAACTGAGCGTTCACTTTTTTGGATCGAGTCAGAAAAGTTTGACAAAAAAAAGACCACTGAAAAGAAGAGATTGCAGACTTTCGAAAATTTTCGAAACTCTGCTTCCTCATTTTTTCAGTGATCTTTTTTTTCAGACTTTTATGACTCGGTCCAAAAAAAGTGAACGCTTTTCTTCAGCTCAGTTCGATGTAAAGACATGAAAAACTGTGCTTTGAAAAACCCTGTTTCTGCAATTTTAATTTTGCAACTAAAAAAATTTTACCGCAATTTTTAAGTTTTACGAAAAATGATACAACAACAATTGCAAAAATTTTTGCGTCGCAGTTAAGAAAAAACTTATATTAAAATTTTTTTAATTAGTCAGTCTTTAGTATTTTTTAATTAAAATTTGGTATTTTAAAAGCTATATTTGTGTTCAAAGATTTTACTTAAAAATAATTTCTTTTTTGAACTATTATACAATTTATATTCAATTTTTTAAAACTTTCAATTAAAAAAGTTTTCGTTGTCAATTAAATTCTCTAGTAGTATTTTCTTTTTTGACCGGTTTAAATTCTGTAAAGGTTATCAATCGTTCTCAGTTTAACAAACATTATATTTTTGAGAAAAATGAAGAGCAAAGTCTACCAAACAGAATCAACCATTGCAGTAATTTTTGCCAAAAAAAGATTCTATTAAAAACTAGGCTATTATAGAATAATTAAAAAAGCTATTTAATAAATATCTAAATTATAATTTTTATGAATTAAATATTTATTTAAAAAAGTGTCCTCAGTTAAAACTTATAAATTAATAAATTTGCCAGTTTATGGCAGCTTCAAATTGTCAAAAAAACAATTCAGTTTTGTTATAAATCTAGACAATTAAAGATATTGAAAGCAATAAAAGAAAAGATAAGTTAAAAATAATTAAAATTAGTTTATAATTAAAGAAAGATAATTTAAAGAATGGTACAGTTTTAACAAACGAATCCCAAAGCCTCAGTTTTATCCCTTTAAATTTAATAACAATTTTTTACATATAAAAATATTAATAAAAACTAATAAAACTAAGCTTTAAAACTCTTCAGCAAAAGGAAAAAAGTTTCTATTATTTTTTGTTGTATAACATGAAATTCTTATTTCTTTTATTTATTATTGCTCCATCCGGTTGATCTCACTCACTTTTTTTCTTCTCCCCCGATCGCGCACGTTAACTACTTTTTTTTCTTCTGTTTCTCACCCGACTACAAATCTCTTTTTTTTTCATTGGGGCAATCGCCAACAGCCAATATGAAAAGTGGTAAACATAAAAAAGACACCCTTCAAAGATGACAGAGAAAATCTTTCCGACGACGAAAAATAGAAACCGGCTTTGCGTTTAGTTTTTTTTAATATCCCATCTTTGATGAGGAGAGAAGAAAACTAGCCATGATCAAAATCTTTTGCGTTTTTCACATATTTTTGGTTTTTTTTTGCATAATCCATTTTTTTATTATTATTATTTGTTGGGAGATTTGATGAAAGAAATAGAGTAGAAAAAATGAGTTTTAATGAAAGCGGCGGCTTTTTAATAGTTTAAAATTTGGTTCATTTCTGCTGAACAAAAAATACAAATTTTTTTAATCGACATAATATCAAAAACAGTTTTTTAAAATCAAGAGTGTTAACACAGTTGTAACAATCAAAGAAATTTCACATCGAACTCAGTGTCTCTTTTTGCATTTCTTTCCTTGGCAAAACAGACAAAAAAAGATAACAGAAAAAATGAGGGACAGAGTTTCGATAATTTTCGAAACACTCTCGGTTTTTTTAGTTGCCGTCTTTTTTGTTTATTTTTTTGTGCTCTCGTTTTTTTTGCCTTTTTTTGGAACACAAAAAGTTTTTTTTTGTAGTTTATTAGTAGTTTTAAAATTACCCTGCCTACCGCAATTTACCCCAGTTAGAAATAAAAAAAGTATTGGAGCTTCGAATTCGATAAAACAGTTTTTCAATTTTTAAACTAACGATGGCAGCAGCTTTTAAATTCGTGAAACATATAATGAATTATGTTTTTTAAAAAAATAACGAACCAGTTTCAAGGCCTTGCTGGTGGCACACAGTTTAATGGAAAACAAAAGCAAAGTTTTTCCTTCAAAAATGATACTCGATTGGCACAAAAAAGCTAACTAAACCTTTTAATTTTTCAGTTTTTGAAAAGATGGTTATTGTTTTTGATGTTCAATAGTAATTGATTTCAAAAACAGCTATACATACTAATCAGTTAAAATCTCTTTTAAAAAAATTCGTTTACTTCATATAAGTTTTTTTACAAAAAATATACTAACAAAAATATTCACAGTTTAATTTAAAAATTTTCTAACAGATTTTTTTATGTGGGAATCAGTTAAAACTCTGCTTTTAAACTAAATACCGAATCAGCCATTAGTTTTTAAAAAAAATTTTTAATTCATTCCTATCATTTTAAATTTGTTTGCAAATTTGCACAAAAAACTTATGACTGACAATAACTTAAAATGACATGTGAAAAAGTGACATCAGTTGAAACAAAAAGAAATTCAAGGCTGTTTAAAAAACTAAAACAAGAACAAAAAAAACTCAAATCGAGAAAAAAGTAATTAATTACAATTTTCTAAAATTAGAAATATGAAAAAAGTTATATGATAAAATAAAAAACAATATATTATCAATATCAGTTTTTTGTATAAAAATAAATTAGTTTTGTAAGCTTACCATATTTATTCTAGAAGGATATAAAATATACAAAAATGAATAACTCTAAATTACCCGTTTTTAAAGTTTGAAATTTGTATACAATAATTTTAAGTAAAAAGCAATTTATTTGTACCACTTAAGAAAAAATTTAAGAGATTATAATATTAATTTTAAAGAGATATTTTACATGCAGCGGTTAAAATGGTGGCAGTTTTACTCAACAATCAAATACATATAAAGTCAGTTTTTTAAGATAAAAGAAAATGTGATACCTTTTTGATCTACTTATTCAGTTTAAAGTGTTAAACTTCCTTACAAAAGAAAGTCCAGTTATATATTTAAAAAAACTAAATGAGCGCATTAAAGTTTTGGCAAATCCTTACAAATTCTGATTTTTCACTAAGTACTCAAAAAGTATCTTAAATTTTAATATTATAATTATAAAACTTTTTGGTCTTCATTTGTTATACATGTTTAACGGTTTTTAAATCGAGAACTCAGTTAAAATTAATAGCAATCACTTTTTATTTTTTATAAATACCACAGAAGCGTACAGTTTACATTCAAAAAAAGTATTTTTACTTTTTTTCCAATTTCTAGCAAAACAACGAAAGCACATATTTTTCCTTAAACATTTCTAGATGGTTTCATTCAAAGAAAGGAAACTATAGCTATCATACAAAAAAGAGAAATTGCCGCAAGTGATTGAATCATTCAATGCTTCTTTTTCGTTTTTTTTTTTCGATTTATTCAAACATTGCTTCTTAGAAAAAAAGTTTTTTGTACGATTTTTTGCTTGAATTAAAAAAAAGAGAATCCCAAAATTTTTGTTGAAGCAGTTTCTATTTTTTATTTGTTTTTCTTACGAATCAGTTTGTGAAGCGTAATTTGATGCAGTTTAAAAAAATCACTCACCATAATAACGTTTAATCAAATGTTTAAAAAAATAAGCAATTAATACAAACATCGTTTTGAATAATTGAAAGACAGTTTTTTAAAAAATAATCAAAATTGTGATTCTTTTTGCACTTTTTGATTTCTCAATTTATATACTTTTTTTAAAAAAGCGGCCATATGTTTCATTGCTTGTTTTTCACTGCCTCAAAAATTCAAATATATATTCGAATTAAGTTTAATCCAAATAAAAAACATTCGATTTAGCAACTATAATTTTGTTTTTGTATTTTTTTTGCTATATTTGTTTAAAAATACATAAACATATGGTTTTAAGCAAATATGAATTACAAAATTTTGACTCATTTTTTTAGCAAATAAAAAACTTGTTATTAGTTTTTTTTAAAAATCGAAAATAACAAAAAAACAAATTTTTAAAATTTTTGAAATTGGATATGTCAAAAAAAAATAATCTTATTGTTTTAGCACTTTAGCGTAAAAAAATTTTAATGGCTTCCAGTTATTATAAATATTATTTAAAATTTTCAAAGTTTTCATTGAAACCAAAAAAAGAAAAGAAAGAAGGTCAAAGTAAAAGGTCAAATACTTTTTTTTTGTGATGTCACACATTACTTCTACTTTAAATGTGTAAAGTTCAGTTTAAAACCTTTTTTGTTAACAAAAGAACCCCCAACTGTGACGTAATTTTATGACTTTCTTTTTTTTTTGTATGATTTATTTATTCTATTAAAATGTAAAAAGAGAGAGAAAAAAAGATGTAAACAAATGCGGTTTAAAAGAAAATCAGAGAACAAAAATGTTAGTTTAATAAAATTTGTGGGGGATGGGATTTTAAAAAAATGGTTTGATTTTTTTGAACGCAAAATTTTGTAATATTCTGGTGAAAATAACAACAGCTGTTATCAGCTTTGAATAAATTATTAGAGAATTAATCGCCCGCCACAAAACTGTTGGTAAAAACAAGATCAAAATGCTCAGCTTATGAGAAATATATTATGCCGTGCTCTTTTTTGACTATAAGTTTCTAAAGAAAATACACAAAAGAAAGTGATTTATTAGTTTATACTCAAAATATTTTATTGTTTTTCATGGAAATAAACCTTTATGTTTTAAATTAAAGATAATTGCCAGTTTTCCCGGAGATTTTTCACAAAAGAAGCTGTTTTTCTTTTAAACAATCAATAAAACTTAGATATGAAACGTATGTGTGAAAAGCTTACGTACACTAAAATCAGTTTTTATTGAAACTTTAAGATTTTTTAACATTGATGATGGATGGATGGGAACAGTTTTTAATAACTTTTATTTAATAAATTTTTTAGTTTTTCTTGTAAATGATCAACAAGCAGTTTTTTAAAACTTTAAAACTGAATCCAAATAGATCATTTAACATAGGTTAAATATAATAGAGATTCTGTGAGTTAAAATAAATAATTTATATCCAAAATTAAGCTTTTTTTAAAAACATGTTAAAAACATTAAATTTGTTAAATTAAAACTTTACTGAATTTCTAAAGTATGAAAAAACATTTCTTCAGCACAGTTTTTTAAAATCCATCCTTATTAAATGAGCAATTTTGTAAAATGTTTTTAGTTTTCAACGAAATGAAAAGGATAAAAAAGGTCAGATTGAAAAAATTTTAATTCAATAATTATCAAAAGATATGATTTAAAAACGTTCGGTGTACAAAATAAATATATTTGCAGTTTAAAAAAAAGCAAATGTGTTAATGAAAGCCGAAAAACCTCATTTCAACGCCTCATTTTCAAAAATTCAGTTTGCAAGCAAAAATTAATATCTGAGAATGGCCTTACGTTAAGGTTAACGAGGGTGATGACACTTTTTGATGTTCACTTTTTAAACATATGAAAAAAACACACAGTTCGATTTTTCTACCTTTTAATCTTACTCCCTAAAAATACACGAGACAGTAAAACCAACCGATATAATAAACAGATTGATGAGTTTTAATTTCAAAGAAATGTGTTAATTCTCTTTTCAGCTCATTATGAACCATATTAACTTCTAAAATTTCACTTAGCGGAAGTTCTCGATAATATCCAGATTCATTTTCATTTTTATACATAACAATTGATTTTGTATCCAATCTCCAATAATGCTTTTTTCTCTAAAATAACAATCATCAATGGTGAACAATTTAATTAATGTCAGAGCATAATTGGAATAAAATTATTTTATACCAAAAAAAAGTCTTAATTTTTCCTAAAAATTATGGGGTTAAATTTAAGATGTTTTTTGGGTAGAAAACAGCCGTGGGTAAGACGATTTTTGAGTAAATTTAAGATAACTTTTAGGCACTCAAATTTTTTTTGGGAAAAATTAAGATGTTTTTTAAGCACAAAAAACATTATTCCATATCAGTTTAATAAAAATAATTTAAATTACCATATTTTGTTTATCTGTATAATGTACCATCCAGCCTTCACGGATAACTTTATTTGTTGGACGTTTTGTTTGTTTTTTTGATTGTACAATTCTTTGTAGGGGAATATTTGTATAATCATCTGTTCCAGGATGTTCACGAGGATCATAATCTGGAGTGTCATCATTGTCAGTTGCTTGCAGAGGAGCAGATGGGGTAGCTTGTGCGGGCCGATGTCGAAGTCCTGAATCATCACTACTTCCTTCATTTAAATCTAAAAAATAGCTTTTATGAAAAATAATTAATAATTTGCACAGTTTAAAAAACATTAAAATAGAGGTCACATAACAGATTTAATAAAAGAAACATAAAACAGATGAACTGAAGACAGTTTATATAGGAAATAAAATAAATATATATAATATTACCGTCTCGACTACCAAATGGTACACTGCTCATTCGAAGATCATTCATACTTCCACCAATTCCAGTTGCTATAAAAAGTTGTTAGATTTTGTAACAATAGGTTTAAAGATTTTATATTAATGAAACAAAAAAGGTAAATTAAAAATTGGGATTTCAGTTAGTTCAAAAGGATTTCGAAAGTATTTAAAAGAAAAAATTCAAGATTTACAGTTTTGATGTTTTTTGACCATTTAAAGAAAAATATAGAGTTAATTTTTTTTCAACAAAAATAAAAGCCAGTTTTTTCAAAAAAATATCTTAACGATTTGACAGTTAAATAACTACACCTTCATAAAGGCCAGTTTAAAAACCATTTAAATCTATAAAATTCCAGCATTTTGAAATACCTCGTTTTTCTAATATCTAATTTCAAAAAAACAAAATTAAAACAGCTTTACGTCAAACATGTAAATAATAATTACTATGTTATTTAAAATCTAATAAGTTTAAAAATAATTTTACAATATTTATGATAGTATAATGTCAGTTTAATAACTTACTATCATCATTTCCAGCACCAAGTAAGAAGCCAGGCTTTGCTTGAGTAGTATTTCCAGGGCAATCTTTTGGCAAATATTGTTCACATTTTTTATGGCAATTATATTTGCAATCTTAAATATGTTTAAATTAATATACTCCGATATTTTTTTGTTAATACAGTTAATATATTTTTATTATAAACAAAGACACTTTAATTCCACAAGAATTGTATCGGGAAGACAGTTATTTTATAAGTAATTAGCAAACGTGTTGATTAAACAAGATGTTTAAACACGGAGATTTTTATGTTAAAACATTAAAAAATTTTTTGTGTCAGTTTAAACATGAATAAAATTTTCATTAAAAAGCTCAGCTAAAATTTTCAAAAAGTTTTTCCAAATTTAATATTTAAAGTTTTGCTCGGACTTCGTTTTATCGATTCTTCTAGCATTTGCTTTTTCTTTAAAAATTTGGAGAAAAAAAAATGAAAATTTGTAAAAACTCGTAGCACAAGAGATATCAGTTTTGATTTATTTTAGTTGTTATTTTTTTACTTTTACAACAAAATTTGCAGTTTTTAAAATTTTTTTTCTCATACTATTTCCGATTTTTGGAAAGCAGTATTAATAACTTCCCCCAAAAGAAAATAGCTTATAAATTTTTTCTCTCTTTTACGGCTGTAAATCCACCTCCAGTTATCAAAAAAATATAAATATTTCTTACCTCGACATTGAATTCCTTGTCGAATTAAACCTTTTAGCAATTTTTTACAATGTTGACATACTGTTGGCCTTGTATATGAATGAATTTGAAATGTATGTGGAACTTTTATCCGAGTCGCTTCTGCCACTTCCATCCATAGCGGTCTTCCACTCCATGAACAACTTCGATCTTTTCTCGGCATTTGTAAATACTAAAAAATTTTTAATTTTAAACAATATTTTTTCATCTGCATGAGAATTCTTTGGTCTGTTTTAAAATATAAGTTTTGTAACTATTGTTGAATCAATAAATGATATCAGTTAAAAATAAGAGCAAAATTTGTATTCATTTTTGAGACTTTTTCAAAAATATCAAAGACAGTTAAAAAATGATATACACTTTTTTCTTTTAAAGTTTTTGTTTTTTGGTCGTCAAGGAGAAGCTATTTTAATTTTATTGGGGAAAGGTCGTTGGGAGATTTTCTTTAAAGATAATGTGAAAAAAAATAACTGCCTAAATTTAAAATAAATTTTCATGACTGGCAACTACAGAAACCAGTTTTTTTAAAAAAGATTAAAAGGTTTTCAGTTAAAAATAAGGTAAATTGTAGTTTTGAAAAAAGTTAGCAATAAATTTAAAAAGGTTATGGAGTTATTGGGTGAAAAGTTTTAAAAAGCTTTTGTGGTTAAAATTTTGAATTTCTTTTTGGAGCATGCTCCATCAGTTTTTGTTCCCTATTTTTTACTTTTATTGCAGTTGTTTTTTATTGCAGTTGAATTATTAGATATTAAATTTTTGTCTCCAAAAAGTGTTGTACCATGTGTTTAAGGGTTTAACTTTTCCCAATCAAAAAAAATCTCCTTCAGTTTATCAAAATTTAAAATTGTTTATACAGTTTTAAAAAAAAGCTTTTTGCAATCTTTGTTTTAAGCAATCAATGTAATAAGCCTGCCAGAATTTTAATTAAAAATCTCAATTTTGTAATTTGAAACAGTTAAAAAAATTTTTTGTATAAAAATTTACAAAATTTGAATTTTCAAGTTTTTTATTTCCAAAAATTTTTGCATCATTGAATGAAGCACAGTTAATTTTTTTCTAGTTTGAAACTTTTTCTACAGTTTTTTCCTCATCCGCAGTTAAAACTTACATTTCCCCCGATAGGGTCCCCATCATCATGTTGTTCTCCGGTAACTAAAATATCTGGGGTCGTTTTTGGATGTGCTAATCCCGTTGATGCGTTTGCAGATGTTGGAGTTCCAGATGAAGAAATTCCAGTAAATGTTGTAGCAATTGAACCAATTCCAGATGAAAATGAACCACGAGGTAATGAACCAGCTCCCCCGGATTCAGATGGTAACAATGGTCCAGTTGAAGCAGTTGAAATTAATTGAGTATTTTGTAGGCCAACAGAATTCCGAGGTGAAAGTGGAATGGCACTTGGTCTTCGTTGTCGGCATCCATTACAATTATTTGGAATTTTTGAAGCACATCGTTTGTGATAATTTAAACCACAACCTTAAAATATTTTGTTTATTTTTTTTAGCGAAAGCAAAACAAAAATGTCAGTTTTAAAAGTTAATCAAATTTAGTTGCTTTTTAACTGTTATTTTTCAAACTTGGTTTTTTAAATTGACGTTTGCCCTAAATTATTTTTTTATATTTTCTGAATTTCGTTTAAATAATCATGGAAAAGTTTCCAATTTAAAATCAATATACACTTAATAATTAACATTTTTTTAAAATCATTGCTTCTAAAACAAGATGAAACACCTTTCAATCTTTTATTTTCAAATTTTTATATACCTTTCTAAGTGTTTTTTTTGTTTCGAAAATGAATAAAATTATTTTTTGCCTAAATTCGACTTCAGTTAAAAAACCTTTTTTTTAAATTACTTAAATCACGTCATAAAAAATGGGTGCTCGCTAGTTAAAATTATGATAATCGTTTTAAAATCATAAAAACATTTTTAAAATTTATCTATAAACTTAATTGATTGATTGCAGCAATGAGTTAAAAATTTTTTTTATTAAATAATATAGGAAATTTTATATCATAATATGGTTAAACAGCATCACATTTTTGTTTCATATTTTGCTTAATTTGTAACTTTTATCAGTTAACATAAATATTCAGGCAAAATAAGTTATCAGCAGTTTTAATTTTTAATTTTTTGAAAAAGACAAGCGTCTTATACCGCAGTTAAAGCTTACAGTTAAATGTTTAATATTATTTAAGAAAAATTAATACTTTTATAACGCTTACCTTGACATTTAAGGCCTTGTTTAACAAGACCAAATAATAATTCACCACAAAAATCACAAAATGTTGGAGATCGATATGAATGAACATAAAGGGTATGTGGATGCACAACTAATCGTTCATGTTGTGGAGTTGCTAAAAGGTTAAGAATTTTTAATCAGTTTAATATTTCATTTAGTCCGAATTTAGCTTGATTTTAGATAATCCCATGTATTTTTTTATCTCTATCAGTTTTTTTATCAACAAAAATACTTCTGCAAAAGCTTCCAGTTAAACTTACGTCTGTGAATAAATAAATCCATATTAATTTTTTTGTTTTAAATTTATAATAAAAATTGTTAAAAATAGTTATTTAATTATCGAAAAACAAATCTCCTTCAGTTTAATGAAATCCCCTCAAAAATAACAATATTTTTCACTTTTTTCAATTTATGAGCTGTTTGATATTTAATAGTTATTTGAAAGAAGCTCTCTTAAAAAACATTTTTTTTATTAATTTTTGAAAAGAAGCAAATAATGCAAAAAAAAGTTAAAATAATACTCGGACGAACAATTTTCATTTTAAAAAAGGAAAAAAACGCGATGAACTGCGCAAAAAAAAGAAAACAGTC